>BSBN01000802.1:2400000-3000000 GCA_027924645.1 Cunninghamia lanceolata | reverse complement strand
GACTTGTGTAGGGTTTCCTTTATAGAAAAGGCTTGATTCAAATCAACAATTGTGATTGCAAGTTATGTTGGATGATATGGATGGTCCAGATTGATTAGGGTTGGATTAGGGTTTCCCACTCAAAGAGGGATTGTAGTCACGCAACAAGTGTGCGATGGAGAATAAAAGGGGACTTAATTCAAATATTTTATTTGAATTAGTTTGACATGTGAAGGGGTTAAGTGGAAGATGCAACATGTGACACATGTTGCAATGAGATGGAAGGTGAGGGATTTATTCAAAATTTTAATTTTAATTATGTGAGACATGTGAAGGGGTATTATTAACTAAACAAATGGGACTTATTTAGTTAATTGGAATGTGATTAAGTTGGAATTGTGAGTGGGATGACCTAGGACCTAGGGCAAAACATTACAAGGTCATGTCGACTAGGGGATGGTCAAGACATGGACAAATTTTAGTGTCTACAACTTTATTTACCATGGGACCCATAGGAGGTTTTAATTTTTTTAAATACAGGTCCAAAATAAAAATAAAAAAAATGCTATCATATTTTTTTTCATACCCCACTGCACCTTTTGAAAGATTTTAATAAATAAATAAAAATTTAAATTTTCATCCCCCGTCGGGGGGGTTTCTCCCATTGGTGGTGGGATCTCCATCGATGGGAAGGGGGGTTTGGTGGGGGGACCGACTGATGTACATCGGCGATACCCTCGTTGTACCCTGCAACTGCAAGTCTAGGGGGGTAAGGGGGTCTGTGGACCCCTACCCCCACCAAATTTTTTGTTTTTCATATCTTACAAAAAAATTTATATAGTTTGTAAAACATAAAAAATTTTAAAATCTGTTCTATACAAAAATTTTAATCGCGTAGGACACAAAATTTTTTTAATTAATTTTTTTGTACCTACAGACTGTGATAGGCCGTACAACCATACTGTCGACCTAGGAGGGTAAAATTTTTTATTTTTTCTTCTTGTGACTGAACCATAGCAAATTTTATGTGAATTTTTGTCTCTCAGGCCTTCTAGACTCAATGGTGAGGTCTGTTTTGTCCCAAGAGATCATCTATGAAAGTTCCTCCTCAAAACCCTCATTAAGCCAAAACCTAAAAACCCTCTTCAACCATGATTTTTTAATCACCTGATTTGCAAAATATATAGAAAATCTCTAATACCTAGAACTCCCAATTTGCAATACAATCTGCACAAAACCTTGTAGTGTCCCAAATCCTTACATGCATTGCCATGGCTTCCACTTTGCACCTAATCTACACACACAAGGTTTATACACATCCAGGGAGCTCACACCTCCCTCAACCATAAACATGGCTCTGATACCAACTGTTAGGAATTTGCAGGTCTAATTAAACCAATTCCACATAACCCAATAGGAGAAACAAGATACTGAAACAAACCATAATGCAAAGATCAAATGAATAAGAAACAAGATAACTCAAGATATACCCTTGGAAAACCCTTTGCAGGGAAAAACCTAGCCTCCAAAAGCATCCACGCTCAAATGTATTATTCAGCAATATGATATTACAATACAATCCATGAGCCTCCATGAATCCACACATCACCTGCCATGCTTCATAATATACACTTACATGAGAGAACTCAATATAATGACATCCTCTCATAAACCTCCAATCTGCCTGCAATGAAATAACCAACATTACCCAAACCACTAACCATGTGCTTACTTTTATAGACTAAGCTCACACAAATACAACTTGTGGTATTGGATAAAACTATGAGCCCCAAAACCATGGTAACACAAAAGTATTAACTTATAAACCCACTTGACCCCACATTTGACTATTGGTACTAACTTTTCCTAATAAATCAAAATACAAATAATAATTAATTACTCTGTGTCCCACACACATAAAATAACTAACCCAATGTTACAATACAACTTATACAAGTGGTAATCAAATAAAATAGTACAATATTATGCAAGGTGTACAACACCTATCCCAACAATCAAAGACAAGAGGCCCCTATTGGTCCCAATCTATGAGTTGGGGATAGACTAGCAGAAGATCAGTGGATGTTGATGGTGTGGTTGATAAGGTGTACATGGTGCATATGGAGGATTCAAAGAGTTTGACAAAATTAGAAAATGACTCTTGATGGTCCTCTTCATTGACATTGTCAATCGTAGTAAAAGACCTAGCAACCTCACTCAAGATATACTCAAGTTCGGTGGAGGTAGACTCTTGTTTTGCATACCCTAGTCCGTGGAGATGAGGATTCCTTGTTTCTTGAATAGGCTCAATAATTCCTTGTTTATGAAGGCCTATGCCACCTTGTCCTTTTAGCCCATGTGTTTGACAATCTTAAGACCTTTTCCATAGATCTTGGTTCGGAGGATAGGAGCTTCTTGTTTTTCATCTTGTTCTTTGTATACCTAGGAGGATATGTCTTCAAGGACATCTTGTTCCATGAAGTGCTTGCACTCGAAGATGGGAGATGGGTTGTATTTTATGATAACTGTTGAGACTTCATTTTCCTTAGGGGCACCAAATGCCTTAGGGTATGGTGGGAGTAAACCTACACAAAATTGCCATGTAGGTCATATTCTCCATATCCCATGTCACTTACTTTGATCTTGACCTCAAGAGGGATAGGTGATTGTGAGGTGGATGCAATGTTGGAGGGATTGATGTATGAGGGGGATGGTGTTAGATTGGTGTTAATGGTGGATGCTTTAATCGCATTGTTGTATGGGAAGAAAGTTTGATCATGTCCTTCCAAAAAGCTGTAGTATTGGAAAGGATAGGGATCGACATAGATGGTGACTTCCATGCCATTATATGGAAATTTTAGGTATTGATGAAAAGTGGATGGAATGGCTTGCATGGCATGGATCCATGGTTTGCCAAGGAAGATGTTGTATGGAAGGTCAAGATCAAGAACTTGACATTTGGTTTCTAAAATTTTTTGTCCCACTAAAATGAGAAGCTTAATGGTGCCCTCGAACAATCTTTAGGTATCATTATATCCTTTGATGGTTATACACTCACTAGAATCCACAACAACATCAGAGTATCCCAAGTGTTTTAATAATTTTAGAGTACAAAGATTTAGGTCAAAGCCACCATCTATTTAGACTCATTTGATAGTATGTTTGTGGATTAGGACTTTGATGTGAAGGGCTTGGTTATGTGAGGTGTTAGACATGGGAAGGTCTTTTTTATAGAAGGTGAGATGGTGAGGTGAGGCGATGTGTCCTACCATGTCTTGGAATTGATCAAAATTCAAGTTAGTAGGGACTTGAGTTTCCATCAAGGCTTTGTTAAGGACATCCTTATGGAGGGGATATATATGAAGCAACTCGAGAATGAAGATTTGAATGGGTTTTTTTTCAAGATGTTCAAGGAGATTATACTTGTGAGTGGATGGAGGATTGGTAGGTATGGATGTAGAGGGTTGGTCATTGGTAGGGGCTCCATAGATGGAGATGCGACCGTGATGTGTGGTAATGGAAAAATTGGTTGTCTTGGCTCTAATGGTGATGGTATTGATATGGTTGGAAGAATCTTCTATTCAACCCATGATAGAATCGAAAGAAGCGGGAGGTGGCATAACATTGTAGGCTTGATTGGAGGATGAGGCTTTTCTCTTGTTATGATCCAGAAGTGGATCCTTGTATGTTCCTAAGTTGGCATTAGGCAATTGCTTTGGAGGTTTGTCAATGGTTATATTGCCTATATCTACAAGATCTTGGATACAATGTTTCAACCTCATATGGTTAGATGTCTTATACCCTTTCACACGGTGATATTCACAATAGGCATTTTCATCAAACCAAGAGGGTTTAAATTGGTTATCATCATAGGGGTGAATGGGTGGCAATGTGTTTAGGTTTGCCTTGATGAGATTTCTCAAAACATCCTCGATAGATTGACCCAAGGGTGTGAATCTCCTCTTGGGTGCGTTGTTTTGTTTGGGTGGTTCCTTGGGAATATTTACATTGTTACTTATGGATGGGTTTGATGGTGTGGTAGTTTGTACATTTTGGACACTCTTAATATCAGTGACACCATCATTAAGAGTGTTTTTGTTTTTCCCCAAAAGTGGGGTTTTTCATGGGATGGATTGTTGTTGTTGGTATTAGGGGTGTTGGTGTTGTTGCCATTGATTTTGTTGTTGTTGTTTTTGTTATTGGTTTTGTAGATTTTTATAGCCCCCTTAGCGATGAAGGCTCTCTCAGTGGTGGTTTCCTTGTCTATGACTTCTTTAGAGATTGACGCGTGTGTATAGGAATAAAATTGAGATCAAATGATAATCAAAACAATGAAAATAATTAATAACTCAATCCTATAACATCAAGATAACGATCTAAGCAAATAACCAAATAATCAATGAATAACACAAAAACTATGAAAGATTTCACCTAGATTGTATTGTTATCTTGGTCGAATGTGGATTGCTTTTTCAATTGCAAAACCATGTTTGTGACAAGCAGATGTAGATTGTGTTTGTGCTCAAATGATAGAAGTGCTCAACAATGCGATGTATTCTCAATGCACTGTAGGGAGGGAAAAGCTTAAATGATTGAAGAGATCAAAAGGCTTAATGACCGAAGATGATTTATTATAGAGATGAGGGCGGTTTATATAGTTTTCAATGAAGATCAATCAACGGTCTTGAAAATTCAATGGAATCAACGGATGAGATAAATATATAATTCATGATGAATGTGCACCTGACATGTGTCACACAAAAAGATATTTTTGTTTGAGTTAACTGATTGATTTAGCTAAAAGACATGGAATAGACATTAGATATGATTAGATTTCATAAAAATAGAAATATTTTTTTCTAATTTATGAGTTGGTGATAAAAACAATAATGATTAAGTCAATTAACTCAACTTTAGATTTGCTTTTTGCATGATTTGAGATAAAATTAAATAATAAATTATTTAATTTTATGTGCATGATGAACAAGATTTATTTTTTAGAAGAATTTGAAGATAAAAAAGCAATTTAAATAAATAAATTTATTTAATTGTTTGTGCATGATAGAGGACATAGAATAGATTTGAAGATTTAAATAAATTAAACAAATAAATTGATTTAATTTATTTTGCATGATGAAGGATAAATAAAATATTTGATTTTATTTTATTTTTAGAAGAGATATTCAATTTAAATAAATTTGGAAGAATAATTGATTTAATTAAATAATTTAGAAATTATTTAATTATAGATAAGAGGATTTAAATGATAAATTAATTAAATAATTAATTTATTCAATTGACGTGGATTTGAGTTTTAAAAAAGGATAATGATTTAATTAAATAATTAAAAATTATTTAATTTTGGAACAATAAAATTGATTTTGATGAAATTAATTACATAATTTGATTATTTAATTAACATTGAAATGTAGGTGATTAGACAGATTTGATGATATGCAAGTGATGCGATGACATGGTCATTTTTGAGTGTCTATATTTTGCCCCTCTTTGATGCAATGTAGTTTATAACATTGTTTTAAAGAAAATGATTATTGAAGACATGATACAATTTTGATGCCCCAGTGTAGCTAGCTACCCCAGTGTAACTAGTGTAGGATGTCCCCTCGAGAGGAAAGACAGGGAAGAGATAGAAGAATTGGGTTGATACTCGATAACTTTATGACATGATGATGATATGATAAATGACAATGATGCTTATGAAATGTGATATCTAACATGTGGTTTTGTAGATATGCAACAGACATTGATGATAGATAGAAGACATTAGAGAAGAGAACATGATAGAAAGACTATTGATCAATCTTTGCTTGAAAAACTATATGATGATTTGGATAAAAGGATGGGTAAATGGATAACTTGTTGCAACGTGTACACAAATGTTTATAAAGAGCAATCCTTATTTTTGATATAGCACATGGATAGTTTGCTGCCAAGGTATAAAAGACCAAGGTGTCGTGATATCCTAGTGTGAGGACATTGACTCTACAAGCAAATGGTTTGACCTTATATCACTTCGACATAATATAATCTTGATGGATATGTGAATGAGCCATAGTCTTGAACATAAATAAAATTCAATGAATAAATGCAAGAAGAACATTAATATGTAAGATGCTTGGTTGTAACACACACATGTGAATGAGCCATAGTCTTGAACATATAATAAACTTTAATACATAAATGCAAAAAGTATATTAATATGTAAGATACTATATTGTAACACATGCACAAGATAAATATGATGCTAAAGAAGATAAAAGATCATTCCTCAAACATGGCACACAAAAGCAATGACTATGCCCCCAATCCATACTACATTGCAACATACCAAGATATAGATAAATCAAGGTAGTCTTGAATAAGTAATGGGAAAGGGACAAAAAGATAAACCAAAAACTAAATTGACTAACTTACAAAGTAAATATACAACGAACATATTCTCTTGCCAAAGAGGTTGCTAAGGATAGATTGGATTGGTTGGGTAGATTGGATAGATAATAGCCTTATTGTAGGAATGATATCTACGTTAAAGGGTGTTGATCTATTGATAGGGTAAGTTGATTGATGTAGTAGATGTTGGAAATCGATATGTAGGACAACATATGGCTCTACAAGTAGGTTTGTTTGCTTTAGGTTGGTTAAGGAGTTTTTCTTTGATAGGATGTGTAGTTTAGTTTCTGCTTGAGTTAGTCAAATTGAGGTGATATGATGGATTGTGATAAATGGAAGACTAGAAAGATGGAAGTGTTGATGGATTGAGATGGGTGAAGAATGATGAATCATATGTGCTTGAGTACTAGATACTTCATATTCTAGACTTCATACATACCCTGTATCCATGGGATCAAGGCACATTACAATGAAAGATGAATATGATAATATGTAGTTCTAGGTAGAGTGATGAGTGGGTCAAGGTGGTTGAGCTTGGGTAGGTGAAATGATGATATCTTATGTACCTGAGTACTGGAAACTTCCTTTGTATTCCAGACTACCTACATACCCATATCCATGGGATCAAGGTACCTTAAGATAGATGACATGATGATATGTAGTTCTCATTTTTTTTGATGATGTAGGATGATGATGTGAGGGGAGATGGTGATATCTTATGTACCTGAGTACTAGATACTTCCTTTGTATTCCAGACTACTTACGCATATCCATGGGATCAAGGTACCTTAAGATAGAGATGAGAAGATGATATGTAGTTCTGGGTGGTGTTGATGATGGATAATGATAGTGTTGTCATTGTGGGGAACAATATATCCCTATATCAACACAAGGATGAAGGTGTCTAGTTTCAGAAATGAAACACCTTGTATAAGATGCCTGGTTTGGTTTCAAGAGTGTGACAATCTATATAAGACAATTGATATGAAGGATGGCTTGGTTGAAGTGGTTTTGTTTTTGTTTTGAGATGGTTGATGAACCACGAACAAGGATCCATTCCTAGACCTAGGTTAAGGAAAGAGTTGCCCCCATTCTGGTAAAGGTTTTATTATGAATGAATGACATAAGATAACTGACAATGACATGGATAACTTGACATATAATAACGATGATGATTGACATGGATAACTTGATATAGGATAAGATGACAATTGGATAACTTTGACATAGGATAACCTAACGATTGGATAACTTTGACATAGGATAAGATGACAATTGGATAGCTTTGACATAGGATAAGTTGACAATCGACATGGATAACTTGACATAGGTTAACAATGATGATCAACACAGATAACTTGACATAGGATAAGGTGACGATTGGATAACTTTGACATAGGATAAGATGAAGATCGACATGGATAACTTTGACATAGGATAAGTTGATGATCGACATGGATAACTTGACATAGGTTAACGATGATGATCGACATGGATAACTTGACATAGGATAAGTTGACGATTGGATAAATTTGACATAGGACAATAATGAAGGATGAACTGACAAAGGATAAGCTGACAACTAACGTGGGTAACTTGACATAGGATAAGCTGACAATTGACATGGATAACTTGACATAGGATAAGTTGATGATTGACATGGATAACTTGACATAGGATAATGATGATGGACATTGACAAATTTCCAAGCTATTCTAGAAAGGAAAATGGAAATGCAAAAAGGTCAATGGTTTTATTATTGATGGATGGATGAATTTTATTATGAAATGGACATGGAATGAACAAGACTCGATAGATGATGGATGCTAACTCTACACATAGCACCTGTTTGCCAGGTTTTCACTATGGTACTTATCTAAGGTGTCTGTTTACCAGGTTTCTGTTGGGAATTAAGGTGTCTCAACCTTGGTAATTCCTTGCATTTATTATTTGTAATGTATTTATTTATTTAGCATATGTTGTAATTTTGTTGCACATCCTATTTTGTCATTTAGTGTGAAGTGGCACAGTGAGTTGTCACTCCACTTGTTAGATGACTAGGATGGTCAACTCACTCCATGTGGAGATAGGTGTCCCCTTTATGTGGTAGAGGTTTTCTACCATGTGTCAGCATCTTGACTAGTGTGTAAGTGAATCTTGATTGAAACGGTTATGACAAATTCCTATGACAGAATCTATGACGCGTAAGAGTCAAAATGGAATGTTCTATGATAGGTGAAGACATGTGTCACAAGGCATCTTGGAAGAAGGCATCTTTGGGTGCCCCAAGGAGGGTTATGACATGTTGTAAGAGAATATGCTATTTTTAGCCTGTGTAACATAGATTCTCTTACAGATGTAAGATATGACAGTTATGACGGATTCTATGATGGTCGTAAGAGTATCTGTCATAGCTCAACTTGGGAATAGGTGACTTCTTTGGGATGGGGTGATATGAAAAGTGTCATGAATATCCTACAATGTTAGACAAGAGTCCCTAGGCATGGATTTTGGGCCATGAGGCCATGTTGGATGCCCATCTCAAGATAGGCTCATTTTTACCTTGTAACTTCTATATAAATAGGTGCTTTGAGAGGAGATGTAGTATGTGATTGATAGGTATTGTTATGCTACTGGATTATCTCCAGATACAAGTGTCTAAGACTCCTATAAGAGCATTGCTTCTGTAATCATATTGTAAACCTCATTGTTTAGATAATACATTTAAACTATGTTTTGGAGTGTGGGGTTTTTCACCCATAAGGGTTTTCCCCACGTATATCTTGTCTCTCTCTTCTTCTATCTTACATTCTTGTGTTGTGTATTGCTGCAATATCTCTGTTATTAGATTAATAATTCTGTAATTGTAAAGGTTGAAAATAATTTGCACTCATCTCTCCTCATTAGATTAGTGTAGGAAGCGATTTCTATACACTTAGCTTCCTTTCAGTTGGTATCAAAGCTTGACCACCTTTGGTCCTAGTTGTTGGGTAGGGGTTTTTTGAGATAGTCTTAGGTTGAGTGGAAGCTTTGTGTAGAGTATTCTGTAATCTTGTTGTAGGAAGGACATGGAAGGTACATCCAAAAGATTATAGGTGGAGGAATTTTATGGCACAAATTTTGAGTTGTGGAAACTTAAGATGGAAGACATGCTTGTTGATTGAGACCTATGGGAAATTGTATCCAATGTAAAACCAACTATAATGGCACAAGCTGATTGGGATCTCAAAGATCAGAAGGCTAAGGGTCTCATAAGACTCAGTCTAACTGATTCTATCTTGTTAAATGTCCATAAGGAGAAGACCACAAAAGACCTTTGGAAGAAGCTGGGAGATGTTTATCAGGCCAAATACCTAGTGAACAAGTTTTTTCTGAGAAAGAAGTTGTATTCTCTAAAGATGGAGGATGGAGGATCTGTTGACCTGAATGCTTTCAACATGTTAGTTGCACAATTGACATCGATTGGTGTGAAGATGGAGGAGGAGGATCGTTGTATGACCTTGCTTTGTTCTTTACTGGACTTGTGAGATCATCTTGTTATGGTTATTGGAAGCATGACATCCACATTTAAAATGGATGAAGTAGTATCTTTATTGTTATCTAAAGAAATGCAGAGAAAATCTTCTGAGGCAGCCAAAGAGGCTCTTGCAGTTCATGGAAGACCCAAGGAGAAAGGGAAAAAGAAGGACAAGAAAGCTGAGAAGGGTAGATCCAAATCCCATGGGAGATCCAAATCTCTTGGAAAGTCCAAGGCGCTCTATTTGAACTATGCCAAAACTAGGCATTTCTGAAAGGAATACAAAGAGGAAAAGAAAAAGAAGAAGAAGAATTCCCCATATTCAAATTCTGACAAGTCACAAGATGATGGTGATGCCTTCATCATAGCCCTAGCTACCCATGCATTTGATGATGTGTGGTTGATAGATTCTAGTGCATCATTCCACATGACCTCACATCAAAGTTGGTTCACGAAGTATGAGGAGTTCAATGGTGGAAGAGTGTACTTGGGTGATGATTCTCATTTGAAGATTTTTGGTCATGGAAGAGTCTTAATTCAATTCCTTGATGGATGAGTGAAGGGGATCACTGGGGTTATGTACATACTAGGCTTGGCACAGAACCTACTTTTTGTAAGTTTGTTGAATGATGCAGGTGTGTAGGTTGTCTTTTCGAAGGATGGATGCAAGATGACTAGAGGATCTATGGTGCTTCCAAAGGGTACTTGGAGAGGTACTCTATTTCAGTTGGAGGCATGCACTTCACAGTGTAATAGTTCTTCTAACTCGAAGAAAAGAGTTGCAGTCATTTCATCCCCACCATCTGAACAAGCAATGAAGAAATATGTTGTAACAAATTCTGATGGTAGTGCATCTTGTGTACCCAAGGGTGCTCATGCTTTGGAAGTTAAGCTTCCTGTTGAAAAGACAATGTTGTCGCATATGAGATTTTGCCACATTGGTGAGAAGGGTCTTAGAACCCTAAAAAATAGAAACCTCATTGAGGGGTTAAATGATTGTAATCTCGAGTTTGACTTTTGCGAACATTGTATATATGGAAAGAAAAATTGTGTTCATTTTTACTCTAGTTCTCACAAGTCTTCTAGTGTGTTGGACCTTATTCATTCTAATGTGTTTGGTCCTATTAGTGTTCCTTTGATTTCCAAATCTATATATTTTGTATCTTTCATAGATTATTACAGTAGAAGGACATGGATTTATTTTCTCAGAAGCAAGACTAAAGTCTTTAGTCAGTTCAAAGAGTTTAAAGCTTTTGTCGAGAATCAGACTAGTAAAAAGATCAAGCATTTGACAACTAATAACAGTGGTGGGTTTTGTTCAGCAGAGTTTGGTAAGTTCTGTAAAGAGCAAGGGATTGAAAGACATAAGACAACTCCATACACCCCACAAAAAAATGGAGTTGTAGAGGATGAATAGGACACTAATGGAGAGGGCTAGGAGAATGCTTAGTAGCACAAGCCTCGAACAAAAGTTTTGGACTAAAGCTATAGCCACTACTTGCTACCTGGTAAACAGGTCTCCTACATCATCTCTTGTTGGTAAGACACCTATGGAGGTATGGTCTGGTAAGAAGCCTTCAGTCAGACATCTTCATGTTTTTGGTTGTGATGCATACGCACATGTGCCTAGGGAGAAATGGTCTAAATTGGAGAACAAGGCTGTTAAGTGTATTTTCATTGGCTATGGTGTCGGTGTGAAAGAATACAAGTTTTGGGATCTTGTGGCTGAAAAAGTGTTGTATAGTAAAAGTGTTATTTTCAGAGAGCTAACACCTTCTCCCATTGTTCTGCAGCTAAAATAAATAGAAAAGAAAGAGGATGTGGTTTAATTTCCTTCTACCCCTAAGAAGACTAAACTGACAGACCCTATCAGCCTGATGATGAGGAGAGCTCTAGTAGCTCTAAAAGTTTAGAAGAAGAAGAAGAGCTCTAGCAACTTGATAGGTTTGGTTATTCATTGCTTGATTCTAGTTGTGCTTTTTCCTTGCTTACTAACACTGATGAGCCTAGAACTGTGATAGAGGCTATGGGCATGAAAGATGTAGGTTCCTGGAAGGAGGCCATGGAAGATGAGATGGCTTCTTTGGAGAAGAATAAAACATGGGACTTGGTGCCTTTTCTTAAATGATGGAAACCTGCTAGATGCAAATGGGTGTTTAAGAAGAAATTTGGTGTAGATGGCAGTGTTGAAAAGTACAAGGCTAGATTGGTTGTGAAAGGGTACTCACAAGTGGAGGGAATTGATTATGGTGAAATTTTCTTTCCCATTGCAAAGATGACATCTATTATGTTCCTATCATCTCTTGTAGTAGCTTATGACTTAGAGGTGGAGCAGATGCATGTGAAGACATCATTCCTTCATTGTGATTTGGAGGAAGTGATTTACATGTCACAGCCAGAGCATTACATAGAGAAAGGTAAAGAAAATTTGGTTTGCAAGTTGAAGAAGTCTTTGTATGGTTTGAAGCAGTCTCCTAGGATGTGGTATATGAAATTTGATGTCTTTATGTTGTCGGTTGGATTTCTGAGATTGAAATCAGATCATTGTGTGTATTACAAATTTGACAATGATCGCATTCTCATTATTGCATCATAATTGGGAATGGTAAGAATATGATTTCTAATTTGAAGTGTTAGTTGTCAGCAGTGTTTGAGATGAAAAATCTAGGGGTAGCCAAGTACATTTTGGGAATGGAAATTAGAAGAGATAGAGCTAACAAAAAACTTTGTTTAAGCCAGAGTAAGTATGTGAAGACCTTGTTGGATAGGTTCAGCATGGCAGATTGTCGACCATTGTGTGTTCATGTTTCTTTGGGGACAAAGTTGTCTATTAATGATTGTCCAAAATCTCCTAGTGAGGTGGAGGACATGAGCAAAGTAACTTATGCTAGTGTTGTTGGTAGTTTGATGTATGCTATGGTCTGCACAAGACCAGTCATTGCTCAAGTAGTGGGTGTCCTTAGTCGATTTATGGCTAATCCTAGACGGGTACATTAGGATGCAGTAAAGAGAGTGTTCAGATATTTGAGGAGTACTTTTGGGTATTCCATATGCTATCATGGTAATCCTACAGGGCCTCTGCATTTAGTTTGTATTCATGGATTCATGGATTTTGATTGGGCGGGTGTCATTGACAACACGAGATCCATCAATGTTAATGTGTTCACTATGTTTGGTGGTACAATTAGTTGGATGAGTAAGCAACAACCTGTGGTTGCTTTGTCTATGACAGAAGCTGAGTATATGGAAGCAACTCATGCTTGTAAGGAAGCCATTTCACTTAAGATATTGTGCTCAGATATTGGTGTTGATGCAGGATAGATTACGATTTGTTGTGATAGTTAGAGTGTGATTTGCCTAGCAAGGAATCCAAGTTTCCATGCCAGGACAAAGCATATTGATTTACAGTTTCACTTCATGTAAGACATGGTAGAGGATGGTAAGGTGAATCTAGAGAAGATAGACACTTTGAAGAATGTTGCGGATGCATTGACGAAACCAGTGGGCACATAGAATTTTAGATGGTGTTCGGAGTCCATGGGCCTCTCGACCTATAACAGTTAAATCATGTTATTTCCATTGGCACTTACAAGGTGTTTGACAAGTGGGAGAATGTTGGGAATTAAGGTGTCTCAACCTTGGTAATGCCTTGCATTTATTATTTGTAATGTATTTATTTATTTAGCCTATGTTGTAATTTTGTTGCACATCCTATTTTGTCATTTAGTGTGAAGTGGCACAGTGAATTGTCACTCCACTTGTAAGATGACTAGGATGGTCAACTCACTCCATGTGGAGATAGGCATCCCCTTTGTGTGGTAAAGATTTTCTTCCATGTGTCGGCATCTTGACTAGTGTGTAAGTGAATCTTGACCGAAATGGTTATGACAGATTCCTATGACAGAATTTATGATGCATAAGAGTCAAAAATGGAATGTTCTATGATAGGTGAAGACATGTGTCACAAGGCATCTTGGAAGTAGGCATGTTTGGGTACCCCAAGGAGGGCTATGACATGTTGTAAGAGAATATGCTATTTTTAGCCTATGTATGATAGATTCTCTTACAATTGTAAGATATGACAGTTATGACAGATTCTATGACATTCATAAGAGTTGTAAGAGTATCTGTCATAGCCCAACTTGGGAATAGGCAACTTCTTTGGGATGGGGTGATATGTCAAGTGTCACGAACATGCTGCAGTGTTGGACAAGTGTCCCTAGGCATGGATTTTGGGCCATGAGGCCATGTTGGATGCCCATCTCAAGATAGGCTCATTTTTGCCTTTTAACTTCTATATAAATAGGTGCTTTGAGAGGAGATGTAGTATGTGATTGACAGGTACTGTTATGTTACCAGATTATCTCCAAATACGAGTGTTGAAGACTCCTACAAGAGCATTGGCTCTATAACTATATTGTAAACCTCATTGTTTAGATAATACATTTGAGCTATGTCTTTGAGTGTGGGGTTTTTCACCTGTAAGGGTTTTCCCCATGTATATCTGTTAGACTTAGGGCAGACAACTGAGAGGGGGGGTGATTCAGTTGTATAAAACTTTCTTCCAATTAAACACTTAACTTCACTTTGTAATTCAACAACATAATAATGAATCAATCATGGAAACACAATGCAATGAATCAAGAGCAGAAACACATTAACACATGAGACACCAAGATTTTGACGTGGAAAACCTGGTTAAGGGAAAAACCACGGGCTGATTAACCCAAGAATGTATTCTCTGTTAGAAGAATAGAAAGAACAAATGGCACATGCCAATAAGGGCTCACTGCCCGAGCACACTGCTCACAAGAGGCCCACTACCTACAAGAGACACACTGTCTACAAAGAAATAAGTATCACATACATGAACTGGAGAATAGCATCTTCACCAGGCTTGAATCAGTTCCATTTAAGCCCAATACTTTTGCTCTGCCTTTCGCTCTCCTCCTTGCTACCACACACTCATCTCCACAAGGACACTTCTGAAATGACTTTGCAATCCCTTATTTATACAAGACATCAACTTAGGAATGATCATCTAAGTTGGCAAACATCAACAAGAACATCTATAGGATGAGTAACTAATCTGGTCAGCCAATCTCAGGAAGAACACCTTCATCTGGAAGCAATTCATCAAATGCAAACTTAAACTCCAATGCGGACCACCAAAATAAACTAGACACGATCCAAAGATCTCCACAAGCTTGCCTAAATCACCAAGAACATCAACACTTCATCTGCTTACTGAAATCCTTCTCTCTTCATCTGGAACCTCAAGAACACAGCCTATCATCATAGTCACAAAGGAATAGATGCTTGTGGACCTTTGAATCATGAACCAATTGAGTTGACACTTCACATAGACTTCCTTAACACTCCCTCAAATCCACAGAATAGGATAATGCAATTCTGAATCTCACCAGACCTGTCTATATCACTCTGTCACCTCTGAACACCTACCGGAACTGATTTTACTTGAGCGGCTACAACTTATTCAAATATTAATGCGGACCTCTGAAATCTCTATTGGAACACCTTAAGACACATATCTACAACCCATTTAAACTACATCTTCTGATCCTCATCCTATCTTAGACTTTTACCTTACTGCAATCACTGTTCCTGATTAAGACTAATTTTCTCAATATCCTTAGCACACAGCTCATCCAATCCTTATCATTAATGCAACATGAGTATGTTGACATCAATGAAAACACCGGTTAGGCCCATACTTGCAACAATCTCCCCCTTTGTCATTGATGGCAACATATGATGTGAAAAACTATTTTAACCATCAAGACAAAAACTTCTCCTCACTGTCACAACTCCCCATAACAACCATTCACATGCCTTCTCTCCCTTTACTGATCCCCCTTTGATCAACAACCACTTGTTTTTCACATGTCTTCTCTCCCCCTTTGACATCAATGGCAAAGGGCACATACTCGCAATTCAACCACTTTAGGATCATACCTACTGCTCCCCCTGAGTAGCAGCTCCCATCATCAATCCGGACCACAGGATGTAACTATGATATCCACTGGATTGATGCACATCAGTGCACCTTAGTTCATCACCGGAGGGGCAATAACCCCTAACTTCTCCCTGAGATACTCAAAAGAGTTCTTAGGTAGAGGTTTAGTAAAGATGTCTGCAATCTAATCCTTGGAAGGCACAAACTCCAATCTAGCTTCATTCTTGTTCACTTGCTCTCTCAAAAAGTGAAACTTGATGGATATGTGTTTAGTCTTTGAATGCAACACTAGATTCCTAGATATATTTATTGCACTTGAATTATCACAGAAGATTGTGATAGGTTCCTCATACTCCACTTTGATATCTCTTAGCATTGGCTTCGTCCACAAAACTTGAGTGCAGCTACCTAATGCTACAATATACTCTACTTCAGTTGTAGATAGAGATATTGCCTCTTGTTTCTTGCTTGGCCAAGAAACCAATCTCTTCCCCAAAAAGAATGCTCTACCACTGGTACTCTTCCGGTCATCCACATCTCCTACCCAATCCGCATCTGTATATGCATGAAGAGAGAAATCATGATCTCTAGGATACCACAGACCATACTCAACTCTCCCTTTTAGACATATAAAAATCCTCTTGATTGCCATGACATAAGATTCTCTAGGATCAGCCTGAAATCTAGCAACAAGACCAACAGCCTACATAATGTCTAGTCTAGTTTGAGTGAGATACAACAGTCCTCCAATCATTGACCTATACTTTGTCTGATCATCCTTAGGAGAGTCATCATCTTTTCTTAATTTATATCCAGTTGCCATGGGAGTATTCATTAGTTTTGAGTCTTCCATCCCAAATTTCTTCAACAATTCTTTCACATATTTGGTTCGAGAAATGAAGATTCCTTTCTTTGTTTGAGTGATTTGTAGACCCAAGAAGAAATTCATTTCACCAAGCATGGACATCTCAAACTCACTTTTCATTTGATTTGCAAAAGTCTTAGACATACTATCTCTTCCTCCAAAAATGATATCATCAACCAACACTTCAACAATCAAGATGTTTTCATGATCAATTTTGAAATATAAATTACTGTCAGCAGTACCTTTGTTGAAACCAATCTTCAAAAGATGCTTATCCAATCTTTCATACTAGGCTCTTGGGGCTTGCTTGAGTCCATACAGTGCTTTCTTCAACTTGCAGACCATATCACCATGATCAGACAATTGAAATCCATCTAGTTACTCTAGTACATTTCTTCTTCAATGTCACCATTCAGGAAGGAAGACTTGACATCCATTTGATATACCTTGAAATCCTTGAAGGCAGCAAAGGGAAGAAATAATCTGACTGCTTCAATTCTTGCCACCAGAGCAAAAGTTTCTTCATAATCAACTCCTTCTATTTGAGAGTAACCTTTGTAGACCAATCTGGCTTTATTTCTGATTACTTCACCAACTTCATTTAGTTTGTTTCAGAAGACCCATTTTGTTTGAATCAAATTCTTGTTTCTAGGTCTAGGAACAAGATCCCAAGTGTGATTTTTCTCAATTTGTATCAGCTCTTCTTCCATTGCTTTAGTCTAGTTTTCATCATTGCAAGCTTCATTCACTATCTTAGGCTCAATCTTTGAAATCAGACAATACTCTTTTGAATCTTGAGCAATTCTCCTTCTTGTTTGTACTCCTTTGCTTTCATCACCTATGATCTGATCTTTAGAGTGGTTTAGTCTTACATACCTGGGAACTTTGGGAATTTCTTGCACTTCTAATTCTTGATTAGGATCATTGAAACTCATCTCTTCTTCCTGATTTACTAGATTAGTTTGAATCTGACTTACAGAGGAGGCTTGGGCTCCTTGAATTAGAACACCATTATGACCATCTTCATTATATTCATAAAACCTTGAGGGTTTCTCAATCCCTTCATCAACCTTCACATTTGTACTTTCTATCATCTTTCTCAGTCTCTTGTTATAACACCGATATGCTTTGCTTTGAGTAGAGTAACCCAAGAATATTCCTTCATCACTTCTAGCATCAGACTTTCTTAGATCTTCATCTCTTTTGATGTAACATTTGCTACCAAAAACTCTAAAATACCTCATAGTAGGAGTGATGCCAAACCAAAGTTCATAAGGAGTCTTACCGGTATTGCTTCTGATTTGAACTCGACTGAGAGTATAGACTGCAGTGCTGACATCTTCTCTCCAATAGATCTGAGGAACATTTGCTTCCATCATCATGGTCCTAGATGCTTCTTGGATGGTCTGATTCTTTCTCTCCACTACTCCATTCTGCTGTGGAGTCCTAGGAGCAGACAACTATCTCTTTATTCCATGTTTCTCACAGAACTCTATGAACTCACCGGATGTGAATTCTCCACCTCTATCAAAACTCAGACATTTCAATTTTAATCTAGTTTCATTCTCTACCATAGCCTTGAATATTTTGAATTTCTAAAGAGCTTCTAATTTCTCTTTTAGAAAGGCTACCCACATCATCTGGGAATAGTCATCAATTAGTAACATAAAGTATCTATCACCTTGCACACTCCTGATTCTTGCCGGACCACAAAAATCAGTATGAACTAAGTCCAATAATCCAGTAGAGGACAGTTCCTTACTTTTGAATGTGACTTTGCTTAGCTTACCCAAATGACATTCTTTGCGCAAGCTATTAGTAGGTTTCACCAGTTTTGGAAGATCTCTTATAGCCTGAGTATTGCTTATCTTGATGATATTATCAAAATTCACATGACACATCCTCCTATGCCATAACCAACTCTGATCAACTTGAACAAATAAACAACTTTTACCAGTACCAACCAAGTGGAAGATATTACCTTTAGTTTGAGTACCGGATGCAATCTCTTTTCTGAAACTTTCAAAGATCTTGCATTTTCTATTTTTGAATCGAAGATCATAGCCTTTGTCCACCAACTGTCCAACATTGAGAAGATTGTGCTTCAATCCTTCAACATATAGTACATTACTAATTTTGTTCCTTCCATCAAAAGAAATAGTTCCTCTTCCTCTGATTCTACTAACAGAATTATCACCAAACTTTACCACTCCTCCTTCATACCTTTCCAAATCTATGAATTTGTTTTTGTCACCTGTCATATGGTGAGAGCATCCACTATCAATGACCCAGTCATCATTTTCTTCAACTTGGGCAGCCAGAGCTCTTTCTACAACTTTATGATTGATAGATACAGAGGATATTGGTGTTGATAACTAAGAGGGGGGGTGAATCAGTTATCCTAATTATTTCTTCTTTTTGAGCTTTCTTATTAATCAATGCAACATTAATTTAAATAAGCAAACATTACCATGAAAAGGAAAAACACATGACACAGTATTTTTGACGTGGAAACCTTGTTAAGGGAGAAAACCATGGGGTGATTAACCCAAAGATTATTCTCTATTAGAAGAATAAGGAAATACAAAATGGCACTTGCCAATTAGGGCTCACTACCTGAGCACATTGCTCACAAAGGAGGCACACTGGCTACAAGGAGACACACTGTCTACAAAAGAATGTTATACAATACTTGAACTGATTAGAAGCATCCACATATGTTGGAGTTCAGTTCCGATTAGGCTCAGTACACTGATCTGCTGCACTTCATCTTTCCTCTTCTCTTATGCTACTTTCCTTTCACATACCAGACCTTCCTTACTGCTTTTGCTCTGCTCTGCTTTTTTTCACATACCACATATATCACAACAACACTTCTCACAACTAAATCCATCCTTTATATATATCCGCACAAGTGATTTCATTATCTTTCTAGTCAGCACCTGGAACAGTCAATCTTCTCACAAACTCTGTTCTGTCAGCTGAATCCTTACACATCAAGTAATGCGGATCAAGCATATACTTGTAGAAATCATTAATCATGTCGGCCAAACATGATTCATGCCTTCATAACTTTTAACACCATCAGTAATACATCTGGAAAGTAGTCTGATGTTCTGTCAGTCAGTTCTTCCTTTGTTCACACTATCACTCAGGAACCCGGTACTCAAGTATTCATATCTTTTGCCTCATCTATCACCGGAGGCTAAAACCTTGGAATCTATCACTCAAGGTAGTACTCTTTACTTCCCCAAATCTGTACTTTACCGAGATACTTCTTTTGAGAGATCCAGACCTGTCTATCGGACCTTGCCATATGCTCTATTCTTGTTTACCGAACCACAACATTCTTCACTCTGACTTCCGGTAGAGACACACCATGTCCTGCGGATGTGTGGGATGAACTTTGTTGCTATCAATGACAACAATCATGAATCCATATAGTGTCTCTTGCCGACAATCTCCCCCTTTGGCATTGATGGCAACACTTAGTGAAAAATGACCAAGTGTTTACACTATGCTCCCCCTTGGCTGATGCTCTGTCTTTATATAAATTTTCCAGAGCTCCCCCTTAGTTGGATTCCTCATTTTTCACTGCTCCTCACTCCCCCTTTGACATCAATGGCAAAGGGTAGGGTCCACACATCAAAATTTTCAAAAATTTTACTATAATTAGCCGCATAAGTATATATATACAAGTTATACTTACATATGCTTAAGTATGTCTGCAAAAGTGATCTTCAACTGTACAACTTCTGTCGCCCAACTCTACTTCATCCTGTCCAAAATTGAGATATGCCCACTCAACAGGAATGCAAATGCATCTGCCCTTTTTAGATCTATCGGATCATTTGTCTGGGCTGTGATTTGAGCTTCACTTATGGCCTCATGCATGGCCTCTAACTTAGGGACAATGATCCTCCTAAGTTCACCCATCCGGGTGATCATGTTCTTCCTTTCCTTCTCAAAATTCTTTATTGCATTTGTGATTGCAATAGTTTGACACTCTTGATTTACTATGGAGGAAGAGAGAGGATCAAAACTTTGAGACAAACTTAGTAGTTTATCCTCTTGCTCTTTTATTTTCTTCTCAATCTCTACTATTACTTTGGACTAGGAGATACAAAATTTGTATATTTCACCACCATCCTTAAGAGCATTTTCTAAGCTCTTTATCCCAATACTCATATTTCTCCTATCATTAGTGATTAATCCTTGTACCTTGAGAATCTCTTATCCAAAAACTCCTTCCGGACCTTTTCTTCAGCTGATTTTTCTAGAGAATCAAAATGTGTACTAACACTGCTGACTAAGGTTTTGAGATTACCAGAAGAGGAGGCTGTGGGATCCTTTTGAAAAGATGGTATGATCTTTTCTAGCACTCTAGAAGTAGCTTCTATCAACTCACAGTCTTCCATATGAGACTTTAGGAGTTTTTCATTAGCCTTAGCATTTGCAAATGAAGCTATCTTCATTGTCTATACCGAAGAAAGAGAATCAAAATTGAATGGACCTTGTAGAAGCTCCAGTTCATCAATCTCCATTGTTTCTTTGCTCAGAAATTCTTAGATAGTTTGTGTAGTGTCTCTTGCTAGAGACAGATGTTTCTTCTCTTCTGCAGTCTTGGAGCTGTCCTTTGGAGTTTTCTCTCCTTCTATATTCCCACCACTAGCAGTTGTGGTTTTCTCTGCTGAAGTCTTCTATCCTTCTGCAACCTTTGCACTATCACCTTCTTTTTCCTTCACCTCTGCTTCTTTCTCCTGTGATTTTTCTTCTCCTTTAGATCTGGAGACTGTAGGGGAAACCGGAGGGGAAATGTTGGTCTGTTCGGGGACCACCTCTTTTGACATTTTCTTAGGAGTTTCTTCTACAACATTTGTAAGATCAGTACCCAAGTCCTCTATGATAGGAAGATTAAATCTTTTGAAGGTTTTCCAGAGAATCTCTTTAGTGTCCTTGCCTACCTTGTTGGTCTCACCAAGCATAAGTTGATTCATCCTCGCTTTGCTCCTAAATTCATCCTTGCAGTCTTTGAATACCATGTTCATTGTCTTGGGATCAATTGAAGGATATAGTTGAATAGCTATCTGTTCCCGGATCTCAAGGTCTTTTTCCATGGCATTGGTCTTTCTCATTTCCAACTCCTTCTCTAGACTCTTAGGAATTAGAGGGATAATTTTAATAAAAGCTTTGTTGTAAATGTTCAAATACCTGATTGTAGCTTCCTGCAGGATCTTTTGGTCAGCCTCATTGTAATCATCATAGAATTTAGCCATTGGTTGAAGGTTTCCATCCACAGTGACTGATTTGATTACACTTTCTAGGGACAGGGTGGGCTTTTGAACAAATTCCTCTGCTATGTCTTCCTTGTCTTGGCCTGTGGAGGGCTGACCGGATCCTTTCTTCTTCTACTTCTTTATTTCCTTTACCCCCTCATCTGATTCGGTTTCTTCTTCAACTCTTTGACTTGCATGAGCCCTTGTGGCTTTTGTCTTTGACCTTTTCTCTCCTTTGCCGGATGCTTGGACTTTCGATTTTGAGCTTTTAGCTGGGATAGGTGCTGGTCTCTTTGAAGATCTGGTCCGAGTGGAAGTTTCTACTGGAGCACTTTTCTTGCTACCTTTTTCTGCCTCTTTCTTCTCTTCACCAGCTTTTTGGCTCTTTTCCCAGTTGGCATCAAGTGCCTCCTTTGAGATCCCAAGGCCTTGTGCAATATGTTCTACTTCTTTTCTCACCTTCCTTTTCATCTCTGGTTCTCTAAGTTCCACATGGATCTTTACACTTAGGTCCTCAAAGGTTCCAAACCTTTCTGCCTTTGGATCTTTAGGCTAACTTAGCATGTGTTGAACATGCAGCTCCACAATCTGTTCATCAACTTCATACCCCATGGGCATGATCCAGACTGTCCTTGGTTCTACTGCCTCCATTAGGCACTGATCAGTCTCTACCATAAAGCAGACTATGTCCTTGTATTTCTCAACAAGAGATTGGGGAATCCTTTCTCTTGATTGCATCATGTTCTGAAAGTTTTTGAAGTATCCCCACATGGCTGTATTTCTTGCTTTAGCATCCCCAAGCCCATGCAAATAGTCTCTGATCTAAACTGCTACCGGTTTGTCATTCTGCGATACCCATCCATTTGATCCAGGCAACTCATTCATGAAGTAGAAAAATAAACATACTATTAGTGCACCATATTTGAAAGAGTTTTTCTTGTCCTTTTTGATCTTTTGTATGTTTTCCATTAACTGGCTCAAGAGAAGTTCATAGAGATCATATTCTGCATTTTTTCTCAGCATCTTATAGGCCGTGTATACTGTAGTTCCAGATACTGAATTCTCCCTACTGGAATGATATATCTTGTATCCTATTATCATAGATGCATACTTGATATCCGAGTCAGTAATATCTTTAATGGTCATTGCCCTCTTGTCAAATTTTGATCTGGTGGCCTCTGTGACAATGTTGTTTTTGACAGATTTGAGGACAGGAATTCCTCTGGAGGAATGTAAACCAGTTACTGCCCTAATTACTTCCTTGGTGATCTTGCAAGGTCTATTCAGCCATAGGAAGTTATCATGCACCCTACTTAAAACATACCAGACCCATTCATCTTCTTCAAAGTAGGGGAAATGAATGAACTGATCAAAATGCTTTTCCCGGATGCCCTTATACTGAGGTTTGATCTCAAAGGAATCATCTATTAACTGCTTGTGGTATATGTCGCTTAGTTTGAATTCCCCAAACTCTTCAATGTTTGCATGTATATAAACCCTAATATCTTCGGTGTGCAAGACGCCATGTGAAACACTAGAAAATGCACCTAGGGGGTCTACCTCCAAGGATTTGTATGGATGTTTCTTAAATATAGGCCGAGGTCTATCAGAGATCTTTACTATACTCAGAGTAGCCATCATTAAACAATCTTACTGAAGGATATCAAGAATGATAAATACCTTTTACGTAGGTTAGGGCACATGAAGAAATCTGTATAGAGCTGTATGAAGAGTTACCTTGATCTTTTGGGAGATTGTTGTTTGCAGAGCTCCTTTTCTTTCTTCTTCGCATGTGAGTGTGCAAGTGTGTAAATGATAGACAAATGAACTCTTTTATTCCAAGAAGCCCTAAGTTTCACCCTGCAATAAATGTGCAACCTAATTCATTCTGGTTTGCCTGGTTTTCCTTGTTCAGGGAGGAAGAAACTCATTCAGATCATTATGATTCCCTTGTGATCGATGTTAGTGATGAATCATCATATCCACTTGTCCTTCTGATCATCTTATGTATCCGCAGATCAAGCTGTATCAATTTGGATTCATACCGGGCCAATCTTGTGAGAAACCTATTTTACCAGAAGACTTGCTTAACCGGACCAATTCTAAAGGAATTGAACCTTTTAAATTTTCTTGTGGATCTCTCAGATCTTTATCTGACCTTCTTTACATGTTTCTCTAGAAACCCTTTGATCCACAGCTTCTCATGTGCCAATTTCAGGCACCACTTAACTGGCTGGGGGAACAAGGTTTTCTTTGCATCTCCCCCTGAGCCAGAGCTCACCTTTTAGTTTCCGGAAGGAATATCAGCACCAGAGTCTGGTGCGGATCCAACCTCTACATTCTCTGAACTTTTCTTCACCTAAATCTTGTTCATCTCATTCTTAACTTCATCCGCATTCACCTTTTGTTTACCCTTATCTTGATTCTGATTATGATATACCGGACCTCTTTTCTCTCGATTCTTGCTTCTACAAAATTTTGCATTATGACCGGACCTATTACAGATTTGGCAAACAACATTTCTTTGCATATTTGACTGATATCCTCTTGATCTGCATTGATTAGCCATATGACCTACTCTATTGCATGCAAAGCATCTACCATTGAATGATTTGTTCATTTGCATATTTATGCATTCATGAGACTTGTGACCATACCTTTTGCAGTTAAAACACTATCCAGAGAAGGATGAATTAGTCTAATTCATTCTCTTTCTGCACTGATTAGCTTTGTGACCAAAGTGATTGCAGCTATGGTAGTATCCATTGAAGGATGGATATCTTTGAGCATTGGGCTGTCTTACCGAAGGTCTTCTAGGCCTGTTCCTTGGATTTTCTAATCCAAAATTCTTCTGATCGGATCCAGAGCTTTCTCCTTTCTCATATCCCAAACCACATTTGTCATCTACCTTCTTTTGACCTCCAAGAAGAACTTCAAGTTGAGCAGAACTTATCTTGAATTTCTCTTTATACTCATTTGCTGTTTGAAGATCCCTTTTTAGAGAGACAATTTGATCCTCAAGTTTTTCTTCATTATCTTTAGCATCTTCAAGATCAGATTCAAGATGTCTGATAATTCTATCCATTTGGTGGCAAGCTTCTGATTTCTCCTTGAGAGATTGTCTTAGATTATCTTTAGTTTTTCTTTTCTCTTCAATTTCTTGGGTAAACTTTATAACTCCTGATTCCATTTCATGTCTTACCATGATGATTTCTTTTGATAACTTTTCACATAACTTGGTTTTCTCAGTTAGTTCTTCATTTGCATTATTTTCTTCACCTTGTCTTGTCAATTGCTGAAGTAGCTCCTTTCTCTTTTTCATAAAGAGACTTAATTTGTCTTTTAGTTCTCTCATGAAATCATCAACCTGTTTGAGTCTTTCCTTTAATTCATTGACTTCAAAGTTTGACTGTTCAAGATACTCAAGGGTAGTCTTGAGTTGCTCCCTTAAACCATATGCATCCATTTGGACTCCCAGATCTTCCTCGAGCTGTTAGACTCTTTTAGGAGGAACTTAGCTCTGATAACAATTGTTGATAACTGAGAGGGGGTGAATTAGTTATCCTAATTATTTCTTCTTTCTGAGCTTTCTTATTAATCAATGCAACATTAATTTAAATAAGCAAACATTACCATGAAAAGGAAAAACACATGACACAGTATTTTTGACATGGAAACCTTGTTAAGGGAGAAAACCATGGGGTGATTAACCTAAAGATTATTCTCTGTTAGAAGAATAAGGAAATACAAAATGGCACTTACCAATTAGGGCTCACTACCCGAGCACACTGCTCACAAAGGAGGCACACTGCCTACAAGGAGACACACTGTCTACAAAAGAATGTTATACAATACTTGAACTGATTAGAAGAATCCACATATGCTGGAGTTCAGTTCCGGTTAGGCTCAGTACACTGATCTGCTGCACTTCATCTTTCCTCTTCTCTTATGCTACTTTCCTTTCACATACCGGACCTTCCTTACTACTTTTGCTCTACTCTGCTTTTTTTTTGCATACCACATATATCACAACAACACTTCTCACAACTAAATCCATCATTTATATATATCCATACAAGTGATTTCATTATCTTTCTAGTCGGCACTCGGAACAGTCAATCTTCTCACAAACTCTGTTCTGTTGGCTGAATCCTTACACATCAAGTAATGCGGATCAAGCATATACTTGTAGAAATCATTAATCATGTCAGCCAAACATGATTCATGCCTTCATAACCTTTAACACCATCAGTAACACATCTGGAAAGTAATCTGATGTTCTGTTAGTCAGTTCTTCCTCTGTTCACACTGTCACTTAGGAACCCAGTACTCAAGTATTCATATCTTTTGCCTCATCTATCACTGGAGGCTAAAACCTTAGAATCTATCACTCAAGGTAGTACTCTTTACTTCCCCAAATCTGTACTTTACCAAGATACTTCTTTTGAGAGATCCGGACATGTCTGTCGGACCTTGCCATATGCTCTGTTCTTGTTTACCAGACCACAACATTCTTCACTCTGACTTCCGGTAGAGACACACCATGTCCTGCGGATGTGTGGGATGAACTTTGTTGCCATCAATGACAACAATCATGAATCCATATAGTGTCTCTTGCCAACAATTGGTTCTTCTTCTTGATGGCAATAAACACCCATTCACTTCCAGATTTGTTTCCTATCTCTAATTCATCATCTGCTAGTCCTTCATTATCATCTTCTTCATGAACATAGTAACAATTCTTTTGGAACCTTGATCTTTTAGGATTTGGCCTTGAAAATCTTTCTGGACATCTTGAGGCAAAATGACCAATCTTATTGCAGTTAAAACACTTAAAAGGCAATTTTCTTTCATACTTACCAAATCCTCTTGGTAGTCTCTTTGCAATAAGGGCTTCAAGTTGAGCAGTTTCTACTTCTTCTTCTTCCAGGGCTTTTCTTTCTTTTTCATACCATGACAGTTTCCTTGAAGAGTTCTCTCCCGGATCAAACCTTTGTTTCCCTTTTATAGAGGCACTGGCTTTGAATGTAGATTCAGTCTTAAAGGGGTCATCTCCAAACTCGGTCATTTCAAATGCAGCCAATTTTCCAGCCAATTGATCTCTTCTGACAGTTGTATGGGCTCTAAATTCTTCAATAGTAGCAGCCTTGATTTTATAAGAAGCAGGAAGGGATCTAAGAATTTGCTAACATCTCATTTTCATCCAAGACTCCACCAACATTTCTAATTCCACAAACAAGATCATTTACTCTTGGCATAAAAGTAGTGATATTTTCATCTTCTCTCATCTTTAGATTTTTGAATTTTCCTTTCAGATTTTGCAACCTTGCACATTTAACATACTTGTCTCCTTCGTGCAAAAGTTCCAGTTTTTCCCAAATCTCAAAAGCTGTTGGTAGGTCAATAACATTTGAGAGCTCTGAATCAGATAATGCGCTTAGAAGAGCTTCTATAGTTCACAAATTGTTTTCAGTATCTATGATTTCATTTGGGACTTTCGAACTACCTTGTGGAGGTGTATACTTTGTTGTAACCATGGTCCAGTATGCCATTCCCATACATTGCAAGTGACACTTCATGTGACCTTTCCATAGATTAAAATTGGTTCCATCAAACTTTGGACTATCCTTCTTGTAGGACAACATCCTGGATCTCCTCAAGCGGTTAAGCTCCTTTTAGAGGTACTTGGCTCTGATACCAATTGTTAGACTTAGGGCAGATAACTAAGAGGGGGGTTGAATCAGTTGTATAAAACTTTTTTCCAATTAAACAATTAACTTCACTTTGTAATTCAACAGCATAATAATGAATCAATCATGGAAACATAATGCAATGAATCAAGAGCAAAAACACATTAACACATGAGACACCAAGATTTTGACGTGGAAAACCCGGTTAAGGGAAAAACCACGGGGTGATTAACCCAAGAATGTATTCTCTGTTAGAAGAATAGAAAGAACAAATGGCACATGCCAATAAGGGTTTATTGCCCGAGCACACTACTCACAAGAGGCCCACTGCCTACAAGAGACACACTATCTACAAAGAAATAAGTATCACATACATGAATTGGAGAATAGCATCTTCACCATGCTTGAATCAGTTCCATTTAAGCCCAATACTTCTGTTCTACCTTTCACTCTCCTCCTTGCTACCACACACTCATCTCCACAAGGACACTTCTAAAATGACTTCGCAATCCCTTATTTATACAAGACATCAACTTAGGAATGATCATCTAAGTCGGCAAACATCAACAAGAACATCTACAGGATAAGTAACTCATCCAGTCAGCCAATCTTAGGAAGAACACCTTCATCTGGAAGCAATTCATCAAATGCAAACTTAAACTCCAATGTAGACCACCAACATGAATTAGACACGATCCAAAGATCTCCACAAGCTTGCCTGAATCACCAAGAACATCCACACTTTATCTGCTTAATGAAATCCTTCTCTCCTTCATCTGGAACCTCAAGAACACAGTTTGTCATCACTGTCACAAAGGAATAGATGCTTGCGGACCTTCAAACCACAAACCAATTGAGTTGACACTACATAGAGACTTCCTTAACACTCCCTCAAATCCATAGAATAGGATAATGCAATTTCGGATCTCACCGGACCTGTCTGTATCACTCTGTCACCTCTAAACACCTGCCGGAACTAGTTTTACTTGAGTGGCCACAACTTCTTCACATCTTCATGTGGACCTCTAAAATCTCTACTAGAACACCTTAAGACACATATCTACAAACCCTTTAAACTACATCCTCTGATCCTCATCCTATCTTGGACTTTTACCTTACTGTCATCACTGTTCCTGATTGAGACTAATTTTCTCAATATCCTCAGCACACAATGCATCCAATCCTTATCATTAATGCAATAGTAGTATATTGACATCAATGACAACACCAGTTAGGCCCATACTTGCAACAATATCTTGTCTCTTTCTTCTTCTATCTTACATTCTTGTGTTGTGTATTGCTGCAATATCTCTGTTATTGGATTAATAACTCTATAATTGTAAAGGTTGAAACTAATTTGCACTTATCTCTCCTCATTAGATTAGTGTAGGAAGTAATTTTCACACACCTAGCTTCCTTTTAGTTTTCACCAAAGGATGGATTATTTTTTTATTTTTATTTTTGTTTTTTTATAATTTTTGAATTTTTATTTTTATTTTTTTTGACATGGATACTCTGAGGATCAAGCAAATAACTTCTTGAGATGAACACTATTGAGTGGTTAATCTAGAGGAATGCCTTCAGGTGTTGCTAAAGTATAAGCTCTTGATCTCTATGTTGTTATGATAACAAAGGGTCCTAACCAATTAGGCTCGAACTTGCCCTTCTTTTCTTGATCTGGTTGATTTCTCTAATTTTCCTTTAAGACAAGATCACAAACTTGAAACCATCTTTCTTTGATCTTCTTATTATAGTTGCACTGGAGGCATTTTTGATAGACATGAAGATGATTAGGTGCTGCAAGGTGCCTCTCATTTAATAGTTCTATCTCAGCTAATTTGGAAGTACGATACTCCTCTCCATCAATCAAGTGCTGCATGAATACTTTGAGGGATGGGATCTCGACATCTATAGGTAGAATGGCTTCAGAGCCATAGACTAGGGCATAGGGTGTTACACTAGTTGGTGTTTTGATACTAGTGCGATAGGCCTATAAGGAAAGATTGAGTTGCAGGTGCAAATCACAACCAGCTTCATTGACCATTTTTTTGAGGATTTTCAGAATGGTTTTGTTGGAAGCCTCAGCTTGGCCATTACTCTAAGGATAGTAGGGAGTAGAAACGAAATGTTGGATATTGTATTGGGTGCGCAAGGTATGGAAATCTTGATTCTTGAATGGTCTCCCATTATCAGTGACAATGGCTTGGGGGATACCTTATCGGCAAATGAGGTAGTTAAGGATAAACTTGGCTATTTGCTTTCCAGTGATATAATTCATCAGAATGGCTTCAACCCACTTTGTGAAATACTCAATGGTGGTAATGATAAATTTATGACCATTAGATGAGGACAGATGGATTTGTCCTACGAGGTCAAGACCCCATTGTGAAAAAGGCCATGGAGTTGTCATAGGTTGTAGTTCATGAGATGGTGTGTGAATTAAATCTCCATGTTGCCGGCATTGTAGACACTTCTTAGTAAACTATAAAGCATCTTGTTCTATGGTAGGCTAGTAATACCATGTGTGGATATCTTCTTAGCGAGGTTAGGACTAGTAGAATGTGCACCAAAGACACCTTTGTGTATGTCTTGTAAGGTAGCATCGGCTTCTTTCATGTTAAGACATCGTAAGAGGATACCATCAAGACTCCGGTGATAAAGTGTATCACCCAGAATAGTGTAATGGGAGGATAGATAGATAAAGGTTTTGTGTTGGTTTATAGATAGCTCAAAGGGAAAGGTACCATGTTTAAGGTATTCATAGATATCTTCATACCATGGGGAATTGGGACCAATAAGTTCACAGATGATTTCGGTAGTTGGAACATCAATGGTTGGTATCAACAATTGCTCGATCAAGAATACACATTTTTGTGTGTTTACAGGCATGTCTATAAGTGACCCCATAGAAGCCATAGAATCTGTAGCTTTATTATGCTCTCTTGGAATTTTTCTCAAAAGTGATGCTAGAAAAGTGTGGTTCATAAGCATCCACTAGTTACTTGTAAGGGACCAACTTTTCATCTTTTGTTTGGTACTCATCAAATACTTTTCGAATGACTAGTTGTGAGTCTCCATATACCTATAGTTCCTTGATGTCCCATTGGACTACTGTATGGAGGCCTATGAGGAGTACTTCATACTCTGCTATGTTGTTAGTGCGAGGAAATGCAAGCCGATATGGATTTGGGATATAGTCATTTTGTGGTGTGATAAAAAGGATGCCAGCCCCTGATCCATGATGTGTGTAGGAACCATCAAAATTTAATTTCCACATTATTGAGGTAGAGAGATTGAAGAGATTTTCATTTGGAAAGTTAGATACCATAGGATGTACATCTGTCATGGGTGCTTTTGTTAGTTGATTTGCTAGGGCTTGTCCCTTGATTGCTTTATGATCGACATACTCAATGTCAAACTCACTAAGGATCATGACCCATTTAGCTAGTCTTCTTGTGAGAGCTACTTTTGCTACTAGTAGATACTTTAATGGATCAATTCAGGCTATTAGATTTGTGTGTTGGTTTAGCATGTAATGTTGCGACTTTTGGGAAGCAAACACTAAGGCTAAACAAGCTCTTTCCATAGGTGAATAATTGAGTTCATAACCTACCAAGGTTCAACTGATATAATAGATTGCATGCTCTTTTCCTGACTTATCATGCTGTGTTAGAAGAGCCCCTAGGGCTGCAGTTGTAGTTGAGATGTACAAGATCAAAGGCCTATTGGTGATTGGTGTTACCAAGATAGGAGGTGTAGCTAGATATTCTTTAAGCTAATCAAATGCTACTTGATACTTATCATCCCATCAAAATGAGACATCCTTTCAAAGCAAGTGTTGAAATGGTTGACATTTATTTGCTAACTGTGAGATAAACCGCCTAATTGATTGTAACCTTCCTTGAAGGCTCCTTAATGCTTTCATATTCTTTGGTGGGGGCATCTCTACTATAGCCTTTACTTTTGTTAGATCTACTTCAATGCCTCTATGAGATACATTGTATCCCAACAGTTTTCCTGAGGTTACCCTGAAGATACATTTCTTTGGATTGAGTCATACTTGATATTTTTGAGTCTATCAAAGATTTGGCTTAGAACCTGTATGTGATCTACCCTAGAAGACTTTGCTAGTATGTCATCAACATAGTCCTCCTTGATGTGATGAAAGAGATTGTGGAATATTACTGTCATTGCTCTTTGATAGGTTGCCCCTGTGTTCTTAAGACCAAATGGCATGATGCACCAACAATAGGTACCCTAGGGACAAGTGAAAGTAGTTTTATGTTGATCTTCTTCTACTATCATTACCTGATTATAGCTAGAAAATCCATCCAATAGAGAAAGCATTTCATGACTAGCAGTCAAGTCTACTATGAGATCAATGTTTGGCAATGGAAAGTCATCTTTGGGACATCCTTTGTTAAGATCTTTGAAGTCAAAACACATGTGAATGCCCCCATTTGGTTTAGCCATAGGTACAATGTTTGAGACCCATTCTGGATAATCAATAGGCTTGATAAATTTTGCATCTAGTAACATTATGTGTGGGCGATGACTGTAGAAGGTCCAAAATAGAGATCTGTGCAGGGGTTTTCCCTAGATGTTCAACAAGATTGTAATTAGATTGGGTTGGGAGACTTGGTGTAGGCCCACGAAGGGTTACACGACCATGATGAGTTGTGATAGTGCAATCCATAGATTTAGCTTTGATAGTGAGGGTAGACACATGACTTTCTTCAAAGTGACCTACAATAGAGTCATAGGAAGTTAAAGATTTATTGATGCCTTTACCTTTGTCAGGATTTTAGCCTTGACCATGGTTAGGGAATGGCTCCTTATATATGTTGAGGTCTTTTTTGGTGTTTTGATTAGGAGGTGCATCAAAAGTGACATCGCCTCTATCAATAAGGTTTTGGATCATGTGCTTGAGTTTCATGCATGATATGGTTATGTGTCCTTTGGTCCTATGGTATTCACAATATTCATTGTCTTTGTACCATGTAGGTTTGAAAGTAGGTTCGTCATATGGGGGAGTGTCTGTTAGCTTGATGAGTTCATTCTACACAAGTTTCTTTAGAAACAATTCTATAGGCTCTCCTAAGGGAGTGAGCTTATGCCTTGGAGGGTAATCTTCGGGAGGCCTCTCTTGTTGTCATTGTTGGGTTTGGTTTTGTTATTGTTGTTGTTGTTGAGGCAAAGGTTGGTTTTGTTTAGATGAAAGATTAAGGGGTGTTTGTAGTGTTTGGACATGTTTGGAATCCACCACACCATCATTGACCACATTTTTATTTTTGTTCTGGTATTTGGGCTTATCATTTGATTGCTATTGGGGAGGATTTTCTTTATTATCTTTGAAGATTTTGACCATGCCTTTAGTGATGAGGGCTTTTTCAATGTTTATGCCTTTATAGGTAATCTCATCAAAGGTTGTAGCACTTAGTATTTGCAAATGGAAACCCAATTCTTGGTTAAGGTTTTACACAAATATGCTAACAAGTTGTTTTTCAGGTATTTTGAATGGGAATTTGCTAGCCATGTGTCTCCATCTTTGAAGGAAAGAGATAAGAGTTTCCCCATTTTTCTATTTGTTATTACATAAGTTAGTCATAGAGATTTCATGTTCTATGTTGTACAAGAAATGGGTGGCAAATTTTTTGCAAGCGCGTTTAAAGATTTAATACCTGTGGGTAGATGTGAGAACCATTCTATAGCTTGACCTCCAAGACTGTGAGGAAAGAGGCACATGAGATATGTGTCATTATGTACAACCTCTAAACAAGTGAGATAGAATTCTCTATGGTGGTCTTTTGGGTCTCCTCTTCCCTTGTATTTATCAAACTTGGGTATATTGAAGTTGGGAGGAAAAGGGATCATTTTCAATGACCAATCAAATGGATAAGGACAAACCTCCTTGAAGGAGAAGGTTTTTTTAGTGTGACCAAATGTTAAATTGGCTACTTGTTGTACCTTGGCAAGTTTAAGCTCCACAGTCGTTGGGGGTGTTGGAAGAGTCTCCTATTTCCCTAAGGGTGGTTCTTGTTGCCCATAGGGAAGATTGTAGTTGAAGCCATAGGCATTGATGTTATATGGGTTGTATAATTGATTTGGGTCATATGATAGATTTTGATTAGGTTGGGTTTGGTTGTTGTGATTTTACATATGTGGAGGTGGTGCTAGATAAGAATGTTGGCTTTGTGATTATGGAGGAGGGATGATGAAAGAGTTTTGTCATTGGTAATGTAGGGTGATGAATGGATTTTGTGGTGGAAAGTTGAATGTGTTTTGATTGGATGGTGGATTATAGCCATGGGAAGTTTGAATTTGAGAATGTTGAGGGTTATTGAGATAGGTGTTGGTGAGATTTAGTGTGGATGATCGTTGTGGTGGAGGGACATAGGTTGATCAGTTTTGAGATGGTTGGGGTTGATTGAAATAGGTAAGATTGAGTGTGGATGATCGTTGTGGTGGAGGGATATAGTTTGTGTTGATGTTTTGGGAGTGTTGTTGGGGAGTGATGATGTTTGTGTTGATGTTTTGGGAATGTTGTGGTGGATTGATGATGTTTGTGTTGATGTTTTGGGAATGTTGTGGGGGAGTGTTTGTGTTAGGATTAGTGATACGGAGGGTTGATGACATTGGGGGTGGTCTCTATTGTGACCCTTGTTGCATGGCTACATAAGTGTTTCCTGAATTATAGTTTGGTGGAAAATCATCTCGTGATGGAGTGGCCAATGTTCCACTTGCGATGGGCATTTGTGATATGCTAGGAGGTTATTGTGTGTTTGATTTAGCTAGAGCGATTTGTCTTAATAGTTTTGCTTGATGATGAAGAGTCTCTTGTTGCAGTTTATAAATCTCCATAGGAGTCAAGAGTGGTGATATTGGTCTTTCTACTGTTGGACTTTGATTTTGATAGAGGGGATTTTTATATTGAGCATCGAAAGGATTAGTCGATCTCCCTTGTGAGACTTGATCAGGTATGGGAGTGGATAAGGTTGACATAGTTTGGATAACAATCATAGCATCTTAGGTTTCATTTTGCTCTTTAAGATTAGATAGATCAAAGTCTTGGGGCAGTTTAGCTCCTTGTTCTGCAAGTAAACGAAAGAAATGATCTTGATTCTCACTAAGGAGTTTTTCACATGCGGCTATGGCTCTAGGATCTTGCATGATTTCATCAAGGTCTTCTCTATCTTCTTGAGAGAATTGACCTTCTTGAAATTTTCTCTCTTCTTGAGATGGGAGTTTACCTATGGTGTAGCTAGGTGTAGCAAACTCATGAGGCATGCTAGTAGTAAATTAAGGTATCTATGTCAAAGGGACACCACCCTCTTGAGAATTGATTAGTTTGTCATGGGTTGGTCTATTTTAAAAGTTTGTTGGTCTTGTCATTGGTGTGTGAGGAGTACATTTTTGAGACATGGTGGAATGACTTGGTTGAGGTGTATGAGGAGGTGATTTGTGTTTCTTTGGTGCACTTTGCTTAGCCTTCATAGATTGTTGGAGTCTAGTGGTTACCATGGGGTGCACTAGGACACTTTGCTTTTTTTGAGATTTTGATTGATTTTGGACTCAAAGGTAGATTTTAGACCAAAAAGGTGTGATTTTTTTGAGATTGGGCAAGACAGTTTGATAAACAGATTACTCAACCAAAGGTGCTAGACTGTGGTGGAAAGGCACAGGACTATTATACCAAAGACAAGTTATCGTGTTTCAAAAGTATTGGACTATGCTGCCAAAGGCGCTGGACTATTATACCAAAGGTGAGTTACTATGTTTCAAAGACACTGAAATGGTGTCAGTGATGTTTATAAGGAAAATTTTGATAGATTTGGATTGGATTTTTGATTGGTTTTGCTTTGACAAGAGAAAACATAGCAAACAAAGTGGAAAAAAAGGACTGACACAACATATAGTGTATGTTCTAGGCTCATGAAAAAGACCAATGCTTCCACAGGTATTAGACAATTGCAAACAATTCAAGCACTTTTTATCCCTAGAGACATGGTTTCATTGTGATAGATCAGCTCACAACTTAGTTCTCCATCGACCAAATGTCATTCCATATAGGTGTCGTACATTTCTATCTTTATGAGAGACAATAGGTAGGGATATCTCAGCCTCCCCTTGGAAAGCTACAAGTAGGTCACAAGAGCTTATGCTAGCTAAGGGAATACTATCTCTTCTCAAGGCAGTCAATGGTGAGTAATCTTGGGGGTTTATACTGATTTCCCTTGCATTGATGATTACTGCAATGTTCAAAGGTGAAACAAGTAGTCATTATCTAGATAGTTCTTAGTAGCTTTGAGGGACAAATGCCTTGCGAGCATGTGGCAAGCTACTAAAAGCTGTGACCAATCCTACTAAGAGTTTCAAACACTTCACACAATGTGAAAATCATTTTCACAAAGTGCTAGTACACCTCTTTTCAATTTGGCATCGTAAAGCAAGACTGATGTTGGTTAGGACTTGGCTTTCACCTTATCTCTCTTATATAGTGGTTCAAAGGAAAACTCCACTTAGGGTCATCCCTTTTGGATGAAACACAATCCAAAAGTAGTCCCTTCTAAAGGAATAACTGAAAGTAAGATCAAGCACATGAAACAAAGGTTTAATTGTCCCATTATAAGAAAAATAAGGTGCAACTAGATTAGGCACACACACAATTGTAGTTGTCAATTATCCCTTAAGAAATTGAAGTGTTTTGCATTCATGTCAATTGTCTCTTAAGAAATTGAAGTGTTTTTGCATTCATGTCCATTTTCCCTTAAAAAAGAAATATGTTCCTAAGACTTAGATTGCAAAAATGATGATTTGTTCAATTGTCCCTTAAGAAAGCAATATGTTTCTAAGACTCAGTGCAATAGATTTGGTAATTTCTTCAAAGATCATCCTACTTGAACATGTTAGAAAAACCCATTTGCTCTGCTTGAGTAATAAGAAGCTGCAAAAAGCTGATTAGTTCCACATAAACTCAATAGTTAGTAAAAACAAATCAAATGACTGAAAGCACTTTACTGTGTTACCAAATGTCAGGCATTGTGTTACCGAAGCGTTTGATTGTTCTACCAAAGGCGCGCTGTTTCTATCCAAAGGCACTTTATTGTTAGACCAGAGGCACATTATTGTGCTGTAAAAGTACACTACTACAGTGCAAAGGCGTGGCCCTGTTCTAGATCTAAAAAAAATAATATTTCATCAAAAAGATAGATTTGAAAGATGATGTCATGATTATAGGATGATCTAGAATGTTTGATAAGACTGAGATCTGTAGCTAATGATAAAAAATATGACAGGTTACAACCCTACAAATTAGAAAATAAAATAGAAACCCTAAGAAACTAGAGGTGTTGTATTGTTGTTGCCAAGGTGTGGGATTGGAGAACATAGGCACTTTACTGCATGCCAGAGGCACTTTACTATCTCTTGAAGGCAAGTTGCTTACCTGCCAGAGGCTCTCTACTGTGATGCAAAGGCACTTTTCTATGTTTGATTGTGCTGTTCCATACTGTACTTCAAAAAAATAAATTTTCTAAAAGAAAACAGTGATTAGTGTGTCCCACTGAGCATGCCAGAATGTGTATAGGAATAAAATCGAGATCGAATGATAATCAAAATAGTGAAAATAATCAACAACTCAATCATATAACATCAAGATAATGATCTAAGTAAATAACCAAATAATCAATGAATAACACAAAAACAATGAAAGATTTCACCTAGATTGTATTGTTATCCTGGTCGAATGTGGATTAATTTTTCAATTGCGAAACCATGTTTGCAACAAGCGAATGTAGATTGTGTTTGTGCTCAAAAGATAGAAGTGCTCAATGATGTGATGTATGCTCAATGCGATGTAGGGAGGCGAAAGCTTAAATGATCGAGGAGATCAAAAGGCTTAATGATCAAAGAGGATTTGTTATGGAGATGAGAGGGTTTTATATATTTTTCAATGAAGATCGATCAACAGTCCAAAGCATTCAATGGAATCAACAAATGAGATAAATCTAGAATTCATGATGAATGTGCACTTGACATGTGTCACACAAAAAGATATTTTTGTTTGAGTTAACTGATTGAATTGGCTAAAAGACATGGAACAGGCATGAGATATGATTAGATTTCATAAAAATAGAAATGTTCTTTTCTAATTTATGAGTTTGTGATAAAAATAATAATGATTAAGTTAATTAACTCAACTTTAGATTTGCTTTTTGCATGATTTGAGATAAAATTAAATAATAAATTATTTAATTTTATGTGCATGATGAACAAGATTTATTTTTAGAAGAATTTGAAGATAAAAAATCAATTTAAATAAATAAATTTATTTAATTGTTTGTGCATGATAGAGGACATAGAATAGATTTGAAGATTTAAATAAATTAATTTAATTTATTTTGCATGATGAAGGATAAATAAAATATTTGATTTTATTTTATTTTTAGAAGAGATTCAATTTAAATAAATTTGAATGATTTATTTAAATTTGGAAGAATAATTGATTTAATTAAATAATTTAGAAATTATTTAATTATAGATAAGAGGATTTAAATCATAAATTAATTAAATAATTAATTTATTCAATTGATGTGGATTTGAATTTTGAAAAAGGATGTTGATTTAATTAAATAATTGAAAATTATTTAATTTTGGAAGAATAAAGTTGATTTTGATGAAATTAATTAAATATTTCAATTATTTAATTAATGTTGAAATGCAAGTGATTAGATAGATTTGATGATATGCAAGTGATTAGATAGATTTGATGATATGCAAGTGATGTGATTATATGGTCATTTTTGAGTATCTACAACGTGCATAGTATTTGCCAGTGGAAGCCCATTTCTTGGTTTAAATTTGTCACAAACATGGTGACCAATTGTTTTTCGGGAATAGGCCAAGGGACTTTGTTTGCTAGGCTTCTCCACCTTTCTAGAAAGGCAATGAAGGATTCCCCATTATTTTGTTTAGTGTTGCAAAGGTTCATCATAGATACCTCATATTCAAAGTTATAGGAGAAATGATTGACAAATTTCTCCTCGAGCTCATCAAATGTTTTGATGTCGGTGGGAAGATGAGAAATTTAGTGGTTTGATCACATAGGATTCTAAGAAAGAGTCTCATCAAGTATGTATCTTCATATGAGACTTCTAGGCAAGCGATGTAAAGTTCCCTAAGGTGTTCCCTAGGGTCCCCTTTCCCTTTATATTTGTCAAATTTAGGCATTTCAAAATTCTTAGGGAAGGGTGGCATGGGGATGGTCCTATCAAGTGGGTATGGGCAAATATCCTCGAATGAGTATTGTTTCCTTTTTTGCCCATGTTACATATCATCAACCTTTTGGATTAATGTTTGCAAAATGCTTGATAAATCCTAGGTTGGTGGAGGTTGTGGTACATGTGATTATTGTTGATGGATTCAATGTTAAAGGAAATTAGGGATTTGTTGATGTTTGAGTGAGTTTTAGTTTATTTTGTTGGGTTTAATGTTGTTGGTATGCGAGGAGTTACTGTAGTATGTGTGGTGGAATTTGTTGTTGGTTGGGATTTTGAATGGATGATGATACAATGGGTGGTTGAGAAATATGAGGTTGGGAGATGGGAGGTGGTACATATGTGAAGTTAGATGAGGGATTGTTGCATGGATTAGTGTTGGATGTGTTGAAGGGGGGTTGGGAAAATGGTTACGTCATGAATGCTATAGTGTTGGTGTCAAATTGGGGTACACTTGTGGAAGCATTCATGTATGTGGTGTTGTTAGGGATGTTAAAGGTGATTTGTGGAGTAGATGTGGTTATAGTTGATGTTGATGCAGAGATAGGGATTGATATGGTTGATGTAGAGGAGGTGTTTGAAGTTTGGGATGTGTTAGGGATGTTTCTGGATGAGGATGGTTGTGAGGAGGGGGGTATGGTGGCATCATTTTGGATTAGGAATTCAAGATATCTATTTGGATCTGACTTTAGGGCTCTATCTAGTATGTCCATTGAATTAGCATCTTGCATGAAGTCTAGCACATCTTGATCAATGTTTTTGGTGTTGGATGGGGGGCCTTGTGATTGGATTCCAAAAGGATTTATCATAGCATTGGCATCAAGGGATGATTGTTGTTGGATTATAGGGATATTATTTTGTTCATTGTTAGGCATCCCAAAATTGATTCTAAAGGGTTCCATTTCCTTGTTTTTCTAGCTTGAGACCTTATCAAGGGCATGCAATGGATTGGGTATGGATTGATTTGATGTGGTAAGATGTGTAAGGCTTGTGACCTTAGAGAATTGGTTTCAAAATATTGGAACCAAAGATGAATGAGTGAATAGATAAGAGATGAAAATGAGAGGTAATGAATGGGGTATGGATAGATTTGGTTTTGATGAAAATGAATGAAGATTATAATCTTAGAAATTTGGGATCAAAGGTGGATGGATAATTGGGTGATTTGGTGACCTTAGGGCTTGATTTTCAAAACATTCTTGGACCAAAGGCAGATGGATGTGAGGGTGATGTTGAGGATGATTTTTGGATGGGTGATTAAAGGATGTTTAGGAGAAATTTTGGGGATGATGATTTTGGAATGGATGACTAAGGTACCCTTAGGACAAAGGATACTTTAGGTGATTGAGGATAGTTATTTTGGGTGGGGTTAAATGATTAAGGATGTTGGACAAATTTGATGATGTTCTTGAAAGGATGTTCAAATCTAAGTAGAGATTAAATAAATCTAGATCTTTTTAGATTGCAAAGGATAATCCCTTCTTCTTAGAATGCATAGGACAACTGAGAGGGGGGGATGAATTAGTTGTATGTTAAACTTTATACCCTTAAAACATCAACCACTTACAATGCATTATTAGAATGTAAACATATGAAGCATGAATGCAAACACATCCAAACACATAAGAACACTAGATTTACATGGAAAACCCAATAAGGGAAAAACCACGATGAGTATTAGCTCACAATATATATGAATAACAACACCAAAAATTAGTAGGCTCACTGCCTCAAAGAAAGGCTCGCTGCTAGAGAAAGGCTCACTACCAAGGGATCATTTCCCAGAAGAGAGAAGAAAGAAGAAGATTGTTAGAACGAGTTTCACTATCTCAAAGTAACAGGAGAGATCCACTACTAATACTCTTTGCCATCCATAACCTTTGGCTCACTGCCTCCAACAACATCTAGCACACTAAAATGTAGGCACCTTCTTCTCATTGCATTCTAGACTCAAGCATTTAAGTTCACACACAACTTCACTACCCTTGATTCACATTCACATATTCTTCTCTACCTTTCTCCATTCAACTTCATCTTGCATTTATACAATCTATAACCAAGACTTATCTCAATTAGGTCGGTCCTAATGAAGCGTATGCATTACACACATGCAACATTACTTAGGTCAGCACTAAACACTTCCATGGTGGAAAGAGGTGAAAGTGGAGCATGTCAAGGGATAACCAAGACTCAAATTTGTATCATCAGGCTGCTTATTACATCCACAATCACGAGGTACCTCCACAAATGGTGCTAGTAAGACAAGTTGGCCAAACCTAATCTAATGGCCATATTCACACTTCTCCAAGTCCAAGAATCTCATGCAGACTAGAAAGAGACACTCCAAAGCATTCACACACCTTCCCAGAATAGTCATCATCATCATAAACTTCTACAACACTACCACAACCATCTGAATCAAAGAATGTCTTCATTATGCACATTAGGACACAGTATTACTGATCACCAATGCAAGAACTAAACTTGTGGAGCATCCTTAGGGAGATCCTTTGTAAATATGTTTGTAACTTGATCCTTGGTAGGCACATACTCCAACTTCAGCTCATTGTCTACAACCTTTTCTCTTAATAAGTGATATTGGATTGATATATGCTTTGTCCTTGAATGCATCACTAGATTTTTTAAAATGTTGATAGCACTTGTATTATCACACAAGATAGGAATAGGTTCATCATATGACACTTTGATATCCTTCAATGTCTATTTCATCCATAACACCTGTGTGCAACAAGATGATGCTGCAATATATTCTGCCTTTGCAGTCGATAATGATACCGAGTCCTGCTTCTTACTTAGCCATGAGACAAGTTTGCTTCCTAGAAAGAAAGCACCACCACTTGTACTTCTTCTTTCATCTATACATCTTGCCCAATTTGCATATGTATATGCACTCAAGAAGAAATTAGTATCCTTGGGATACCATAGGTTGAAATCTAGAGTACCTTTCAGGTATCTGAATATCCTCTTTATTGCTACAACATGTGACTCTCTGGGATCAACTTGGAATCTAGCCACAAGATAGACTGCATGCATGATATCTAGTCTAGTAGTAGTTGTATACACCTAAAAATGGCTTAAATCGAATTAAATAAATATTTTAAATATTTATTTTAATTCTTATGCTTCTATCAATTACATAAATATTCTAATTTATTTGATTGGTTCATTATCCCAAAATTAAATAAAAATCAATTTATTTAGTTAATATTCCCTAATTCCTCTAATGTCTCATCTAATTAAATAATCCTAAATTATTTAATTAATCACAAACTCCTCTATTCCAAAGTCCTAAATTCCATAATTCCACATCATCTCCTCCATGTCATTCTTCCACCTCACCATGTTGCACACATAATTAAATATTTTTAATATTTAATTAGCTAATATCCCCTCACCCACATGTTCTATTTATCCTCCAATCAAGATCAGTTATCTAATCAATCAATTCACTTTACCGGTCAATCTATTCAGTTAACTCCTCAATCTATTATGTTAACTCCCACAACTCATGAAAGGGGCCTGGACACTTGTCCTCTTCTGATTCGTGCACATTCTCTCAAGCTTCCTCAACCGTACATGTCACAAGTAATTCCTACAGTCGTGGATCTATTAACACTTGGATTTGGCCTCTCTCCAGCCTATATAAAAAAGGTTCTCACACACATTTCACATCCATCTCAAGCTTTAGTAATCTTACTCTACAGGAATCCTACCAGCGTGCCTTTGGAAAAACCCACTCATTGCATTTGTATAATCTCATCCTCACCTCATTATCATACACCATGGCTGCATATCATTATCTCCATCCCTCATCTTAGTTATTGCATTGTAGTTGCATTACACAATCCTCCTCATAGCCATTCTATCTTTGTCATCTTAATAGCAAGGAAGTACAACTTCTAAGAGGTCAAATCATACATAAGATCAAAGAAAGATAGGCAATAATGGAAGTTACGAGGTGAATTGGCCTACGAAGGTAACATCTTTGTTCATTGTATTTGCATCAATTTCATTGAAGTTATTGGATATTTAGTAGTTTTTACTATGATTTAGAAGTTCAACAACATTTTCACTACCCCATTTCTAATCTCTATTTTGAGTTTTTGGTCAAGTTGAAGTTGTGACAAGTCATTCTGATGCATTCATTCTTCCAGTTCTATGCATCCATGATGAAAATGACAGTCTGACACATATAAAGATTATCTCTATGCATCTGATCACTCTTTCAACACATTCATTCTGTCTGCACATTTAAAACTTATTTCTATGCATCTATTGGATCTTTCCGCACATTTATATTCCTGCACATTTATTCTCTCTTTTTGCACATCCATTCTCTGTTTTAGCTCATCTAATTCCTATCAGAGAGTTGTATGGAATTTATAAAATTTTTGTACTAACTTTTGTTGCAGGTATTTTGATCATCAAATGGAGGCTTTTGACAAAATGATTTTGTAGGTGTAGAAAGCTGGTTTAGTCATTTAGTTGCATCATATCTTCATCTAGACTTAATTAGGAAGAATTAATTTGACATCTTCATGCAAATTTTCACCTAGATCTAATTAGGAGGCAGTAAATTGTGCTGTTGCATTACAACTCGCACATAGTCCCAACCTAGGTGGATAAAACTGAACAAATTTTTCATTTTGCTATCTTGCACTACAAACTATCATTCAGCTTAAATTGGGGAAAGTAATTTGTTTAATTCTTCAACAACAATCTTCATATAGGCTTGTTTAGGAGGATAAAATTAACCATCTTTTCCAAGTTTTTGCTATCTTGTCAATGGAGTGTGCCTAGTAGGGTAAAACACACCTAGTTTTTGGTTTTTAACTCTAGGAGGATAAAGAATTAGTGTCTACCATGCTTGAAAATGATGATAGAACTATGCTCTCCCCTTCTTGGGTGACCAAAATGCCAAACTCATCATTTTATTTGTGTAACCTTTAGAAGATACCTGCCCTTGGGATTGCATTTCTTCTAAGTGGGATGGCATCGAGCGATAACGAGCTAAAGCCAAGCCACTTCTAAGCCACTATAAATAAATTGGTTTGTGTCGAAAGGCACAAATAATGGGTGCTGTTATGTTATACTAACAAATGTTTCCCATAGTATCCTTGTGGTGCATTTAACTCTATTGAGCCTAACCTCTTCAAACTGAGAAGGCTCCATAACAGAGTGAATTGCCGCATGTATAACTACCCAAACGGATGCCCAAACTAAAAATCCAATTGTTTTAGAAAGCCAAAAACCCCTATTTGTTGACATAGGAGGAAGTCCTCTGAAGCCATCCAATGTCATACACTCATCTAGTGTGGAGATAGAAAATCCAACTCTTCGAAGGGATTGTAACTTGGTATACGTGAGAAGTGAGTACACTATAAGGGGGAGTCGGTGCTACCAATTTGCTAACTGTCTGCCTTTATGTAAGTGGTTGGAGTAAAATCCAAGTTGGAATTCAATGAATATTGTCCTTGCCATCCTTAGGATTGTACTTGTTTGTTTTTACATTTATCAAAACTTGTATCAAATAATCATGACAACTTCTTGTTTACTATGTTTTCTGGCAATAACTTGAGTAAAAAAATAGTACCGCAAACTTTACAGCATCCTAGGAAAATGTGCAAACAAGCCAAGATTGATAAACTAAGACAAAAAGGTAAAACTTTTGCACTCCTATGCATTTACATTGCTTTGTTATGCATTTACCAAATCATGTTGCACATTCACTACTGCTGCACATTTAAATAGTATTGCTACACATTTTACCAAATCTTGTTGTACATTTAAATAGTATTGTTGTGCATTTACACCGTCTTGCTGCACATATACCTTTTGCGCATTTAAAACACAATACTGGACATTTGAAACATAGCCCTATGCATACAGAGTTGCATACACACAATATAGAGTTACACATTTGCCCTTTATTCCTGTACATCTGACGCTACGCATTCACAATAGAGAGTTGTTCCGTACATTTTGAGACAAAAGTGAAACCATTTCTAAGTACCCTTTTTCCTCAAGTACACACTTAGGAAATAACTTCAACCTTGCAGATTCACCTTCATACCATTTTCAAATGTCACCTTTGCATATCACTATTTTTCTTCCTACGAACATTCAAACTTAACCAAGATTTTCATCTAGGTATTATTGAGACTCTACCAAATTCAAACAAAATCTAGTTATTTTCATAATAGGATTTGTCATCCTTCACCTCAAAACTGTGCTAGTGTAATCTTGATAAAAGAATAGTCTATATCAATAGTGGTGATCAACTACCCCTATTTTGACTACGTTTTAGCTCAAGAGCACATTGTTTGGACAACCTAGATCAATATAAAACCTTAGCAAAATCTTATCAAAAACATATCCAACCAAATTCACCTCATATCATTTCATACCAAAACACCAAAACCAAATCCACCAAGTCTCATAATCCAACTTCACCCATACCCAAAATCTTATGGTTCAAACTAGATCCACACCAACAAAAACAAATAAATGGATCCCTCAAACCATAGTGAGCACTCCGCTGCATCTAATGATGATGAGGAAGAAATCCCACATGAGGAACTTGTTGGTACTTTGCAAGATCCCAAATTCCAAAAAATGATGGATAAGGTCATGACCATGGACCCCCAAAAATATTTCCTCATGCTAGCAGAACAAGGAATTAAATTACCCCTGATTTTGATGTCTCAAAATTGAGAGAAGAAACCCCATCTAATGACACCAATGCTCCCCAAAATGACAAGACTAAGGATAGAGCAAACCCTTTGGAAATATTAATGCAACAAATCCAAGTCTTGCAACAACAACTTATGGAAATCCAAACTGGAACTTCAACAAAGAACTACTCACTAGAGGATATCTCACCATATCCTTCTAATAAAAGTTTGGTCATGATACCTTTTCCTTCAAGATTTGAGGTTCCAAAATTTGATAAATATCTAGGAAAAGGTGACCCACGTGACCATATAAGAAAATTTAGTGTTGCTTGCTTGGAAGTTGCTCACAATGAAACATACCTTATGTGACTATTTCCACACAGTCTGTAGAGGAAAACTAATGCATTGTAGACTTAAACCAAATTTAGGGGTAAACCTATCTAAACAGTCCACTCTATGATTGCATTCCTACATTGAATTATCGACCAAGGAGCATAAGCTTATGATGATGCTTACACTATATATGCCTTCAAGACTCATTTCTATCCTAAACTAACTCATACAAACTTATTCTAATTAACCTAGTTTACTGAAGTTCATAGAAATGCAAGAACAACAAAAATAGTTTAAAATCCAGTTGCTATGGGTACCTTCAGCATAAGCTGAAGATAACTATATTCAACGAAGAATTACAGAATTAACTCAAAATACTCTGAATGATAAAAGAATTGACACTAAGCTGTGGAGGACTTAAATATGCACTTGTTCATGAATTACAACTACTAGAAATAGTAATCAAGATATCTTACTCATTCCACAATGTAACTTTATAAGATATCATAAAATAGTTTTAACTAGAAATGCATAAATAAATAAGGAAATATATGAAGTGAGGGCTAGTACCTTGAGTGGCCAATTCATGGAACTATCTCACTTAATCTAAAAACTAAATCTACTTCAAATTCTCATAACACATAGTTGTATTCACTTCATATTAGAGAAAAATCTTCTTAGATTGTATTCAATAAAACATGTCTAGATCTTCCAACATAAAAATAGAGTAACTATTGAGCAACTGTAAAAATAAAGTAACTTGGAAAGAAAAACTAACTTACCATCGAACTCATCCCTCCTAACTTATAGAAAAATGGGAGAGTACAATGTAACTACCAACTAACTTGATCATCCCTAGATAGCAGGGTATAGGTTTGAGATCAATTTATTATTCTGACTGAAACAAAGGAAGCAGAGTTCCATTTGAACAGAAATTCCTATTCAACGAACCTTGAATGAAAACACATAAGCAATGATTAGAATCCTAGAACAAGTCTTCTTCTCTGTATTTATTCTTCCATGACGATCACGTTTAGCTTTAGTTGGCGCTTAATTGTGACTTCCTTCAATGCTCTATCTTGCAATGTGCCACAAATTCTCCTCTCCTTAATGCTACCAAATTGTTGTTGCATAGGGTTAATCCACAAAACATATGCATACAAAATAGCCTTCATAATTAATCTATAAAATCTCATTTATATACATACATACTTATGTCTAACTCATGCAATTGACAAATACTATCACCATGTTTCATATTGGCAGATTAGGTTCAAGGTTTACAGAATATATATATAAGACAGCATATTATAGTGGTAATGTATTAGAAAAGTATCGAAAATATCATAGGTATAAAGTTTGGAAGCATAAGAAATAGCATAAAAGAAGTCAACATTTGAACCCATCATTTCCCCCAACTTAGACTTTTTCTTGACCTCAAGCAAAATATTCAATAAAACACCTAGTGGAAAAGGTTATAATGCAAAGTGATTTTTCTGAGGTCCATGTCTTCTCTAACTCCTTGTCCCTATTTGAGATAGAATCCATTATAGCATGCAAGTTTCTCCATCCTGATTAATTCAACACTCCTACACTCATCACCTCTTCCTCCTACCCAGTGTGGCACTGGATAAAGAAGAATAGGAGGGTGATAAGTAAGGGGTAGCCATTCCACTCCTTTTTTCTATGAGATTTGGATATACTTGTATAACCTCTCAAACATATTCATAAAGTTGTGGAGAGAGTGAGGCTCTTTCTTCTACAATTCTAGGGTCAAACTATCCCATATGTTCTGCACATACCTCTTGCAATTTTGAATGATAGATATTGCCAACTGATGTATTCTTCTATAATCCTTGAGTCTTAAATCCATAATTACCTTACCTAGACCCTTATGAGAAAAGTAGTGTTAGCCATTGGGTTAGGATCACTTCAGGATTCAAGGCTTCTTTCCTAATCTGTAGTGGCACTTTCTTTTCCTGTTCTTCATATTTATCCATTAGCTCCCCTCTAAGCTATTCATTTTTGAGGTAAGACATCAGTGCTTTGACTTGAAGATCACCAACATAGATCAAGGGGTTCCACTCTGTATCTTCTTCCATCAAATAATTGTGCAAACAATATTCACACAACTGATCTTGTTCTTCCAAACTGACTCCTTGAAATAACTGGAAAAAATCATGCCTTGAATAGATAGAAATAGACTGATCATTGATAAATCTATTGAATTGAAAACTAAGAAACTTTTCTTTGAGAAATAAGACATAAATTTTTGGTGGAGGTCTGCATTCTATGATTTGAATGGCCCTGTCAACTACCTCTATTAGCTTCCCTTCCAACCTTTTTAACTTAGCATTTTTACTTTCTAATGATGTATTAAGAATTTGTTTCTTCTTCTCCTAGTTTTCTTTTTTCTTGCCTGAATTCATCATTGAACTTCATCAGTTCAAAACCCATAGATAGAATAGTGAGGCATGTTAGAGGTCTTATTATAGGAAGCTGCAGGATTGGAGCTTCTTTTTCCTCATTTTCCATTTTACTCTCAATCACTTGTGCTAAGAGATCCATGTTAGAGCCGTGACCATATGTCTAAATTTTCTCTTCCAATTCTTTTATTCTTATCTCTTTTTCCCTATCCTTTTCCTCATACTATTTCACTTGTTCTTCTAATTGTTTAATTCTATTAAGGGCTTCCTGAAGTTCTTGCCTCATATTTATATCTTCTAACAACTCTTTTTCTTGTTCAACATCAAAGCCTTCATCCTTATGTCTAGTAACATTGAAAATTTCTCTAACAGGGCTGCTAGGAACTATTTTTCCCATTTTTCTTGCAATGAAAATGTCCTTTGAATCAAAACTAGAGGATGCAGAAACATACCTTCTTCATTTGGTAGGTATATTGTCATCAGTAGGAGTATTCCTAGGGACATTTCCTTCCTTCTCTGAAGCTGTATCCAACAATGTTGGATCTTTCTGTGGTGCTTCCTCCTTTTCTACTTCCCCTTGTTCCTCATCAGCTCTTTTTTCCACATTCTGCCTCTTCAACTTTCCTAAATGCCTAGGTGTGACAATTTCTGGCTTATCCTCACTTTTTCTCTTTTTTTGACTTCTCTTCTTCCTTTCCCCTACACCCTTCTCTTTCTCAATGCTCTTATGCTTCTCCACATTCTTCTTACTCTTCTTCTTCTTAGAAGAAATAGAAGCATCACTTCTCATAGTTCCCCTCATAGGTTTAGGGTTAGGAATTGAGGTTTCTTCTACTATCACTAGCCTAGTTTCTAGAGGAATTTCCTCTTGCAGCTCTTCCCTTTTAGGATCAACTTCACGTTCAACCTCTGGTTCAAAATTAGGTTTAGCCTCTAGTTCTAGCTCCTGTTGAGGTTCATCTACTTTTAGTAATTCAAAAATATCCTTGCATTGTTTAAAAGCATCCTAGCTAACATGTGGGTGTTGGATTCTCAAACTTCTTTTAACCAGTAGAGCTACCAAACAATGATGAGACAACGTAGTCTCTATTTGTCATTTTTGATATTCAAATGTCATTCTCTTCAACATATTGTACAGATAATTGGGAACATTAACTAGTTTGTCATGGCACAGGTGATTCAACAATTTAAAATGTGTAGTATACAATAGGTTATGTCTACCATCACAAGTGATACATTTGATAATATACGAAACACTTTTCCCCTCGAAGAACAAAAGGGATAATCTTTTTGTACCTTGTGTGGTCAAATCTAGGTTCTCACCATGCTCACAAAATTCCTCCCTCGTCGTTGCTGCATCAACATGGGCTAGATACTCGGACCCTGTTTGTGGTAATCTGGTGACTTGGGCAATAGCTATTTCAGAGGCATCCATAACTAATCCCCTCACCGTCACTTTGTCATACTATAGAGTTGCTAGAAAATCCCTTGCCATATCATTGTCATACTCTGTTAATTCAAAAAATAATCTAATCACCCCACTATAGTAAAGAGTGGGAGAACCAATACATCTTCCAATATCTCCTTATGCACTGATGGTTCTCTTTTGATTACATCACCCCCCATTACACCTATATTTTGTACTCTTATCAATTCTCAACTCTACCTAATTCTGCCTAATTTCAATTTTACCACCTCAGAAAATTTCCTATCAATTCTTCCATCCCCAATTGTAGCTTTTAGAGTTCTTGGCTAGTAAAAATTTGAAATTTAGCTCAATCACAGGGAAATAACAAGCTCATAATTTAGGGCAAGTTGACTATCATGGAAAATGACATAGGAAAACCTTGATGGCAACTTAAAAATTTGATTGATGGTAAAAAATAAAACTGACCATACACCCCTCCTCCTAATTGACAGGTGAAGTGACCACACTTCACGAATGAATGTGCAAGGATGAAAGAGTAATGATTACATGATAAGGGTGATATATTGCCACACACATGAGATAAACACTTATTAATAATGACTATAAATAGAAATTTTAAAGATAATCATTAAAAGGTTACCTTATGTGCATTGATTATGAAAAGCATGGAGCGGATCACCTTGGAAAAGGAGATCAGTATGGTGGCATTGATTTGGCATGAGTGGAGTGATATGAATAGAGTAGATGGAAGGGTGGTGGGTACGTCAGAATTTATTTGAGTTGATAGACCACAAAAGTTGATGTAATAGCTGCTAATACAATTCAAACAAACATGATGCAACCATTGGATTATGGAAGGTGATTGAAGCACATGGAGCAATAAGGAAATGCGTGAGAAGAAGAATGAAATATGTGTTAAATGGTTGAAAAGTCCTAACTGAATATGTTTAGAAAGAGGAAACTAGGGCCCAATTGTGATAGGTCCCTATGATATGTGAAAAATAGGTCCCTCTAAAATTGACAGTGGTCATCATGTACAATGTGTTGTGTGTGCATGTGATTTTAAAGAAAAGAAAATTATGTTTTGGTAATAGGGGTTGAGTATTACAACTCAACCTCCACATCATTGGGCAATGTTGGTGGATCAGTATCTGAAGGTGTATCATTTTGTGTCACATCATCATCATCAGGAGTGTCAGGAGGACCATACTGAGTAGCTAGAGAAATAAGAATGTTATCCTTCTAAAGTGGCTTTTTATACAATTTTAGCCTGTGCCCATTTACTAGCAGTGAAAATTGAACTGCATCAATAGTCTACAATTGAATTGCACCATTAGGAAAGACTTTCTTGATCTCATATGGGCCTAACCAACAGGACTGAAGTTTGCCCTTGAAGTCCTTGTATCGTAAATCATAAAGGAGTGCCCAGTCACCTACAATGAATTCTTTTCTCTTGATGTACTTGTCATGCCATTTTTCTCTTTGTTTCTATATGACCTCGGTGTGATGAATGGCCTCCAATCAGATTTCATCTAAAGCATTCAAATGTTGTAGCCTATCTTGTTGTGCTATGGTCAAATCCATTCCTAGTTCCACTTCTATCGTCAGGGTTTTGTGTTCAAATTCTATAGGCAGGACTGTTGTCTTGCCATAGACCAACTCATAAGGTGTAAATCCTATAGTTGTCTTCCAGGTTGTTCTGTATGCCCAAATAGCTTTTGGGAGCCTAAAAACCCAATCTCTTCTATGAAGCTGCATTGTCTTTGTCAAGATGTTCTCAATCTCCCTATTTGTGACTTCCACCTGACCATTGGATGGTAGGGAGTGGATTTCTTATGTCTGATATGATATTCCTCAACCAATTTGGTGATTAAATTAGATGTAAAGTGTGGTCCTTGATCAGTTACTATCTCCCTTGGCACACCATACCTAATGAAGATGTCCTCATACAAAAATTTTGCCACACTACCATCTCTGGCAAACTGTAATGCCTTCACTTCAACCCATTTAGTTAAGTAATTAGTACACACTAGGATATATTCTTTATTGTTGGATGTAGGTGATATAGGGCCCACAAAGACCAATCCCCACTTGTCAAAAGTAGCCAATGAGATCTATTGCTGCAAGGGTATCTCATCACTTCTTGTAGGCCTCCCCATTCTTTGACATCTATCACAGCTCCTAGTGTACTTAACATCTTTATGAAGTGTTGGTCAATAATACCCTATTGTTAGTATCTTGAAGGTTGTCCTCTTGGCTGCAAGATGTCCCCCACAAGGTTCATCATGGCAGGCCTTCATTATATCAAACATTTCATCCTCTTTGATACATCTTCTCATAATATTGTTTAGGCCAATGTAAAATAGGAATCTAGAAATCCAAGAGTAAGAGAAACATTTGTGAACTAGCTGCCTCTTCTCCCTTGGAGAGAAGTATCTTGGAATCTACCCTGTAACCAAATAATTGGCTATATCTACATACCATGGAGTGTGTATAGAGAGAGCAAATAGATGCTCATTAGGAAAATAATTATCAACCACTCCTTCTAAAGATTGTGTAGGTAGTCTAGACAGAAAATCAACAACTACATTGGCCTTGCCTAGTTTGTCAACAATTGTAATATCAAACTCCTATAACAACAATAACCATCTTACAAGTCTACCACCCACTATTGGCTTATTCATCAATTATTTGATGGCTACATGATCTGTATGTAGGAATACCTTGTAACCAGTTATGTAGTGCTTGAATTTGTTAATTGCATAAACAACTGCCAACATCTTTTTCTCTATCACAGTGTAGTTTAACTCAGCTCCTTGTAGATTTTTACTTACATAGTATATGGCATATTCTTTGTTTACTTCCTATTGGCCTAGGACTACCCCAATGGCAAAATCTGATGCATCTGTATGGATGTGAAAAGGTAGTGACCAATTCAAACCTCTAAGAATAGGGGCTTGTGTCAATGATGTTTTTAGCTTTTCAAAAGAAATTTGACAATTTGATGTCCATTTAAATTCACTATCCTTGGTTAGTAGAGTAAACAGAGTTGCAGCAATCTTGCTAAAATCCTGAATGAACCTCCTGTAATATCTTGCATGTCCCAGGAAGCTCCTTACATCCTTCTATCTTTGTGGAATAGGCAGGGTAGATATGATCTCAATCTTCTTTGGGTCAACTTGGATGCCTACACTTGAGATGAAATGTCCCAAGACTATTCCCTGTGTCATCATCAAAAAACACTTTTCATTACTCAAAGAGAGGTTGCACTCTGTGCATCTTTTCAACACTTTCTCCAAATTGTGTAAGGCTTCATCATATGTCTCACCATATATGGTGAAGTCATCCATATAAATCTTCATGCTATCATGGGCAAAATCAGAGAAAATACTTAGGATTGCTCGTTGAAATGTAGATGGAGCATTGCACAAACCAATGGGTAAGATAGAATATGCATATGTCCCCCAAGGGCAAGTAAACATTGTCTTATCCTAATCCTATGGAGCAATCTTAATCTAGTTATGCCCACTAAAACCATCAAGAAAGGAAAAATATTTCTTACCTGCTAAAGAGTCAAGAACTTGGTCAATAAATAGCAATGGAAAGTGATCCTTCCTGGTAGCAGTATTTAGTTCCCTGTAATCAACACAACTCCATTTGCTACCTTTCTTGGGTACTATGACCAATGGTGAAACCCATTCACTATCTGAAATGGGGTATATAAAGCCTGTATCCAGAAGCTTTTGAAGCTCAGCTTTTACAATCTCTCTGAGGGCGGGGTTCATGCGCCTCTACTGCTACATGATGGGTCTATAGCCATCATTAATATATATTTTGTTCATGCATAAGACAAGATCAATGCCTTTCATGTCACTGTAATCCTAGGCAAATGTTGTTGAGTGTGTATGCAATATTTCATGCAAGGATTGTTGTTGTTCATCAGTTAATGTATTGTTAATATTTAACATCTTTCTTGGCTTGATTTCTAATTGTTTGGAAGATATTTACACAAAAGACAAATCAAGGCTGGGTAATATAGGTAAGAATTGTTGAGGTAATAATGCATGAAATATTTGAGATACTTCTAAGAAACTACTGGGTAATATGTTGCTTAAAGGATCTTGTAAGAAAGATAGACAGTCTTGCTGCTGTGGGTGCCTCCCATGGTCATTTTGTATAACGTGAGCAATTAACTCATCTTCATCTAGGATATCTAACAACATTCAATAGTCATCAGGGTTTGCAAGGAATAGGTGTCCTCATCTTCTGGGATAAACCAAAAGGTTTTTTCAAGCTCATGGTATGGCTGGGATGGTGGATATAAAACTAATTTCTTGGTCACAGTCCCATTGGATATGATCATGTTACCAGACCTACAACTTATAAATGCATCAGTAGTGGTAAGCCATGGTCTACTTAGGATAAGAGGATAACCAACAAGATTAACCTTTAGCTGCAATACTATAAAATTAGCAGGGTATTCCCAAGAATCTAATGCAATGACCAAATCTTCTATGACTCCTTTAGGTTTGAATGTAAACATATTAGCTAATTGCAAGACTATCTGAGTAGGCCTAAGGTTGTTCAATTGGAGTGTCTGCATTGTCTCCTTGGTCATGATATTAATTGCAACTCCTAAATCTATCAAAGTATTCTTAATCAAAGTCCCATTGATCTTGACATCCACCACTAGACTACCTGGATCTATATATTTGGGAATAGTTATGTTACCCAACATGATATCAGTAAGGTTGCCTAAAACATGTACTATATGAGGGTCTATTCTCTTCCTTCCTAGCTTCTTTATACAAAGATCCCTAATAGTTTTGGTGTAGATAAGAATATCCTTGATGGCTTGGATTAAGGGAATCTTGATGCTTATATCTTTTAGCTAGCTGAGAAGGATAGTATCAGTTTGGGCTATTTACTTTTGCATGGCTAAGCACTCAAGAAAAGGAGGCTTTTGTTGTAAGGTAGTTTGGGCATCTTGGGTTGATTCAAGTTCCAAAGGTGGTTTATCTAAGGCTTCTTCAGTGGGTTCTTCATCTTCAAGCTCTGTGATTTGGGGAGATGAAGGCCCTGCAAGTTGCTTCCCTAATCTAAGATGAACACTACTCACTTCCACCCCATAGGTGGGATATTGCATTACTTTGTTAGTATAAACCTGCTGGACAGGCTTGTTGTTAGGGTCAGGTGCAGGTTGGGTAGGGATTTGGGTAGGTCTAGGAGGTGGATTTTGAGGTGTGGATGGTAGCATTATGGCTGGCTTCTATGGCTGAGATGGAATCATTGGTTGTTGGAATTGTGCATTTTGCTGCCATTGCTGGCCCTTGTTCCATTGAGGTTGCCATTGTTGTTGCTAAGTAGGCCATTGGGGGGTTATAGTTGGGACCTTGGAAATTTTGTTGAGGCCATGGATTTGGCTACTGTTGGTTCCAACCAGCTTGTGGAGAAGGCCATTATGGGTTTTCCCATGCATTTTGGTTACCAGGCCATTGTTGAGTATTCCAAGCAAAGAAATTTTGGTTTGCAATAGCAAAGGGAGAATTAAAATTAAGTGGATTAGAGGGCATACCTTGCCTTTGCTTCCAAGGGCTCCTTTGAGCTATGAAGAATAGTTTCCCATCTTCTCCTTCAAATAGCTGTAATTCTAGCCTTTCAATCTTTTCTTGTTGGATATTGGCCACCTGTTTGCATTTACAATTGGCCTTCCTCTATCTATAGCTGGGGCAATATTCAGTAAGCATTACATCTACCTCTTCCTATTTCTTCTTGATATGAAGAGTGTCCAGCTATGTAGCCATATGGCTAATAATGTCCTCTTTCATGTTGGTCAGCGGGTTACTAATTTCCACTATTGAAACCCCATTGGCTGCCTTGCATGTGATGGTTGCTCTTTCTCCCCTTGGTTTTCTAGAAAAGGTTCTAGAATAATTTCTTATAGACATCCTCAAAATGAATTTGAGATATATCCCCTATTCTGATGAGATTGAGGGCATCCACGTAGTCATCATTTACTCCCCTCAAAAAGACCAGCTTCAGCGATTCTTCAGACAATTTATTTTGAAGGTTTTTCGTCAAGGCAAACTGGAATCTTTCAACATAGTCTTCTAGTGGTTCATCATATTTTTGTGACATCCTAAAGATGCCATCTCTCCTCCTATCATGTCCTCTACAATAGTCTTTATATTTTTCTAGGAACTTTGTCTTCATGGTATCCCAGTCTAGAATGACATCTTTCCCCAACCCCATAAACCACCTTAAAGCAACATCTTTTATTGTGGGAGGGAACAACTTGAGTCTATAAGGATTAGTGGTGTAGTCATAACTCCTACACAAGACATCAAACTTAAACAGGAAAGTGTCAGGATCTTCGATCACCAAGTCATAGAAAACAGGCAATACAAAAGGTGGTATATTTTTTAGAGTAGCAGCTCGTGCTTAGTCTAGGATAGGGAATTCAAACATTGCTTTTCCTGGTGGATCCTCTACTATAGCATCTTCCATGGTTCTAAAAGTTCCTTCTGTAGCTGTGGAGGAAGTTGATGGAGATGTAGAAGTGGTACAGGAGCACCTACCTGACAGCTGGCCTCCATGAGGCAGTTAGTTTGTTATAGGTCTGGTTAATGTTTCCAAGAAGGTCTGATAAGACCAATGCATGTAATAAGGTCATGTTGACCATGCTTTACTATTTTTAGCTAGTTTGTTATGACAGCTGTTATGCTATATGTTCGGTTGGATCCTCCCAGCCGCTTGGAAGCTCCCAGCCGCTGGGAATCGAGTGGTATTACTCGCAGGAATTCCTATTTATGTAGTAGGAGCGGTTGGATTTAGATATAGATCGATCATCGATCAGACTGTGCAGAGAGTGAGACAGAGGGAGAGACTGAATATTGTATTTGCATATTTTGAAATCAATAAGGAGATCCTGTTGTGTCAATTCTCTGTTTGGATTCCTTTATGTAATCGAGTTGCTGTTTTGGTGGTTTCATGGATTCGCTGATCCATTCCACCGGTTGATTCATCGAATCGGTGGAATGGCTATGTATAGTAGATTAGGATTTAGTTTGCATTTTCTGTTTGTTCATGTGCATGTTTGCAGGATCGCAGTCGAGAGGTGGTGAGAACCCTAGCATGGGTATGTGCTAGGTTGTGTTGGTTGTTAGAGTCTGGAAGATCACCCTAAAAGTAGATCGGGTCACCTCAGGAGGTTCGGTGGATTGAAAATTTGCTAAGGTTGGAAATTCGTCACAACGACATCATCAGGATATTTCTGTGTATATCCTGCGGTTACTTCGGGCGTCATCAGAGTAGGAGGAGGTGAGCATGATGCAATCGTTTGCATAAGGTGAATGTGCATTGGGGTGATCATCATCAGGTGTTGCCGAGGAGGAGCGTATCGGCATAAGGTAGAAGATCAGGTTGACAATTCCTTCGCGGGCCGATAATGTTAAGTTTGGTCAACAGCAGGATATTGAAGGAACTGCATGTGACATCATCGTCATCAGGATAATCGTCATCAGGATATCGGGGCAGCAGGATATTGAAGGAGCTGCATATGATGTCATCGTCATCAGGATAATCGTCATTAGGATATCGGGGTGACGTAAGCATCGAAGGAAGGGTGCATGAGGTTGTCGTCATCAGGATATATGGGAGGAACTGGATGTTCTATATCCTGCTGATGAACATGATGTTGAACATCATGATATGAAGAAAGAGGTTGGCGGTAAGATGAACAGTGAACATCAGGAGGATGTTTGCGCTTGCTGAATATGATGATGCTGCCGATAGCCGGATATGATGATGCTGCTGACAGGTGAAAGGTCGAAGGTTTGTCTGCAGGAGGATATCGGTCGGCAGAGAAAATATGATGATGCTGACAGTGTTAAGGGAAATATGATGATGATGATGGGTTGTAGGCATACATGCTGTATGTCAAGGTTTTAGTGTGGATGCCTCTGCATCATAGTGGTATCAGAGCTCAGCAAAAGGTCTGGGCTGTTGTGTGTTGGTTCTGTCACCGAAAGGGCAGAGGTAGAGTTGATTCTGTCACTGAAAGGACAGAGGTAGAGGAGTGAGAGGTTGACAAAATGCCTCCGAAAGGTAATGGTACTGCAAGGGAATTGCAGGAGATGAAGGAAAAACATGCCAGAGAGATGAGGAAGATGAAGGAGCTTGCTGAAGCACTTCAAGCCAGGCTTGTAGCCCTGGAAAAGAACAAAAAGAGGGAAGTGGATGACAGTGAGTCAGAAGAAGATGAAGATGCTGTTGAAGAGTATGAAGAGGTAGCTGAAGATCTGGATGCTGAAGACCAGAGATTTGCAAAACTGTTAAAGGCAGTGCAGAGTGATAAACCTAAGGTAAAGGTTGATGTTTCCAAGTATAATGGAAGTTTGAATGAAGATGAGTTACTGGATTGGATTGCTGCACTTGATAATCATTTTGAATGTGAAGATGTTGCTGAGGATCAGAAGGTAAAGATTGCAAAGACCAAGTTAGGAGGTCATGCTTTGGTATGGTGGGATTATGTACAATCTGAGAGAAGGAAACAAGGAAAGTCAAAGATCACTTCCTGGGATAAAATGGTAGCAAGGATCAAAGGTAAATTCTTGCCCAGGGATTATGAAATTCAGATGTTTAAGAAGCTGCAATTTTTAAGGCAGAAGGAAATGGATGTGAAGGCATATACTGAGGAGTTTTATAAGTTGACTATGAGATCTGGTCATCATGAGAATGAGGTAGAAAAGGTGGCTAGGTACTTGGCTGGTTTGAGATTGAACATACAGGATGAGTTAGTTTTAGCTAACCCTAAGAGTGTGGAGGATTGTTACCAAATGGCAATCAGGATTGAAGAAAAGATGAATAGGGGACAAGATAAGTCCATGAGAGGAAGAGACAGCAATATGAGGGGAAGAGGATTAGCCCCTACAACAAGGCAAACCAATGAGGGTCAAGAAGACACTGGTAAAGGACAGGGACAGTCTGATTTCAGAGGTGGATGGAAGGGTAATAGAGGCAGATTTGGAAGTGGTAGTGGTTCTACTACATTTTCAGGAAAGTGTTACACCTGTGGTGAGTTTGGTCATCCATTTTTCAAATGTCCAGAAAGCAAAGGTTCATCATCCAGAAATGATAGAACGAATGACAAGAGAGTACAACTTGTGCAAGAAGAGAAAGTAGAGCAAAGTGTGCAGAGTTCAAACACTTATCAAGGAGATAGAGTTCCTGACGGTTATGGATATCCTGAGGAGGGAGAAGCATTGATGCTTAGGAGAACTAGTTTGCAGACATCAAAGGATATGATGCAAAGAAGAGCTCTTTTCAAGACCACATGCAAGAGCAAAGGTAAGGTATGTAAGGTTGTCATTGATACTAGTTCAACAGACAACATGGTATCTCAGGAAATGGTGGATAAACTAAATTTGGAAAGGATTCCACACCAACACCCTTACAAGGCATCTTGGGTGAGTGATAGTCAATCACTTTTTGTCTATGAACAGGCATATGTGGATTTTCAGATTGGAGCATATCATGATAGAGTTTTGTGTGACATTTTGCCCATGGAATGTTGTCACCTACTGTTGGGTAGACCATGGCAATTTGATAGAAGGGTACTGTATGATGGGTATGCTAATACCTACACCATCAAGAAAGATGGGAAAACTATTATGTTGATGCCATTACAGGAAGCAGTTGCAGCACAGGGGGCAGCCAAAATCATTTTAGTGGGAAAGAAGGAGTTTGTACCTAAGCCTATAGGAGCAGGCATAAAGGCAGTTGCGGACACTGCAGGGAAAGAAGTTGTTAAGGACAACAGGTTGAAGACAGTTTCAGTTTTGACTGACAGAGGTCAGCAGCAGGTTCAGAAACAGGTTTGCAAACAGCAACCAGTTGAGAGGAATGACAAGGATGTTGTCATAGTTGGGACTATTTTTTGTCCTATAAGAGTTGAAAGGAAGATGGAATTGAACATTTCAGAAGTTCAAGAGGCAGTTCAGACAGAGGTTTTGGTCAGACAACCTGACAAACACAAGGTATGTGAGAGAAGAGCCTACATTAACAAGCATGAGGATTTAATTGTAAGAAGGCAAGTTACAGTTCAGAAGTCTTGGAGCAGCCAAGAGTCAGCAGAGGACAAAGCTGGAACAGGTCAGAACACTAACATGACAAAGTGTAAAGGTGGAGGACTTCCACAACCTAACTCATGGGACATGAGTTCTTTTCTGTTGGGGAGTATGGTGCAGGAGCACCTACCTGACAGCTGGCCTCCATGAGGCAGTTAGTTTGTTATAGGTCTGGTTAATGTTTCCAAGAAGGTCTGATAAGACCAATGCATGTAATAAGGTCATGTTGACCGTGCTTTACTATTTTTAGCTAGTTTGTTATGATAGCTGTTATGCTGTATGTTTGGTTGGATCCTCCCAGCCGCTTGGAAGCTCCCAGCCGCTGGGAATCGAGTGGTAGTACTCGCAGGAATTCCTATTTATGTAGTAGGAGCGGTTGGATTTAGATATAGATCGATCATCGATCAGACTGTGCAGAGAGTGAGACAGAGGGAGAGACTGAATATTGTATTTGCATATTTTGAAATCAATAAGGAGATCCTGTTGTGTCAATTCTCTATTTGGATTCCTTTGTGTAATCGAGTTGTTGTTTTGGTGGTTTCATGGATTCGCTGATCCATTCCACCGGTTGATTCGTCGAATCGGTGGAATGGCTATGTACAGTAGATTAGGATTTAGTTTGCATTTTCTGTTTGTTCATGTGCATGTTTGCAAGATCGCAGTCGAGAGGTGGTGAGAACCCTAGCATGGGTATGTGCTAGGTCGTGTTGGTTGTTAGAGTCTGGAAGATCACCTTGAAAGTAGATCGGGTCACCTCAGGAGGTTCGGCGGATTGAAAATTCACTAAGGTTGGAAATTCGTCACAACGGCATCATCAGGATATTTCTGTGTATATCCTGCGGTTACTTCGGGCGTCATCCGAGTAGGAGGAGGTGAGCATGATGCAATCGTTTGCATAAGGTGAATGTGCATTGGGGTGATCATCATCAGGTGTTGCCGAGGAGGAGTGTATCGGCATAAGGTAGAAGATTGGGTTGACAATTCCTTCACGGGCCGATAATGTTAAGTTTGGCCGATAGCAGGATATTGAAGGAACTGCATGTGACATCATCGTCATCAGGATAATCGTCATTAGGATATCAGGGTGACGTAAGCATCGAAGGAAGGGTGCATGAGGTTGTCGTCATCAGGATATATGGGAGGAACCGGATGTTCTATATCCTACTGATGAACATGATGTTGAACATCATGATGATGAAGAAAGACGTTGGCGGTAAGATGAACAGTGAACATCAGGAGGATGTTTGCGCTTGCCGAATATGATGATGCTGCCGATAGACGGATATGATGATGCTGCTGACAGGCGAAAGGTCGAAGGTTTGTCTGCAGGAGGATATCGGTCGGTAGAGAAAATATGATGATGCTGACAGTGTTAAGGGAAATATGATGATGATGATGGGTTGTAGGCATACATGCTGTATGTCAAGGTTTTAGTGTGGATGCCTCTGCATCAAGAAGGTTTTGCTGAAGATGTAAAAGGAAACTCTTCTTCAGTGCATTCTACTATATAATTGATAAATTCAGTTGTGTCCTCATTATCTTGAGAAATCAAAGGGAGGAATCTACCTCTGTGATCTCTTTGCCTCTGCATATAGTAATTTGAGCTTTATGTTTCAGCGGTCCTACACAATGTTAGTAGAATATTTGGTGTTTCCTAAAGAAAAATAAATTCATTAATTCTAATGTTGGAATTAAAATTTAAACTATGAAAGCATATAAAAACTAATGAGACTATGAAGGTAGCACCATCCCTGGCAACAATGCCAAAAATGTAGAGGAAAACTAATGCATTGTAGACTTAAACCAAATTCAGGGGTAAACCTATCTTCATAGTCCACCCTATCATTGCATTCCTACATTGAATTATTGACCAAGGAGTGTAAGCTTATGATGATGCCCACACTATATATGCCTTCAAGACTCATTTTTATCCTAAATTAACTCATACAGACTTATTCTAATTAACCTAATTTACTGAAGTTCATAGAAATGTAAGAACATCAAAAATAGTTTACAATCCAGTTGCTACAGGTACCTTCAGTATAAGATGAAGATAACTATATTCAATGGAGAATTACATCATTAACTCAAAATACTCTGAATGATAAAATAACTAACACTAACCTCTAGAGGACTTAAAATATGCACTTGTTCATGAATTACAACTACTAGAAATAGCAATCAAGATATCTTACTCATTCCACAATGCAACTTTATAAGATATCATGAAACAATTTTAACTAGAAATGCATAAATAAATAAGGAAATATACGAAGTGAGGGTTAGTACCTTGAGTGACCAGCTTAGGGAACTATCTCACTTAATCTAGAAACTAAATCTACTTCAGATTCTCATAACACATAGTTGTATTCACTTCATATCAGAGAAAAATCTTCTCAGATAGTATTCAATAAAACATGTCTAGATCTTCCAACATAAAAATAGAGTAATTTTTGAGCAACTGTAAAAATAAAGTAACTTGGAAAGAAAAACTAACTTACCATTGAACTCATCCCTCCTAACTTATACAGAAATAGGAGAGTATGATGTAACTACCAACTAACTTGATCATCAATTCATCCCTAGATATCAGGGTATAGGTTTGAGATCAATTTATTATTCTAACTAAAACAAAGGAAGAAGAGTTTCATTCGAATAGAAATTCCTATTCAATGGCTCATGAATGAAAACACATAAGCTACAATTAGAATCCTAGAACAAGTCTTCTTCTCTTGTATTTATTCTTCTATGATGATCACATTTAGCTTTAGTTGGCATTTAACTATGACTTCCTTCAATGCTCTATCTTGCAATGTGCCACGAATTCTCCTCTCCTTAATGCTACCAGCTCATTGCTGCATAGAGTTAATGCACAAAACATATGCATACAAAATAGCCTTCATAATTAATCTATAAAATCTCATTTATATACATACATACTTATGTCTAACTCATGCAATTGACATTTATTATCACCATGTTTCATATTGGTAGATTAGGTTCAAGATTTGTAGAATATATAGAAAAGACAACATATTATAGTTGTAATGTCTTAGAAAAGTATATGAAATATCGTAGATATAAATTTTGGAAGCATAAGAAATATCATAAAAGGAGTCAACATTTGAACCCATCATAATCTAAGAGGACAAGCAATGGAATGGTTCTCCTAATTACCTCCCGGCATCCAAACCTTTAATGAGCTAGTGGATAAATCTATAACCCATTTCTCCTACAACATTGAACATGAAATCTCAATGTTTGACCTTTGTAACAAAAAGCAAAAAGGGGGAGAATCTTTTCCCTCCTTTCTACAAAGATGGAGACAACTAGCTAGCAAGTGTCCATACCATATACCAAAGAAATAAATGATTGAGATGCTTGTCCACAACCTAAACACTGACTTGAGATATCAAATACAAATACAATGTCCTACTTCCTTTAGTAAGGTCATTGAAATGGGGTTGCTCATTGAGAAGGCCTTGATAGACAAGGGACAAATCAAACTCTACAAAGACACCCCTAGCTCAAGTAATAACACGAACAAGCCTTAGTTCTAGACCAAAAACATTGTAAATGATGGTGTTGTTGATACTAAAAATGTGGTACCAAAACAACCAATCTTCAATCTATCAAACCCACAAAACAACACACCATTAAACAAACCTCAAAACAATGAACCGCGATCCACAAACTTTCCTCCTCATTGAAAGTTCACACCTCTAGGGGAATCACTCGAATCTGCCCTATGGAAGCTAATATCAAACAAGCTCATAATGCTTCCAATTGTGCGAGAGTATGAACCAAAATTCAAACCTTCTTGGTGGAAAGACTCAGACTTTTATGAATATCATAGAAGTAAGGGCCACAAAACCAATGACTGCCAAAGACTAAAGAATATCATTCAAGACTTGATTGATTAAAAAGTAATAAAAATTGATGGACACATATCCAATGATGACCATTTAGCATTCAAGAATCCATTCCCCAACTATGAGAAGGGAGGTTCTTCAAATCAAAACAATAACAGTGGTAACAACGCCAACTATACAAATGTGTCATATGATTATGTTGTCAACCACATCTCTGAAAGTGACTCATATGTCAATGTGATCACTATAAATAAAAAGCCTGATTGTAATGTGACCACTCATGGTGGAAAAGTTACTCTCCAAGGGGCTTCATCCAAGCTATCCTCCACATCCAACCAATATAATGTCCTAGACCAATTCCATAAATCACCTACACATATATCCATTTTGGAGCTTTTGTGTCTATCCCCATCCCACAAAGTCATCCTCAAAAAAGCTCTCTTGGAAACTACTGTCCCAACCAATCTACTTGAAGAGCAATTTTAGGCCATGGTAGGTCATCTAACTACACCCCATTTCTTATCCTTCATAGAAAAACATTACATGTCTATCACCCAACCACACACTGTGTCCCTCCATATTGAAACCTTCATCCATAAGCATAAAATAAAACAGGTCCTAATTGATGGAGGGGCTGCTTTAATTATCTGTACGTTAAAACCAATCCTTTAATTGGGGTTTTCAAAGAATGCCATTGATCCTAAAAAGAAAATCACCATCAAGGCTTATGTTGAAGAAGAAAGAACATCAAAAGGAACTATTGTGTTACCAATAAAAGTGGGACCGGTAGTGAAAGATATGGTGTGTCAAGTGCTAGATATGGAACTAGCATATAATATTCTCCTTGGTAGACCTTGGATACACACGATGAAGACTATGTCTTCCACCTACGATCAGTGTATCAAGCTTCTTCATAATGGCCAAGAAATCACTATCCAAGGTGATCCTAATCCATTCCAATATTACAATTCCATCCAATCCAAGTCCAAAGTTGTAATCCCCACCAACTGTGCATCTGCCTCATCTTCATCCCGTGTTGACCCAACCTCACTACCTTCTACATCTAAGAAATCCAAACTCAAACTCAAACTCAAATACAAGGGTGTAGGAGAGTAACCATCGTACAATCCTTTTGCCTAGCACAACTACCTATATCTCCCAAGTCCTATGGAAAACCCTCCATGAACAAACCCAAGTCGTTGGAAACTCCTAAAGGTCTTTTTGTTAAATGGGGATTTCTATCAGATGAGAGTGATGAGAAGGATATCTACAATGGCTATATAAAGATGAAGACAGTGAATCCAAACCATCAGACCCTTAATCCCAATTGTAAACTGAATAGTATGGTCAAGGGTTCTCTATCTTACAAAGAATGGGATATGACGATCATGGTCCCATATGATTAAGGAAAGAAGGTATAATTGAACCTATCCAACCTCCTTCTTTAATAGCTCGAGACACTATAGGGCTAGGTTACAAAGGAAAAGAAAAGGTCAAAGGTAAAGACAAGCACAAAGGGAAAGAAAAAGAAATAGCTACTACTAACTTAGTAGAGAAGATTCACTGACTACAGGAATGGAGTGAGATAGACTCAAATGAATATGAATGGGATAGTCTTTTTGAACTATCTTGTGATGAGAAATATGTTGATGTGGTTCAACAATATAGCTCTACCCATACACCTCATGAGGGATGAAGCTCTAGGTCTAGACCTCTAGAGTTTGTTCTACAAAATACTGAAAATGAGTTTCTTGAAGAAAGAATGATGTCACACTTGATAGATCAACTTGAGGAGAGTACCATCATAGACTTTGTAAATACTTACACTAATTTGGACAACTCCTCCATCTTAACCATCACTACCCTCAAACTCGATCAATCTGATGACCAATTACCATTAGTACATCCTAAACTCGTAGACTAGGTTTTGTAAGATGAACCCCTTGAGCTCGATACTTTCCAGAATGATGATGCCATCATAGATTATCTAAAACTTAGAGATCATCTACTTGCATGGATCACAAAACTGGCTATGCTATAGAACTCAATGACAAGGCTTATTTTGGAGAGAGTGCCAAGCCTTTCAGTCATAAAAATGTGAAAATAAAAGATAGATCTAATGGTGAAAACTGCTCTGTGGCAGTGTTAGATCATGAAGATAGTAAAAAAATAAATGATGTATCCGACAGTGAAAACCTCTCTGAGGTGCTGAAGGATGAAAGGCTTGACACTCTTCCCAATCTGACACATAAGGAGAGGTCCTCAATTTTGATAGAACTAGTAGAACTGGTCAGCATTGGCACAAAAGATAACCCAAGGATAATCCATATGGCACAATCATTATCAATAGAAGGCAAGCTAGAATTTACCGAATTCAAGTGGAAATAGATTAACTTTGCTTGGTCATATGTGGATATGCCAAGACTGGATCAAAAACTTATAATTCATCAATTATCACTAGCTCCAAGAGCTAAGCCAATCAAACAAAAACTAAGGAAGATGCATCCGCATATCACTCTTAGTGAAGGAAGAATTAAAGAAGCTACTAGATGTTGGTTTCATCAGACCAATTGATTACCCGGAGTGGATTTCAAATATAGTCACTGTCTCTAAACTAGATGGAAGGGTTAGACTGTGTAATGACTTTAGAGATCTGAACAAGGCTTGTCCCAATGATGACTTCCCTCTGCCCAACATCGACATCATTGTAGATCTAACAGTAGGGCACACTATGTTGTCACTAATGGACAGATTTTCTGGCTATAATCAAATCAAAATAGCACTAGAAGATCAACACAAGACTACATTCACATGTCCATGGGGTACCTATTGTTGGTGCATCATGCCATTTGGCCTGAAAAATGCAGGGGCAACATATCAAAGAGCCATGACTACATTCTTTCATGACATGATGCACACCATCATGGAAGATTATGTAGATGACATTCTAGCTAAGTCAATTACTAGAGAAGGACATCTAAAAGTCTTAGATAAGATCTTCATGAGACTAGAGCAATTTAATGTATGGTTAAATCCAAAAAAGTGTTTTTTTGAAGTAACATCTAGTAAACTCCTTGGATATATCGTATCAGCTAATGGGATAGAGGTGGACCCAACCAAGGTAAAAGTAATCATGGAAATGCCACCACCCAAGAATCTCAGTCAGTTACGGTCTCTACAAGGAAAGATATAGTCCATTAGAAGATTTATCTCTTAGCTGGTAGATAAGTGCCATCCATTCACACATCTCCTACACAAAAACATTCCTTTCAAATGGGATGACATGTGTGAGCAAGATTTTTAGCATCTAAAGGAGTATCTAATGAACCCACCTGTCCTAGTACTGCCAATCTAGGGAAAACCATTGCTACTCTACATCTTAGCTACACCAATAGCTCTTGGAGCTCTGCTAGCACAAAAAAACCACCAAGGAAAGGAGCAAGCAATCTACTAATAGGTTACGAGCTGCAATATACACCAATTGAAAGAGCATGTCTTGATGTTGTCTTTGCTTCACAAAAATGGAGACATTACATGCTCTCACACTCCATCAGGCTAGTAGCGAAGATTGATCCATTGAAATACTTGCTCAACAAAGCTACCCTAACAGGTAGAATATCAAAGTGGGTCATGATACTCAGTGAATTTGACATTGAGTATGTAGATAGACAAGCAATAAAGGGGCAAGTGATTGCAGATCAGCTGGCAGATGCACCTTTGATAGATGAGAACCCATTAAGCTTTGAATTTCCAAATGAGTCTATCTTTAACATCACAACAATAGCTTGGAAAATCTACTTTCATGGATCATATACTCAACATGGGTCCAGAGCAAGTATCTTGTTGGTCACACCTAATGAAGACACAATTCCAAAGTCATATAGACTACTCTTTCCATTCACTAATAATGTAGCCGAATACGAAGCCCTGGTCATTGGCATCAAGCTAGCAGTAGAATGGAAAGTCATAGAACTTCATGTGTATGGAAATTCACAACTTGTCATCAACCAGATGAATAATGACTATGAAACAAAAGACAAGAAGTTAATACCATACAAGCATATGGTAGATGACTTCAAAGAATACTTTGTTGTGATATCTTTTGAGCAGATTCCCAGGATGGAGAACAAAGTAGCAAATGCCATGGCAATAATTGCATCTCTCCTTGATATACCTAAAACCTAGTCATGTTATGAGTTCTTGGTAGAGCTAGTATCCCATCCTGTGTATGACACCCTTGAATCCAACATCATATGCCATATCGTAGGATCAAATTCTCCCTTATACGAAAAAGTATATACTTATCTAAAAGAGGACACCCTACCACCTGACCCAGCTAATAGCCAAAAAAGAACCTTCATTTGCTAAGCCTCTCATTATACCATAATCGTTAACACCCTGTATCAACGACGACTAGATGGTACTCTCCTTAGGTGTCTCTACAGTGAGGAATATCAAACTACCCTAAGCGAAGTTCACGACAGTATATGCGGGACCCACTCTAGTGGTCTTACCCTAGCTAAGAAACTCATACGTATGGGATACTACTGGCCAACTATGGAAAATGGCTTCTATCATTTTGTTAAAAGGTACAAGAAATGCCAAATTCATGGAAACTTAATACATGCACTGGCACAAGAGTTGCGGCCACTAACGACTCCTTGGCCTTTCTATCAATGGGAACTCGACTTAGTGGGCAAGATACACCCTCCATCATCCAATGGCCATAAATTCATCATCACCACCATTGAGTACTTTATGAAGTGGATCAAAGCCATACCCCTTGCCAATGCCATAGGTAAACAAATTGCCTCATTCATCTTGAATTACATCATCTACCATTATGGCATCCCTATATCCATTATCACTAATAATGGCAGACCCTTTAAGAATCAATATGTCAAAGAGCTATGTGAAAAATTACACATCCAACACCACTTTTCCACCCCATATTACCCCTAAGGAAATGGCCAGGCAGAGGCATCTAATAAAACCATTTTGAAAATCCTCAAGAAGACTATCAATGATGCTGATCATGATTGGCACATGCAACTGAATCCTACTCTTTGGGTTTACTATACAAGTATCCTCACTCCCACAGGTGCAACACCATATTCACTAGTTTATGGTTCTAAAGCCATCTTGCCCATTGAAGTCAAGTTACCATCCTTGAGAGTATCGTTAAAAGGCCTCATAATAGATGAAGAATATAGGGTTTCCAGACTACAAGACTTAGAGCTACTAGAAGAAAGAATACAACACACCTTTAACCATCTAAAAGCCTATCAACAAAGGATGTCATGAAACTACAACCACAGAGTCAAACCCTGAGTCTTTCAAGTTGGTGACCTAGTTCTTAAAGAGAATCCCCAGAATCAGTAGGACAGGGAGAATAAAGGCAAATTTAAACCTAAATGGCTTGGTCCCTATGTAATCGTTGCTACCTATGGATCAGGAGCTTGTCAGCTAGCAACATCTGAAGGTGAACTATTGGATGATCCCATCAACAACATGCATATTTGCAAGTTCTACACCTAAACTCTAATGCAAGGGATCATATATTAAAAACAAAAAAAAATTAAAAGAAAAATATCAAAAATAACAAAAGAAATTGAAAACAAAAGAAAAATAACATAAAAAAATCATCCTCTAGTGAAAACCTGATAAACAGGTGCCTTGGATAGGTACCATGATGAAAACCTAGCAAACAAGTGTCATGTGTATTTTAATTATCATGCAAATAAAAAAAAGTGATGAAAACCTAGAAACATGCACTATTTGTGATAAACCAGTCCCTCCATCTCTTAGGACTTTCATCCTCATCCAATCTTTTCTAAACCACATCCATCAAATCACATAACAATACCTATAATGGCTTGTTTTTTCTCTCACACTTAATGTCTTGTCCCATCATTCTATCCATCCAAACCTTCATCCATCTTGTCATCCGTTATAACTCCATCATTGCTACCATTGTCGAACTACGTCACCTCTGAGCTATCACGTAGGCAAGGCCATCATTGATTACATCGCTTATCACCCATCCTTTTCTCCATCCATTTCCACATAATGCCCATCACCTAGGTCTTAGGTCCACATGGTCCACACCCTAAACTGCGTTGCCTCTGCGTCATCATGTAGGCAAGGTCATTTATCAATGAGCCCCTGAGGCACTAGGTCAGTCCCTTAGGGCCTGTTGCATCGAGTCTACCCTCTATCCAATCCACTTATTCATCAATAATAAATCAAACCTTTACTTGACTAGGGACATAATCCTCGACCTAGTTGGAGAATTGGATTCTTGAATGTCACAATCTCAGAGGATAACATATTGAATCATAGTTTTATCACTAGACGAAAAGCAGCACAACAAGTAAGCTTTAAACATCATCTTGGCAAAGAGACATCAAACTACACCTGACAAATCCCTACCTGCCTAAACTATTAATAGGACTCTTAGTTATTGCAAGAAAAATATATCTATGGAAAGAAGGTTTAATGGTTGTTTTAAGTTTTATATCATGATTTTTGTTATTATGTCTTTTTATGCTACTCAATGATGTCAAAAACTAGAGGAGCTATGATGGGGACATAATTATTTTATTTGTTTGTTGCTTGTGTGTTTATCTTTAGTAATGTGAAGCCTTGTCTAAAGACATGATCAACATAATGATCATCAAGGACATTATGAGTCTAAGCATGAAAGGGGGCAATCCTTGTCTATTGATACATGCAAGAAATACTCAATTCATCTTGGTTCAATTATACTTAGATTCTTGTATTAACTTGCTAAATCAAAATCCATGTAAGTAATACTCAGGTCATCATGGTTTAATTATACCTATATGCTTGTATTTTCTTACAACATTTTAAAATCTCAATGATGAAACAAAGTACTCCAAAAACTGGTACAAGAAGATGACAAAATCCACTATCATACATACCCAAATTGCATTTCATTTCATTTATAAGAATTCCATACATGTCATTTATCCAAGTGTCATAAGATCCATGTCCTGACTGTCAGTTAGTCATTCGTCCAAATCTTTTGTCTAAATTATTCTAAGTGTTCTTTTTATGATTGAATATACTTGGGACAAACAAAAACAAGTCATAAACATTTGCATATCATAAAATAGGCGTGTCAATCATTTAACATCATTAAGTGCATTAATGATATAAGCATTTAGACCATGTGTTTCATAGAGTGTTGTCATTTAGATGCATGAGTCATACATAACATTTCATATAAAAAATCTACAAAAACATAGATATCATAGTGTTTGCATATTAGATCATCATCCATACATAAAGAAATTAAACCATCGTGTGTTGCATTTACAATATCCGCATAGTGTGCATTAGGTCATTGTAACATATCAGGATATAGGATCATAAGCATGCATATAAGTCATCATGTCCATCATGTACCACATAAAAATATCATGTCACATAGATATCAAGTGCATCATAGAGTCACATAAACATGTTAGAAGCATCATATATAACCATAATCATAATAAACCATCATATAGAAACATCCATCCATAAATGCACACATATAGGTAGTCCATCGAAATCATGTATAGATCATTATCACATAAAATAATAAGTGTCCAAGTATATAGTGATATCATAAAGAAAAAGTCTCTAGAATTGTCCATAATGATGTATACATAACAAAGTCAGAATGATATATGTCCCACAAGTATGCTAAAAAGAACTCTCTCTAGAAGCTACTGGCTATAGAAGAGGCTAGAAACTAGAAGGCCCTATACCAGGTGACCCTCAGGGAGGTCTCTATACACTAGCTGACTCCATCCACCTAGTCCTTCTATGGGAACTTAGATGGAAACTCATAACCCTCTGCTCTAGAGGCACTACTTGCTCATATAGGGACCTCCAGTAAAAGATCTCTTCTCCAGCCCTGACCATATTTGTAACAATTTGAGCATGTGGCCCCTGGGCTGTAGTCTACTGCATCTGCTGTACTAAAGTCTCTACTCTGGTGTACCTCTAAACAATAGTATCCTGCTCTAGTACCACAATCTGGAGATCATGTTGTAGCTGTGTCACCTATATTTTAGTTGAGCCACTTGGGCTTGTAAAACTGCCAGTTCCCCATCATCCTGTCTAGCCTGTACCTATCTAACCTATGGCTATATAGGTGGCTACATCTATCTTTGTGATACCCCCTCTACCCTCCTCCGCCCTCCATCTCCCCCATCATCCCCATCATCTCCATCATTTCCTCCTCCTCTGCCACCCCGACCACCCCTCCCACCTCTCTGTGGTCTCCTCCTCTACTATCATGGAGCGTCATCCTCATCATCATCATCCTCTAATAAGGTAGCTCACTCTCCTGGTCTAGAGTTTCTCAGAAATGGATGCGCGATAAAGTAGGCTGAGTAGTCCATGGTAATATTTGCATCAACAATCTCTCTACGAAGATCACATTCCTGATATGGTATCTGCAGAAAGTCTACCCTCATTGTCTCATATGATGCTACAGGACCCCAGTGAGGACACTCCTTGTGTGTCCAAGTAAATATGGTTGTCCACTGGGGCATGCCCTGGACTTAGCCAAACTATTGAAGCACACATGAAACTATGTGATGCTCTAAAATATAGGGGGTCCTCCCTATGAGCCATCTAGTCTAAAAGCAATATGGCAACTCAGTTGCATCCTCTGGCCATACCTTGCAGTCCAAGCAGGAATGCCACTCCACTATATCCACATTATCCAAAGTATGCCTCCACTACTCCAACTTTCCTAGTTTAGGTTGGGAAAGAGTCTACTGTGCCATATATGAGAAAGGATAGTCGTAACCTCTAGTACCAAGTCCAATAGGTCATGTCACTGTTATATGCATCCAAGCCCAAATCTGTAGCAATGTAACTCCACAAGATAAGCTATAAGATCCATCATATACGAGCTGATGCAAGTCATGATACAAGTGTGCAAGAATGCATGGACCCTAGGCGAACCATTTACCCTAAAAAATGATCCACTTGAGAGTTTGGTCCCATCCAATTGGAAACCCCCATTATCTCCTATTAGGGTAGACCACACCTCCAACTAGTCTTGCTATAATAGCTAGTAGGGGCTCATAGTAATCTACCATGTTGACCCACCTGATCTCTGTGCCCTCTAGGTTGGGATCATAAAAAAACATGTCTGCCTTCAGCCAACCTGGCTCCAGAGTGTGACTCATACTCGACCAACTCTGCCTCTATCAGAATCCTAAGAATCCAATGCACATCCTCAAGTGTAACAGTCATCTCCCCAGTAGGAAGGTGGAATGTGTTGGTCTCACTATGGAATCTCTCACCTAGAGCAGTTAGCAATCCAAGGTTAGCTCGCACCTCAGGCATAAAGAAGGCATACCATAAACCACATGATCCTAGAACTAGGTGATCTGTGTCAGTCAAATAGGGCCTCAAAAGCTACATGATAGGAAATCTCTCCTATGACATAAGTACATCATGAAGCTCCTCCTGCACGCATTCACACAAGCACATTATTCAAAAAAGCTCAACTACAAATCTATCCTATCTATCAAACCAGTTTCTTAGCTAAACTATTAGGATCCTATCCTATCATCTATTCTGAGATTCTATCAATCTCGTAGATGCCCTATCAGTTGGCTACCATCGAGCTTGATGCCAACTTAATCTATCTAGCTAAGTTATTGATCAAGTTTTATTTAGATGTGCAGTTATGTTCATCAGAAGCGTAATTTCATGCAAATGCGCAAAAACATGAGTTAAAAGTGCAGTTTTATATCAAAAGCATGATTTCACATTAAATGCGCTGAATCCCTAGTTATTTGCACATATTCCTATATATGTGCAGATTCCCTAATTGCATGTGTAACTTTATCATGGGTGCACAACTTTATATCATATGTGCCTGACTATTTATTGAAAGCGCCTATTCTTATGAATGCATTAAATCTTATAAAATGCACATAACTGATACTTGAATGCGAATAATTTGTATTTGCATGGATTCACTTATCGGATGTGCAAAATCACATCACATGGCAGATTTACCTATCAAATGCACTGAAACAATTCTACCACACATTGAAAACCTATGACTTTGACCCTAGATTTTGACCCTAATAAATGCACCTAGACTAAAATTGAGGGTGTACTTACCGTTGGTCCATACTCTGTTGGACAGTTGAACCATCGGATCCTCTCAAATCGATGCAGCTCAACTAGAATTCGCTGCATCTTTGCTGGCTACTCTACTCTGCTAAGCTCTAATCTCCTATACGCTCTTAACAAAAGACAAGTGTACAAATGACTTGGATTGTGACCCCACACTCCTATTTATAGTACATTTAACCCTAATTGGAGGTGTTTTCACCTTGTGCATGTTGGGGCATGTTTTTCATTTGCCGTTCACTGACCGTAAACCAATTTCTTCATCTATTTATCCTATTACCCTTTCATTCAACTTGTCTCATCGTGAGATTGTCTATCATCTTGTCGTCACATTCTTCTCATCCAATCTTTCGAGGGGGCATCCTACTATCACCAAACCTGTACCAAGGGCAAAATTGGGTCAGATACTATACTGACGAAATTTTTAATTCTCTAAAATAAATTGATAAAACACATTGTATCAAAGAGGGGCAAAATGTATACACCTAAAAATGGCTTGAGTCAAATTAAATAAATATTTTAAATATTTATTTTAATTCTTATTCTTCTATCAATTAAATAAATATTCTAATTTATTTGATTGGTTCATTATCCCAAAATTAAATAAATCAATTTATTTAATTAATATTCCCTAATTCCTCTAATGTCTCATCTAATTAAATAATCCTAAATTATTTAATTAATCACAAACTTCTTTATTCCAAAGTCCTAAATTCCATAATTCCACATCATCTCATCCATGTCATTCTTCCACCTCACCATGATGCACACATAATTAAATATTTTTAATATTTAATTAGCTAATATCCCCTCACCCACATGTCCTATTTATCCTCCAATCAAGATTAGTTATCTAATCAATCAATTCACTTAACTGGTCAGTCTATTCAGTTAACTCCTCAATCTATTCTATTAACTCCCATAACTCATGAAAGAGGCTTGGACACTTGTCCTCTTCTAATTCATGCATATTCTCTTAAGCTTCCTCAACCATACATGTCACAGGTATTTCCTCCAGTCATGGATCTATTGACACTTGGATTTGGCCTCTCCTCAACCTATATAAGCAAGGTTCTCACACACATTTCACATCCATCTCAAGCTTTAGTAATCTTACTCTGTAGGAATCCTACTAGTGTGCCTTTGGTAAAATCCACTCATTGCATTTGTATAATCTCATCCTCACCTCATTATCATCCACCATGGCTGCATATAATTATCTCCATCCCTCATCTTAGTTATTGCATTATAGTTGCATTACACAATCCTCCTCATAGCCATTCTAGCTTTGTCATCTTAACAGCAAGGAAGTACAACTTCTAAGAGCTTAAATCATACATAAGATCAAAGAAAGATAGGCAACAATGGAAGTTACAAGGTGAATCGGTCTATGAAGGTAATATCTTTGTTCATTGTATTTGCATCAATTACATTGAAGTTTTGGATATTTCATAATTTTTACTATGATTCAGAAGTTCAACAATAGTAGTCAAGTACAATAATCTACCAATCATTGATCTGTACTTGCTATAATTAGCCTTAGGAGATTCATTATCTTTGCCTAGCTTACAACCAGTAGTCATGGGAGTACATACCAGTTTGGAGTCTTCCATTCCAAACTTTTTCAACATTTCCCTAACATACATTAACTGTGAAATAGAAATGCCTTTTCTAATTGACAGATTTGTAATCTAAGGAAGAAGTTCATTTCTCCACACATTGACATTTCCAATTCTTTTTGCATTTCTTTTGAAAAGCTCTTGCACATACCTTCATTTCCTCTAAAAATTATATCATCTACATATACTTCCACAATTAGGATTTGATCTTCTTTAACTTTGAAGTACATATTGATGTCTGCAGTGCCCTTTTTGAATCCTTGCTATAGCAGGTACCTATCCAACCTTGCATATGAAGTTCTAGGTACCTGTTTGAGTTTGTACAATGCCTTTTTTAATCTACAGACCATATTTGGATCATATGATAACTAAAATCCTTCTAGTTGCTCAATATATACTTCCTCTTCCAACTCTCCATTAAGGAATGCAGATTTCACATCCATCTAATAAACTTTGAAGTTCTTATGAGCTACAAATGCCAAGAGCAATCTGATGGCCTCCAATCTTTCCACTGGAGCAAATGTTTCCTCGTAATCTATTCCTTCCACTTGTGAGAAGCCTTTACACACTAGCCTAGCCTTATTTCTGACTACTTCCCCATTTTTAGTCAATTTGTTTTAGAAGACCCATTTAGTTCCTATCACATTCTTGTCTACTAGTCTTGGGACAACTTCCCAAGTTTGATTCTTCTCAATTTGCATCAATTGCTCTTCCATAGCCTTGATCCAGTGCTTATTTTTACATGCTTCAATCACTATTTTGGGTTCTATTTGAGATAATAAGCACAAATTTGCCTATTCATCTGCCATAGCAAAACTTCTCCTTGTTAAAACACCTTTGTTCTTATCTCCAATGATCTTATCTTTAGAATGATTTTTTTGCATGTACTTAGGAGTCTTGGGAATCTTCTCCGAAGCATCTTCTTCATCAACTTGCTTTTCCTTTTCCTTTTCTTCCTCTCTTTCTTCTTCTCTACAAGGGTTCTCATTTGATTCATATCCTTCTAATAGAACTAAAATTTGGTATGGTTCTTCATCCACTTTGACATTTACACCTTCAACTAACCACTTTAGTCTCTTGTTGTAGCACCTGTATGACTTGCTCTTTGTAAAGTATCCAAGAAAGATTCCTTCATCCGATCTTGTGTCAAACTTTCCCAAGTTCTCTTCATCTCTCCTAATGTAGCATTTACTTCCAAACACTCTAAAGTATTTTACAGTACGAGTTTTGCCATACCATAGTTCATATGGAGTCTTTGAATTGTTGACCTTGGCTTGCACTCTACTTTATATGTAAACTACAGTGTGGATGGCTTCTCTCCAATAGATATCTGGTAGATTTGCTTATTTCATAATTATCCTTGCTAATTCCTAAAATGTCCTATTCTTCCTTTCCACAACTCCATTCTGCTGAGGGGTCCTAGATACTGATAGATGCCTTTTTATTGCATGATCTTCATAAAAGCAATTAAACTCATTGGAGGTGAACTCACCATCTCTATTAGACCTCAAACACTTGACTTTTAGATCAATTTCATTTTCAACCATAGCCTTAAAATATTTGAAATTATCTAGAGCTTCTAATTTTTCTTTGTGAAAAGTTACCCAAGTCATTCTAGAGAAATCATCAATCAATAACATGAAATACCTGTCACCTTGAAAGCTTCCTACTTTTATAGGTCCACATAGATTTGTATGCACTAACTCTAGAGGTTTGGTGGTAGAGTACTCTTTGGTCTTGAAATTATTCCTTGTTTGCTTCCCTATCTGATATTCCTTGTAGATTTCATTGGTAGGCTTTATAATCTTTGGTAGATTCCTCATAGCTTGAGTAGAGCCAATCTTCACTAGGCTATAAAAATTGATGTGACACATTCTTCTATGCCATAGCCAACATTCATTAATTTGATTCATAAGGAACACACCATCAAAACCTTTGAGCTGATATATATTCCATTTTATCCTTGTTCATTTAGCAATCAAATTTATGGAGTCTTCTTTTCTGATTTCACACCCACCATCCTGAAAAACAAGATTATATCATCTGCTACACATTTGTCCTACACTTAGAAGATTGTGTTGGAGACCCTTGGCATAAAGGGCATCGTCTGTATTGTGCTTTCCATCAAAACTGATTGAAACTCTTCCACAGATCTTAGCAGATGCATCATCTCCAAACTTAACAAAACCTCCATCAAACTTCTCAAGTTTCAGAAACTTATTCTTATCACCTATTATATGATTCGAACACCCACTATCAATTAACTAGAGATCTTCCTCCTCTCTTGCATGGAAAGAAGTAACCAGTGCTCCTTCAATGTGGTGCCTTGTTCTGAAGCAATATCCTTCATACATCTTCTAGGATTAGTAGAATTAGTTCCAACATTCAAAGCCAAGAACTAACATTCATTACCATCATCATCCAAATAGTTAGACTCATCATCAGATATGATGTCATCTTCTTTAACATAATAACTTTTCTTGAATGATTTGCCTTTGTTCTCCTTATATTTTTCATTACAAATTTTGATTGGACATTTAGAAGCATAATGACCTATCTTTCCACAGTTAAAACATTTGAAGGGTAACTTACCTCTGTATTTTCCTAGTGTAGGGCCACCTAGTCAACACCCAGTCAAATCATAAAATTTTGCATTTTTGGCATTAAAATGTTGTATTTTTGTGTGAGTGGAGAGGTATAATGGGAATTATTACATTCATTAGTGTAATAAAGCCCACTAAGGGCATTTTCATGTATTTAAGAGTTGCAAATTAGAGATAAGAGTGGGACTGTAGTTAGAATAGGCTATTTTAAGACTATTTTTTTTTATTTTCTCCATGATGGGAGTAGTGGAAAAATAGTAATAAATGTAAAAGGAAGGATTTATTGCGATATAATGATCGAGCAAAGGCTAGAGAGAAGATATACATGGATGAAAAAAGAGCAATAATACAGAAATGACTCTATTTTTCTACAATTTCATGTTTGTATTGCTGTTCTTTACAATTTGCCTAATTAGTATAGGCCAGTCATAGTATCCAATCTGTAAAATGATGAAATGTAGGGCGTCTTCTATGTATTGAAGTAGGTCTAAGGAGATTTGATGAAGATTGAAGGATTTACAAATGATTTTACTAAAACTGCTTTGTTTTCTCTTCACTTTATTGTTGTTCTAGGTGACTATACTATACCGTATGGCCTAGTCATGACCCCTAATGCATAGTGTTGGTTAAAGGGGTAGATCAACTTCCATTTAAACTTGGTTGGAGTCATTTTGATTGAGTAGGAAGCAATTTATAGTGCTTTTTCTATCAGTAGGTCTAAAACTAGGGTTTTAGAGGGGTTTTGTAAGGGTTTTATCAAATCAATGGATTTCTAGCATAATAACTTTGCATTATGGATGAAAATGAATGTAGTAGGTTTTTTTTGCATGTCTTCCAACTAGGTTTTAGTGCAAAGGGAAGATTTGTGTTCATGAGGTCTAATATCATCATGCATTGGACAGTCCTAGCATAAGCATATTGGCTTTTGAATAAAGTATGGTATGTGAGGTGGCTAGAACCCTAAGACTAGCCTTACCCATCATAACTCAATCCTCCAATCACCCTAGAACAAGAATTTTCATTGTGGGTTAGAGTTTTCATATACTTGTGGAGTAGGAAGAGGCCTAATTAGGCTTAAGACAACAAGGACAGTCCCAATTTGAGTCATATGTTCCAAAGAAACCTATGTTGCATGTTTGGTATGTTAAAGAACTTAATAATGGGTACTTAAAAAACCCTTAATAGTTTGGTTTGGATGTCAGCATCTCAAGTTATTGCATGATAGTCCCTTTTGGAGGGCTATAAGGAATTGGTACAAGGAGGTACCTCCAAAGCATTGTGGTAGTTTTTTGATCTTGGGACAGTCAACCATAGATGATCTAGGGTCCCTAGAAAGTTTGGCAAAGAGCCTAGGTATATAAAACAAAAGATGGTGTTGTTGTATAGTGTTGAAACCATGGCAAAAGAGAGGACAGTCATGTCTAGTTTGAAGTCAAATGGAGTAGCTAGGTCCACATGGGCTTGAGAGTCTTGTTTTCCCTACCATCCCCTACATCCTCTTTCCCCCTGAGTAGTTTGTTTTGACCCTTAGTGGTGTTTGTGGTGTAAGCTCTGCATCAAATTGGTATCAGAGCATAGTTAGTAGGTCTATTGTGATTGTGGAGAGTTGAAGGGGCAGTTTGTCAAGATGTGTCCAATAGGAAGAAACATGGCTCAATAGATGAATGAGATGAAGGAGAAGCATGCTAGAGAGTTGAGGGAGCTAAAGGAAAGAATGGCTACACTAGAACAAAATCAGAGTAGAGGAGTGACTCTAGGTGATGAGAATGAATCTGAGGAAGAAGAGGAAGCTGAGTATGAAGATGTAGAAGACGAGTTAGACCTTGAGAATCAGAGGATGGTAAAGTTGTTGAGGGCAGTAAAAGAAGACAAGCACAAGGTAAAGATAGATGTACTAAAGTATGGAGGAATCCTTAGTGATGAAGAGTTGCTAGATTGGATTGCAGCATTGGACAATCACTTTGAGTGTGAAGAAGTTCCTGAGGAGTAGAAAGTGAAGATTGCAAAGACCAATCTGATAGATCATGCTTTGTTATGGTGGGATTATCAACAAACAAAGAGGAGAAAGCAAGGAAAGGCAAATATTGTTTCATGGGACAAGATGGTAGCTAAGATCAAAGGTAAGTTCTTGCCTAAAGATTATGAAGTTCAAATGTTTAAAAAGATTCAAGGTTTAAGACAAAAGGAAATGGATGTTAAGACATACACTGAAGAGTTTTATAAGTTGAGTATAAGGTCTGGTCAAAATGAAAGTGAAGTGCAAAAATTTGCTAGGTATATTGGTGGTTTGAGGTTTAACTTGCAGGATGAACTAGTGTTGGTAAATCCAAGGAATGTTGAAGAATGTTATTAGATGGTAGTAAGAGTGGAAGAGAAGCTAAAGAGAAAACAAGACAAGACAACTAGAGGTAGAGGCAGCATCTCTAGAGGCAGAGGATCCTTTTAGAACACAAAGAAAGTCAGTGAGAGTTAAGAAGAGATGAACAAGGAACAAGGACAAAGTGTTGATTTCAGAGGCAGAGGTTCTAGAGGCAGATTTGGTGGTGGAAGGAGTGCAAACACCTTTATAGGTAAGTGTTACAATTGCCAAGAGTTTGGGCACCCAGCATATAAGTGTCCTGAGAAGCAAAATTTTTCAAGTGATGGTGAAAGGAAGAATGAGAGGAGGACTCAATTAGTCCAAGAAGAAGAATGTGGTGGTTCTACTCCCACTAGTTGCGTTGGTGAGGTAGGAGAAACGTTAATGCTAAGAGAAAGAGTAATATTGAAGACCTCCAAGGAGAAGGAGCCGATTCAGAGGAAAGCACTAATTAGGACAACTTGCAAATGTAGAGACAAGGTGTGTAAAGTGATAGTAGATTCTAGTTGTATTGACAATATGGTGTCTAGTGAGATGGTAGATAAACTGAGGTTGAAGAGAGTACCTACGGACACACCTTATAAAGTCTCTTGGGTAAGTGATCATTAGTCCATTTTAGTAAGTGAACAAGCATTGGTAGAGTTCAAGATTAGAGGATATGAGGACAAGGTCCTATGTGACATTTTGCCTATGGATTGTTGTCATATGATACTTGGAAGACCCTGGCAGTTTGATAGGTCTATAATTTATGATGGGAAAGCTAACACCTACACCATTAGGAAGGATGAGAAGACTTTTGTGCTAATGCCAGTGTAGGAAGAAATCAAGGAGCAGTCAAGGACAACAAAGATGATAATTCTTGGCAAGAAGGAGCCAGTGAGGTTTGAAGAGAGTGAAAACAAGGAGTATACAACCTTTTCAAGGCATAAAACTATTGAGACAGCAGATAGGAAGAGTGAAGATGATTTGCAGATAGTTGTGAAGAAGAATGTCTTAATGTGGAAGAAGAAGGTGCATGAAAATGTGTCTTGGTTTGAAACAGAGAAGAGTAAGAGTGGGAAGCCTATAGAAAGGCAAGAAATGAGTAGAGAGATCCTAGTTGGGACAATCAAATGCCCTATAGTGGTAAGCACAGTGAAGAGGCAGTCAAGTAATGCTAGTATAGAGATTTACAAATTAGATAGGATACTGAAAAAGTTATTTGCAGGTCTGATAGAGGCTAATAAGTGTGATGGTATAGTTGACAGTGAGAAAGATGCAAGTAAAAAGAGAATTGTATAGTGGTACAAGAAAGAAGCTGAGAGGGAAGGGGTGACAGTTGATAGGAAAGTTGAGAAACACCCCACAAAGCAGAGTGTATAGTTGGAGCAACAAACAAGTAATGATAATGGCAAATATACCAAGGAAAGTGAAGACTCAAAGTAAGGTGAACCTATTGAAGGAAAGCATGAGGGTCAAAGATGTGAAAAGCACAAAGGTGCACAAGCTACAACAAACTTTCCAAGGGACTTGGAAATATTACAAGTTAGGGTGTATGGTGCAGGGGCACCTAGTCAACACCTAGTCAAGTCATAAATTTTTTCATTTTTGGCATTACATTTTTGTATTTTTGTGTGAGTGGAGAGGTATAAGGGGAATTATTACATTCATTAGTGTAATAAAGCCCACTAAGGGCATTTTCATGTATTTAAGAGTTGCAAATTAGAGATAGGAGTGGGATTGCAATTAGAATAGGCTATTTTAAGACTATTTTTTGATTTTCTCCACGATGGGAGTAGTGGAAAAACAATAAATGTAAAAGGAAGGATTTGTTTCCATATAATGATTGAGCAAAGGATGGAGAGAATATATAAATGGATGAGAAAAGAAGAATAATATAGAAATGACCCTGTTTTTCTGCAATTTCGTGTTTGTATTGTTGTTCTTTACAATTTTCCTAATTAGTATAGGCCAATCCTAGTATCCAATTTGCACAATGATGAAATGTAGGGTGTCTTATATGTATTGAAGTAGGTTTGAGGAGATTTGATGAAGATTGAAGGATTTACAAATGATTTTACTAAAACTGCTATGTTTTCTCTTCACTTTATTATTGTTCTAGGCGACTGTACTATACCGTACGACCCAGTCATGACCCCTAATGCATAGTGCTGGTTAAAGGGATGGATCACCTTCCATTTAAACTTGTTTGGAGTCATTTTGATTAAGTAGGAAGCAATTTATAGTTCTTTTTCTGTCAGTAGGTCTAAAACTAGGGTTTTAGAGGGGTTCTGTAAAGGTTTGTCAAATCGATGGATTTCTAGCATTTCAACTCTACACTATGATGAAAATGAATGCAGTAAGTTTTTTTTGCATGTCTTCCAATTGGGTTTTAGTGTAAAGGGAAGATTTGTGTTCATGAGGTCTAATATCATCATGCATTGGATAGTCCTAGCATAGGCATATTGGCTTTTGAAGAAAGTATGGTATGTGTGGTGGCTAGAACCCTGAGACTAGCCTTGTCCATCATAGCTCAGTCTTCAAATCACCCTCAAACAAGAATTTTCAATGTGGGTTAGAGTTTTCATATACTTGTGGAGTAGGAAGAGGCCTAATTAGGCTTAAGACAACAAGGACAGTCCCAATTTGAGTCGTATGTTCCAAAACAACCTATATTGCATATTTGGTATGTTAAAGAACTTGATAATGGGTACTCAAAAAACCCTTAATAGTTTGGTTTGGAGGTTAGCATCTCAATTTATTGCATGACAATCCCTTTTGGAGGGCTATAAGGAAGTGGGTCAGTCTATGAAGGAAGTGGTACAAGGAGGTACCTCTAGAGCATTCTGGTGGTTTTGTGATCTTGGGACAGTCAACCATAGATGGTCTAGGGTCCCTAGAAATTTTGGCAAAGAGCCTAGTTATATAAACCCAAAGATGATGTTGTTGTATAGTGTTGAAACCATGGGAAAAGAGAGGACAATCATGTCCAGTTTGAAGTCAAATGGAGTAGCTAGGTCCACATGGGCCTAAGAGTCTTGTTTTCCCTACCATCCCCTACATGCTCTTTCCCCTTGAGTAGTTTGTTTTGACCCTTAGTGGTGTTTGTGGTGTAAGCTCTGCATCATTTCTAGAACCCTTTTTCAACCTGCTTACAAAGTTTACTTCAACTTCATCAAAGTCATCTAAATCTGACTCAACATTCTCTTTGTCTTTCTTGCCTTAAAAGCAATTTCTTTTCTTGTATCATCTTAACCAAATTCTCTTATCTCAAAAGTAGTTAAAGTACCAAACATTTGATCCCTAGTATACTTATCCAGATTTTGAGTATCTTAAATAGTAGAAACTTTAGCACTATAGGATTTTGGAAGAGTTCTTAGTACCTTTTTCACCACTTCACTTTCCTCTAGCTTTCCTCTAAGACCATTCATGGAGTTAACAACTTCATCCACTCTCTACATGTAGCTTGCAATATTTTCATCTTTTGACATCTTTAGGGTTTCAAACTTGGTCTTCAAGATCTATATCTTTGCTTTCTTGACCTTATCATCTCCTTCATAGGTACTTTTCAGCTTCTTCCAAATTTCATGAACAATTTTATAACTTATCACCTTCACTAATTCATAATTAGAGAGACTATTTAGAAGAGCACTCCTCACCTTGCCATTGTTCTTATATTCTTTAATTTCATCTTCATCCTTTGGACCATTACTAGGTATAGTATACTTTTTGTCAACTATCTTCCTTACGACGTAGCCTAGTGAGATAAGAAAACTTTCCATCCTAGTTTTCCAAAAAGAATATTTTTTTCCACCAAACATTGGGACCTCCATACCTTTCTTATGACATCTAGATCTACCCCACGTAGTTAAGCTTCTTTAGGGAACTTAGCTTTGATACCAATTGTTAGAATGCACAGGACAACTGATAGGGGGTGAGTTAGTTGTATGTTAAACTTTAAACCCTCATAACATCAACTACTTATAATGCATTAGTAGAATGTAAACATATGAAGCATAAACACAAACACATCCAAACACATAAAAACACTAGATTTACGTGGAAAACCTAATAAGGGAAAAACCATATTGAGGATTAGCTCACAATATATATGAATAACAACATCAAAAATCAGCAGGCTCACTACCAAGGGTTCACTACCTAGAAGAAAGGTTCATTTCTAGAGAAAGGCTCATTATCAAGGGCTCACTGCCCAAAAGAGAGAAGAAAGAAGACTATTACAAAGATTTTCACTATCTGAAAGTAACAAGAGAGATCCACTACTGATACTCTTTGCCATCTGCAACCTTTGGCTCACTCCCTCTAGCAACATCTAGCACACTAAAATGTTGACACCTTCTGCTCATTGCATTTCAGAGTCATAAGCATTTAGGTGCACACATGACTTCACTGCCCTTGATTCACATTCACATATTCTTCTCTACGTTACTCCATTCAACTTCATCTTGAATTTATACCATCTATAGCCAAGAGTTATCTCAATTAGGTCAGTCCTAATGAAGCGTATGCATTACACACATGCAACATTACTTAGGTTGGCACTAAAGAATTCCACAGTGGAAAGAAGTGAAAGTGGACCATGTCAAGGGATAACCAAGACTCAAGTTTGTATCATCAAGCTACTTATTACATCCACAATCCACAAGGTACCTCTGCAAATGGCGCTAGTAAGCCAGGTCGGCAATGCCTGAGCTAATGGCCATATTCACACTTCTCCAAATCCAAGAACCTCATGCGGACTAGAGAGAGACACTCCAAAGCATTCACACACCTTCCCAGAATACTCATCATTATCATAAACTTCTAAAACACTATCACAACCATCTAAACCAAAGAATGTATTCATTATGCACATCAGGACACACTATTATTGATCATCAATGTAGGAACTAAACTTGTGGAGCATCCCAACACTGGAAACTTCAAAGGAAGGTGGATACAGATAATATAAGCACTCTCCTAGATCCACAAGATAGAAAAGATCAATGCGGAGAAATGTGGAGCATTCTCATTTCTCCCAGACACCCTCCTTCACAGTCAAATAATCTGTCAAAAACATCTTCTACTTCTACACAATCCAGAGCCTAAAACTCTAGATATAATACCTCTGAACACCTGTGATCAATACTTCCAAACCACACAAGCATATATGCAATTAGGAAGAAATGTGGAGCATAACATTGAGGGTACCTCTGTCACACTACACGCCTTTTTATCAAATTTTCTCAAAGCACTTGGAAACCAAGTGAACCATCTATTGGGAGTTGACATCAATGACAACACCAACAAGTTTCCAACACTTCTTACCTAAGGTGGACTAATGACCTTAAGAAAAAAGGAGGGTACACTAATGACAACCAAGAAAAATAAGATATCTTAGAGTTTATCAACTTAGGAGTTGTCTAGGATCCTAAATCAATTTATCTAAGGGTTGATAAAAGGCTAATTTATAAAAGAACTTAAGGTACACAAATTCTTAAGATCCCTATAAATTAGAGGATGATGAGATCTAGATTTATTTTTTCACAAACTTGATTTGAAGGATATTTTGGATGTTGGTTTGATTTTGGATTTTTGGATGTTGATATTATTGATTGGATTTGTATGGATTTGGTTTTAGATTGATGTTTGATTTTGGGTAAGGTTGATAAGGTTTGGATAATATGGATTTAATATTTGGAATGAGGTTGACAAGGTTTGGATAATGTTGGTTGATATTTGGGATGGGGTTGATTGGACCAAGACTAAGGTTGGAATGATTTTGGAATTTTGATTTGGATGGAGGTTGGTAAAATATTGGGTAGGTGGCAAATTTGGATGAAATGAATGGAATGCAAAGGTCTAAAAAGTCAAAATATTTTTTCTAAGGTTGGATGGAGGATAATGAACTTGGATTAGGGTTTGTAAAAAAACCTTTTTGGAGAATGGAGTGAAAGGTTGGGGGATGATAGTTAATTGATGAATAGAATATGGTCAAGCATCTAATATCCAAGTGATGTTTCTCTAAGGTCCAAGGAGATGATGTGGATGGATTTGGACAAAGGTTGAAAAATGGAAATGTGGACAAAGTTTGGACTCAAAAAAGGAATGAGTTGATTTTTGGAAATTTTGACAAGGTATCTCGATGCTAAGGTCAAATGAAGTTCAGAGATTTAGGAACAAATTAGATGATTACTTTTGGATACAATCTAAGAATAGTGCTAATACATAATAGGATGGCACTAAAACAAAGTGAAATGGTGATGACAGAAGGGCAGATAGTGATGATTGGTTGGAAAATGGTGCTAAAGGGATGACACTAATAGGCAAATTTATAGTGCTAAATAGTGAGAATATGGTGCTAATTAACAGATAGTGTTTGAACTTTGATTAGATTTTTGGTCAAACATGGATTTTTTGGATTCTTGACTCAACTATTGGATTCCAAAGGTTCAAATGTTGGATTTGAAATGTTCAAATGTTAGATTTGGATAATGTCAAAGGTTCTTGGTAAGCACAAAAATCAAACAAGAGAACACAATGGCTTTTTGACTCAAGGGTGACTTTGGATAAATTGACTTGTACGGGTTTCAACAAGAAGACGCACCAAGTACATGAACATCCTAGCATAAGTCAAGTGGGAGTATCATACCTTGTAGATCTCACAAAGCATTCATGGGTGAATATCAACTCAAAGTGAACTAAGATTCCCACCCCCACTAATACCTTTGGTGTTATAGCTTGGATAGATAGGGAAAGCAAGGTCATGTACCACCTTACACCCCTTACCAAGGATACTTTTCTCTTACCCAAGGTAATTCCTATCTCAAGTATAATGGTATAGTGAGCATCTTCTGCTCCTCTGTAGTAGTGCACTACAAGGTATGATGGTCGAAAGTCTTAAACTACAATATTACAATCTTCTAGGGAGTCCTACTCATACACTAGGTACATGAGACACGAGACCATGAATAGGATCCCACAACGACATGCCACAAATGACACCAAACCAAGTCTCAGTGGACCGAGGGTCTCAGGTCTTAATTTAGACCAATTGGGTTTACCATTAACGTACATCTTTCACTCTCCCTGTTTATATACCCTCCTAGTACACATGGTTGAGATCATCCCTTGGGGTGATGAAATGCCCAAGTAGGCCTCTTAAGAAGAAATCACTCTTGCTTTTGATCACCCAAGATCGCACAAAGCACAAGGGGAGAGCATACGCAATAAAGTGACCCTTCTAGAATAACACTTAAAAGTGATAAAAATTGTTTGAGTGTAGACTTTTGATCCCCAAGATCACCCTAAGGTGCAAGGGGAGAGCACATGTCCACACACAAACCAAACAAAGAAAACAAATTTATTTTCCTCTAAGCAAATTTAGTGCAACTACTCTAGTATAGAAAACAAATCCTTGGACAAGTGAAACCTACACCAAAATGTCAGTAGTTTGATAAAATGGTCTTGGTCAAATGTTTATGATACCTGCATGAACATGTTAGATCCTTGCACAAACTTCAAGATTCTGTCAAAAAACAACACTAAAACATAATGAAATAGTGCTAAAATAAAGCTAAATGGCTCTAAAGCATAGCTAAATGGCGCTACAAAATAGGAAAATCATGCCAAACAGACAACATATAGCACTAAAATAGTCATTGTATGTGTTAAAATAGAGATAGACAATAGAACAACAAATAAAAATAGCCCTAAAGAATAGACAAATAGCACTAAACCAGAGCATAGTGATGAATCATAAGAAAATAATGCTAAACTAGGACCAAATTGTGCTAAACTAAGTTATACCTATTTGTCATCTAGCAGAGGGTTGTATGGCATTGTTTTGGGTGAAGATAGCACTAAATCACAAAAAACATGAAACCTGCACAAAATCAGAAAGCAAACTTGCCCAAAATGATGGAAATGAGAGGTAAAACACCCTGCAAGGTTAGCCAAGCTCAATGGAACAATTTGCCTTCAAGAAAACTAGTTAGTTTGGCTTAGGAAGTGTAAACCAAACTTAAAAATTTGTGTTTAAAATGTTCTAAAATAGTGGACATGGTATCCCCTTAGGCCCATGATATTCTGCTAAAAAACATAGACTGAACTTTTACAATAGGTAGTGAAAAGTAGAAAACAAGCTTAAAACTCTTCTTGTCCACAAATGTTAGCTAAAAAACTATAACAGAATAGCACTAAGATAGGAAAAAATAACACTAATTCAAAGAGAAATAGTGCTAAAACATGAAGGAATGGCACTAAACTATGAAGGTATAGTGCGACTATGGGAGGATATAGCACTACTGCGATGTGTTCATCAAGAACCTTCACAAAACACTCAAAATGAGGTTAGACTGGGACCAGGGGGTCCCACCAGGTGTGCCAAATGAATATGAAGGGAACTACAAAACCATGAAAACATAAAATAAACCAAAACCAAAGTGATTATACCTTCCAAATGCCTTTGATGTCCTCCACTTCTTGATAAGGTAGAAGGAGATGCACCCAAGACTCCTTAGCTTCACCCAAATTCAAATGAACTAATGTGGATATGCTTTCAAATTCTCAACACAAGATGATAAACTGAAGAGGATGATTCAGAGGTATTTTGGCATGATAAGGCTACAAAATTGAGTTGTGAAAATGGCTTATGGAGGGTCATATTTATAGGCAATTTTGGGGGGAGATTGATCCAATGATGGAGATTGAAAGTTGGAATCAATGAATGAGATGAAAGGATGAGATCAAGGGTTAAGATCTCATCAACAAAGATGGAGGGCTAGGAATAAAAATGAATTTTAAATTCATTTTTGGAGAAGGCTTTGCATTTATCATGACTTAGACACATGAGGAAATAAAAAATTATTTCCTTGGGGTGAGATGGAATTTAAAATTCTATTTTATGTGGAGTGGTGAGAGACATGTGACACATGCACATTTTTGGGGCCTTACATTTGTAAGCTAATTTCATGGAAAATGTTTTAACATGAAAATAGAAAGGTGAGTTGGAAGGGTCATGTGATTTTTTAAATTTTTTATTTGTGGATTGTGGGAGAAGGTGTTAATGAAGGTTTGACCAAGTTAATCAGGGTGATTAAATTAATTAATGTGGCTATAGAAAATTAGTGGATGGGATAATTAGGGTTTAGAATTAGTTAAATAATAATTTATTTAATTAATTCAGTTCTAGGGGTTATGTAGGCTAGGGTACCTAATTAAATAATAGGTATTTAATCAACTAGGCTAGGTGTAGGTTGATTAGTAAGGTAGATTAATTAAATTAGTATGATTTATCCAATTAATTAGGTTTAGGGAAGTGGACAAACTAACCAACTATGTATTTCACATATTTATTTAATTAATTGGGATGATGTTATAAGGTATAGTGCTGAATTAATTACATTAACTCAGGACTAGGGGTAAATTGATGAAGGATGGCTAAGGGTGGATGATCAAGGATGATGTAAGATTAATTAATTAGATAATAATGGATTTATTTATTTAATTGGATGAAAGGGGAAATTAGTCATATGGATGATGCAGAGAAATGGTTGAAGAGTCAAGATATTTTAGGTGTCTATGGTACCCATTCATTAAACTAGTGGAGAATGAAAAAAAAGATGAACCTCCCATAGAATGTAGGTGTAATATTTGTAGTTTGAAATATGGTAGGGACAATAAGTTGTTGTTAAAAGTTGACACCATAGAAAAAAATGTTGGTAAATTTTATGAAACACAAATTATACATGGAAAAGAAAAATTAGAGATAAGATGGAAAACAAAGGAAGAATGTCTTCATGTTAAGCATGACATGGAATGATGAGTATATTTATAAAAAAGTGAAGCTTATTATATGTAGAGGTACAATTGAAGATCAGTTTAGAAAGATGATGGGAGAATACAAATGGTGAAAAATATTTAGTAGAGTGTTACTTTTCATATTTTGAGTAAAGGGCATCCTATGACAAACTACCTAGAATATAATAGTTTATTAGCTTTTAAATAGGTATCTAGGACTAACTTTACTAACACACATTGGTCAATAAATAATGGATGTGAATGGGCATGTTGTCTTTCTGAGGTGGAAAAATAGTCCTAATGTACAGGAAAAAAGAAGAAAACTTTTATTGCATTAGCTTTAGATGAAGTTACAACTCTAGATAATACTTCTTGGTTATGTACGCATGTGTATACTATAGAAAACCATGTCTACCAACTTCATCTATTGTTTGTTCATAAAATGAAAGAGAATGCAACATCACATAATCTATTTGAACTAGTTAATAAATATTTGAATTAAATTGGAGGTGTGGATGACTAAACAAATGCCAAACATTGGTGTGTGTAGGGGCAGATGGAGCTTCAGTAATGCAAGGTCATATGAAGTTCTATCTTTATGTAAAGATACAAACTTATTGTTCATCATACATGGTTTCCATTCACTACAAGGCCTAGAGAATAAATTTAGCATTTAAAATCTTGAGTAAGTTTTTTGTAGTATCAACAATTGAAGAACTAGTTTGCAAGCTCCACTCATACTATATGAAATTTTTTACAAAGATTCAATTAAATGCACACTAATCAATAGTGGTAGCATATATAGAAAATGTGTATTTAGAAACTAGATATTTCTTGAAGTAAGCAATCAAATAATAGAGATAATTTGAACACACAAATGGATTTCAGTCTTATATTAATTTTTGAAAGAATGAATACATAAAAATATTACAATATCTTGCTTGAAAATAACTCTAGACAATGCTCAGTTGGAATATCATATTATCACCTTTTGTAGAATGTACCATTGTTCATCTATTGGAAGTGCAATTTGTTGTAACTCATAGTAACTAACTTGTAAATTTTTTAACAATTTAGAACTAAGAGTGGAACTTTCCTTTAAGGTGTCATCCAAACTTACTTTCAGGGTTATCAATGGTTTGATGGAACCCAAATAGTTTGTCTCATCTAGCTTCCTAGAAAATTGGATCTTATCCCACTTAATTATATCCTTAATCTTCCTTGTGAATGTTTCATTTGTAATGAATCCATCTAATTTTTTAAAAGCCATTAGCAAACTAAGCTATTTGAGGTCTTTTACCTTTCCATGTAGCTCTTGTAACATTATTCCACATTGATTTAGAAATTCCTATGCTTCACCTAGCTTCATACACTTCCAAATGATATATGATTCCTTTATTGAGGCATCACTTAGGTTGTGAATTCCTTTGGATGATAATTCATTGTAATTGATTTCATAGGTCATTTCTAAAATTTTCTTTGCTACATTATCTCCTGAAGTCATCACTTTTTTCTTTCAATAACATATTGATTGAGCTTCTAAAACTCTACCTATAGACAATCGATGAATTCAAACATTTTAAATTCAATTCATTAGCCTTTTGCATTATTTCCCAAAAAAAATTAGATACTCTACTTTGTGAAGACTTTATTTTATTTTATCTTTCCTTAGCTCCAGCTGTTATTTTTAATTGTATTTTCTCTCTTCCTCCACATTTTGTTCCTATATTTCTACTTTTACTTTCTCATCTACCAATTTCTCTTGCACTTTCTTTGTGAAGATATTAGTTTTCATCAATGTTTGTTGTAATTCTTTTGACTTGGCACTTTCATTATTATATTTCTTTTTACTATCTTTTAAATTTTTCTTTAGTTCATTTAGTTCCACCTTTATCTTTTCATTAACATTTCTTGTAGATGTACAAGAAAATATTTTTATCCATTTCTATAATTAACTACTCTTGTTATTTGTTGCTTTCCTCCTTACTTTCTCATTAACTAGGTCTACCTATATCTTTTCCATTTGATTCTTCAACCTATTTCTTTCTCCCTCCACCTTTAGTAATGATGTCTACACCCCATGATTGTTACTTTTTGATGCATTTATTTTTTCACAACTTTTCAAGCCACTAAAATCTAGTGAAAGAGTGCTTACTACATAGTTAGATTGTTGCATCCGATCCTCTATTTTTTCTATAACTTTGGGCACAAAATACATGTACTCCATGGTATTTGTATCTAGGTCATATGCTGGAAATACCCTAGTGGTTGCAGGCTCTAAAGTTACAATTATAGTAACCTCTAGTATTTTCTTCTTGTTTCTTTTAGATGTTTCTAATTTGTTGTTAAGCTCAACATTTTAATCAAAACTTGGGACTGTAAGCACCAAAATCACACACAACCTCCATGAGGACCACGATGATGACTCACAATCCTTGTCACATACATGTAAGCATGGAATAATGTTCTCTCAACAATGATTCTCTTGGTAGAATGTGCTTTCTTCTTCCTTTTGTTGTTTCCCCTTTGTCGTTCTACCCCTTTCCCCACTTTCAACACTTTTTGACACTTGTCGATTTGCATTTCCTATGCTTGTGACTTCGTACCTAAGCCTTGTATTCATCCATTTGTTGTGTTTTCACCTTTGCCTAGTGTTTTTCATCCATTCCCACCCCTAGAAGCCCTCTAGAGGACCTCCCAAGCCATCTCCCACTTTCATTTTTTTTTTTAGTGAACCAATACAAATCTCCCCCTATTATTTCTAGATCTCCGCTGGGAGATCCTACATTTGTAAGTGGAGATTTGGTTTTTGAACCTTGTTTGATTGGCTTCTAGAGGTAGATCACCATATTTTCTCCTCCTCTTTCATCTTCCATCTTGCATCACCACCCAAGACCCCTCCTCTAAGGGTTTTCCATGGGTCACCCCTAGGCAACCCTAACTGGTGAAAGGGGTGACTAGGTGGTGACCCTACCATCTTTTCTAGTTATGATTAAACTCATGTTTTTGAGACAAAATAACTCTTTTTTTGCCCATTTTTGCTTCTATTTCCATGGAATTTTGTTCCAAAGATAGAGTTAACTATTTCATACACCCACCCATGCATATTTAGCTAATTTTTATCTTTACTTATCAACCCATGCATTCTCTTTCTCCATTTCTTCTTGAGTGATAAGCTATATTGGTTAGATCACTCCAATTTTAGCTTAGATAACTCTTCTGTCTTCTAATTTATCTCATCAATCAAAGGTAGTTAACTCTTCATAGGTAGTTAACTCTTCATCCTCTCCACTTCTCATGCCTTCTTCAAACCTATAAATAACCCCCTCCCTCAAGCACAAAGGGAGGCAATTTCATTTGTGCACATTGTTCTTGCATGTTATTTCTCTCCAATCAAGCATCCATATGCTCACACAGGACATTTGAGCCTTTTGATTTTTATTTTTTCCTCATCTATCTTTTCTAAAATATCACTTAGTATCAATACGCTACTCACATCACAAGCCACAATGCTCATGCAATATCACAATTGAGCTCCCACTCAAGCTTCTAAAAGCTTCTTTTTACATCCCTTTCTTATTGTTTCCAAGAGGATTTCCTTGCTACTGTAAGAGGATAAGAGGTTGCCATACAAGGATTTTTGAGGGTAGTGAAGGCTCATGCATCTCTTTATTTCAGGTTCTTTCATGCTTTTTATTTCATAGTAATTAGAAAATAAAACTTTGCTCTTGGGAATAGTAAATACATGTTTCTTTTTCCTTCATAGGCTAAGTAGATCTCACATTGCTAAAGTAGTTTAATTTCAAAAATTCATAGATTAGATTCATTTGAAAGTAATTTCCCTTTCCTGAAGTAATCATTCCACATATTTAGAAAAAAATCAAAAACATAGATTCAATTGCATTAGATAACTTCATACTAGTTTGCATACATTTTCTAATTCCTAGAATAGAAAAAAACACTTTCATTTCTATAAATAGAAAAAAGCACAAAATTACTATTTTGCACTCATATAGGCTTGAATGCATCTAAAAAATAAAAAGAACAAAAACATTAGCATCATATGGTGTTCACAAACCCTTGATTCCAACACAAGGTTAACTTTGGTCAACATTTCAGAAAAACCCTTGGTGTCAACACAAGGTCAAACAAACCCTAAGTCAAAATTCTAGGTCAAATCAAGGTTAGCTTTAACTATCTCTCTCTTGTTTTGGGATCACGAATGTTCCCTAGACTTAGAGGTGAGTGGGTGAGGGTAATCCTTGATGAGACAGAGGAGATCCACCCTAGACAACAAAAAGACCAACATGTAATTCAACAACAACAAGAAAGGTTAAGGACATTCCAAATATAGGCTTTCATCCAATACTTCTAACAACAACACCAACTTGAAAGAAGTATCAACAAAAAAAAGTCAACCCACACAACATTGGAACCTAAGAAACCTAAATAGAAGAATGGTGACTAGTGACCCTTCAGGTCATTAGTTATTTTAACAACGGTCATAGAACACCACATTAGAACAAATGCACAACAAAGGCCCCATGACCAGCCAACAACTCTCTGTGAAGTCCATCTCTCAATAGAGCTAGACCGCCCCCATGTATTGCCTCCTCTCGACTGGCTACTTCCATGAGAGAGAGAGTAATTTGGAGGTTATCCCCATGGAAAGGAGAGGGGTCCATATGCATGGCAAATATGACTCAACTACCCTAGGCCACTGAGTCATGTTTTTGAGTGTACATATTTTGGTGAACTTGGCGTTAAAAACAAAAACTTTTGAGAGAGTCTCTTCACATTATTGTTGCATCAATAAATCAATTTGGGATGGATTTATATTTAAGGGACATCCAACAAATGCCCCATGACTTCTTTGTTTTTAACAACCCCACATACAAAGACATGGTCATTCAACTCAACCAAATCAAAACTTTCCAAGAATGTAAAATCTATCAAAGTGACCAATTTGTAACAAGCCAAAGGAAAATAGCCACCTAAATGGAAAATGATGTGAGCTATCAAAAGAAAAGTTTACAAGAAGATTTGGGAGCACAAAAACCCCTCCATGTAGTACATCAAGATAAAAAGTCCATGACATGTGAAGTGTCATCAAAAGAAACAAGCAGGGTCACTCAAACCCCAATGCAAAACAATCCATCTCAAGGTCATAAAACTCAAATAATGGAGGAAGCCTCACTCATAAACCTTATAGAAATTTTTCCAATGAATCAGGACCCTTGAATCTATAAATATTGGACAATTTTGTCAAAGTAAAACTCAAGAAAAACCTAGAGTAGAGGGAAATCCTTTCATTGATAAGATTGAATCAAACTAGGGGGAAACATAAATTCCCCCTCATCTAATCTTCCATGAAACAATCAAGCCTCCCTTACCCTCATCATCCAACATGACAAGTCTCAATCAAATAGGTGGGATTCCTATAACACAAAATCAACCACAAACGATCCCACCCAATTTTCAACATATAAACATGACACCATCTAGTTATCTAACTTTTCTAGGATATCAACAATCTAGCATACCATTTCAACAAGAACAACAAGCTCCACTTGAAGGGCTAATTTTTGGAGGAACAAAGCCCTCTATGGATAACCCCCTCTTAGAAACATACCTCAAGTATTTAAAGAAGCCTCTTGACTGTAACATTCATCAGGTCATATTACCACATCCTCTTCACGAGCTTCCAAAATTTAAAGGAAAGGGTGATCCCAACTCTTATATTAAGTCCTACATCATGGTAGTGTGAGAACTCCTTCCTTAGGTTGGGGTGGTAGCAAAGATTTTTTCAAATAATTTGAAGGTTATCACTCTATATTGGTACTATCGACTTCCATAAGCATCAATCCACTCTTTTAGGCAACTCATTGATCAATTTGTAAATTCCTTCTACATAAAAAGTTGGTCAATGCAGGAATATGAGAATTTTTAACGATAAAACAAGAGGACAATGACTCAGTCACACATTTTATCACACAATGGAGGAAAGTTCTCTATTCTTTAACTAGTGCATGAAACATGGATCATAAGGAGCTTTGTGATCTCTTCTTACATTCTCTCAACAAATACATATGAGAAGGAGTTCAAAAAATCCCTTATAAATCATATGAATAAGCACTCAAAAGTTCCCTTTGAATATACCAAGCCGCTATTGATAGAGGAAGAAGGGAGTATGACTTCAGTAGAAGGATGATAAACCATGATAGAAATAACAAATCTTTGACAAATAACCAAGACATAGATGGGTCAACAAGCACTTCACCATCTAGAAACAATAATCAAAACTATCCCTTGAGAATTAGCAAGCATTCATACAAAAATCATCATAAACCTCAAGATTATAATCACCATAAATATTGCTCATTTCACAAGAGAAGGGGGCATGAGATCAAGTCATGTTGGGGGTAACATTGCTTCATATCAAATCTCCCAAAACATCAAAAAGCATTCATAGACACATTCTCACAAGATGAAGATCTTAGTCTTGACACCTTTGATAAAAACACCTTAGGCCTTGTGGAATTAGATAAACATCAAGAAATTTGTGTCACCTAAGGACCAGAATAACTAGATGACACCTCCAACAATACAAATTTTTATTTCATGTTTGAACTTCTCAAAAGCTCTCCTACACACAAGAACGTTCTCATCAAAGCCTTAGATCTAGGCCATCTAGTTCAAAACACTCCAAGCGAAAAGTGTTCTTCTTCAACATTTGATTTTGAAAAGTTACCCTTAGACAATGACATAGCTAAATAGGGTGATCTCCCCCTCCATCTAATAGTCTAAGTTCATAACTATTCCATTAAATGTGTAATGATTGATGATGGGTCTACAATTAACATAGTCTCTTTCTCTCTTCTTCAAAGAATGGGTTATGATGAAACTCAAATCACAAAACAAACTTCCATCCATAGAATTCATGATAACCCAAGCATTCAAACCATGGGTAAGGTCAATATTTAAATCACATTGGGTCCCAAAACCCTCTTGACTTAATTTTATGTCATAAATGATGAAACCACTTACAATATAAATCTAAGAAGACCTTGAATCCATAGGATGAGGGTTCTTCCCTCCACATTATTTCAAGAAATCTACTTCTTACACATGGGAAAAACCTACGTTACCATATAAGACCCTGACCCTTTTAGTCTTTATAGAGTTGAACAAGGCAGAAAGAAGGGAAAGACCATGGAAACCACCAATGGCCCAAACATCAACACTTTTGAAAAAAGGAGAGACATCAAAACAAATTGTAAATGTAGCCAAGACCTGAAAATGTATAGGAAAGGGGGCAACAAGAGAATTTTCCTTCGATTACCACTCAATAAAGTCTTATGCTCCATTCAACTTAGTGACCATTCCAATCGAATCAGATAAAAACATTAATATGATGAAAATTATGACTAAAGAAGAAGAACTAAAACCCACATAGAAGCTAGGGGAATTAACACTAACTCCAATTGCCCCTCAAACTTTCAAAACAAACCTAAGAACTTAATAAGAATAGAAAATGATAAAGTTAGGGAGAAAACCATCAAACAATGAAACATGTGAGTACACAAAACTCCTCACTAAATACAAGGACATTTTTACACCAAGTCTTTGAGTGTCCTTGCAAAGACTTTCAAGTGAAGTTTAGACCAAATTGGATAGGTCTAGATGTAGTTAAGGAAGATGTCAAAAATGATGCTACCTCTTGTGCATTATGGAATGAGAAGAATTCAATATCATAAAAACATTGTAAAAGCCTATAAAATCCAAAAAAAATCAAATAATTCAAAAAATCCATAAAAATCATAAAATCATGAAAGATCAAAATTTTTCATTCTTCATTAAGTTCCATCATGCATTTTGTAAGTTTCATGCTCTTGTTCAATTTTTATCCTAGTAAGGAGTCTAAGTTTTCTTAGGTATAGGTTGACTCTTTTGAGCCTTTAAGATCCCATAATAAATCATGTTTACCATTTAGCATTCCCCTATTCACGTTTTCCCAATGATTCTAATCAAACCCTAGCTCTTATCTTTACACTGATCCTAGCCTTAACAATTCATGTTGTCAAGTCTAAGAGAAGTCAACATTCAAACCCATAGTGTTCAAAGGAAGCTTGCAAGTAGTCCTTCCCAATTCTTCCCTAGTAGAAAGGAAGTCCAACTAGATTATGAAACTTTTGGTGGCACTCAGCCCCTTATCTTCCTTGGCCAAAAACATCATGAGGATCAAAACTTTGAAGGAAGCAAACTAAAATATGAGTGAATAAAAAAATGAGTGATCAAAATAAGAGTGATGAGAAAAGTGAGAATAGAGAGACCAAAGCTGTTGGATATCCAAAATACTCAAAAAGTTGAAAAACAATCATTTCCATAAAAGTAAATGTTGCAAGTATGTGCCTAATCAGTGTTGTCATTGATGTAAACATATACTTGTCATTGGTGTCAATTGTGTCTTATTCTATTACTTGTTTAGAAAACTTGTATGTTGAGGATATTGAGAAAATTAGCCTCTTCGGAAGAAACAACTGAGTTACAGAGAAGTGCAGTATAGACAATGAGTTGTATGTTGAAGAACAGTCCGGTAAAATGCTCTGCATTTATTTCTTCTTGAAGATCATGGTCTATGGATTGGAAGTAAATTAGAGGCATGACTAAGGATGCTACATTCCAGGCTTGAGCCTTCTGCATGAAGATCTAAGTGAGTTGTGTTCACCAGAGTGAAACCTACTTTTTATGTAAGTTTAGTTAGAATAGGAAGAAAGTATTCTGCTCTGCATTCCTTCGTAATAAAGTATTTTTCTCTGCAGTTCTAGAAGGAATTTTGGGATGATGATAAGTGCCTATAGTTGCAATGGTTCATGGTTTGGTGGTCTACAAGCTATCTTTCCTTTATGACAGTTGAAGATAGTAAAGTTTATGTGTTCCAGCGTGAAGATTCTTATGGGTAAAGTGGTTAAAGGTTCTGCGGTTGCTTTTGATGATTATAATGTGCTTGTGGATGTCTCTTGATCATGTTCCTATCTGGACTTTGGTCCACGTCAAGAAATTGAGATTGTGTTTGAAGATTGTTCATAGATAATGTAGTGTGTAACCAATCTTAGTTGACTTGGTTAATCCCAATGATTGGGGAGATCTCTTGAAGATTGTAGAAGCATGTTGAAGTGTGGAAGATCATGTTTGAGTCCTAGCTAAGGCATGGCATGGTCTACGTATAATTTTACTTCATCCCCTTTGCATAATGTTGTAATAGGCCAAGACCTATTTTGTAAATGTTTGTAATGCCGACCTTGGAGATTGTTCCAATGGTTGATGATTGTGATGCCAACCTTGATGATCATTCTAAGGTTGTTGTAGTTTATAAATACTTGTAGTTGAGTCATGACAAGTTTTCCTTGAGTGGAAACAAAAAGATATTAAGAAAGGTCCAAAAGGTAGAGTAGAGAAGAGGTAGAGGAAAGAAGAGGAAGAACAAAGCAGAGGAAGAGCAGAGCAGAGGAATTATTGTACTTCAAGCACAAATATAGAAAGGTGTTCATCATGGTAGTGAGTCTAACAGTGAGCTAGCAGTAGGGTTTAATAGCCCTCAGGGTTTAACAACCCTTATTGTAATCTTGCTAGGTTTAGGGTTGAGGCAGTGAGCCTGCTAGACCTAGTTGTTCTTCATGGAAGTAAGCCAATATGTTTAGGCCTATGGAGTGACCAATCCTGAACATCATTATTTTAAGATTACAATATATATTGAGAGCTAATCCTCTCTATGGTTTTTCCCCACCTTAGGGTTTTCCACATAAAATCTGGTGTCTCTTGTGTTTGATGTTGTGTATGTGGTTAATTTTCTAATTTCATGCACACATTGTTAAATCATAATAATTGTGGATAACTGATGAATGTTTAATTGCAGAAAGTGTTTAAGTTTTTGGGACAACTGATTCACCCCCCTCTCAATTGTCTAGTGCATATCAAAAATTGGTATTAGATCTAAGTTCCTCTAAAGAAAGTTTAACATCTTAAGGAAGATCCAAAATATCTTACAAGAAGGAAGCACCGCATTTTGATGGAACGAACTATGTTCTCTGGGAGGCTCGGATGAAAAGCCATCTTCTTTGTCTTGGTTACAAAGTATGGAAAGATGTAGAAATAGAATACACCATACCTCAAAATAGTCTGACAATTGAAGATGAAATCAAATAATATGAGATAGATGTCAAGGCAAAGGATGCTTTGCTAAGTTCATTAACCGACTGAATATTGATGAAAGTTGTGAATCTTGAAACTACAAATAAAGTAAGGGAAAAGTTGAAAAATCTGTATGAAGGAGATGATTCTGTGAAGGAAGCCAAGTTACAATGTCTGAAAGTGAAATATGAAAGTTTGAAGATGAATGATGATGAAAACATATAGGCCTTTATGCAAAGAGTTGATGAACTTGTTACAAGGATAAAAGTCATAGGTGGAACTCTCAACAAAAAGGAAGTTGTTATGAAAATTCTTAGATCTTTGCCCAAGTCCTACTGTCACAAGATAGCCGCAATTGAAGAATTCATGCAAGTAAAAATGGTTGACAGGGATCAGCTACTTGGTAAGCTTATTGCCTTTGAAATGAGAGAGTTTGGTGATGCTTTGCCGAAAGTTGAGATGGCCTTCAAAGCCAGTACTCCTAGAAGTACTTCCAGATCAGAAAAGTAGAAGGTAGAATCTGATGATGAGTTTGATGAAGTTGAAGCCAACCTCATGGATAGACTACAAAGAGGATCCGGTAAGTATAAAGGCAAATTACCTTTCAAATGTTTTTCGTATGGTAAAGTAGGTCATTTTGCTTCTAGATGTCCTAAAAGAATTGAAAGAAATAGAAGAAGATATGAGAACAGGCCTAGGACCCAAAAGAAGTGTTATTATGTTGAAGATTTTGATGATGATGAAAGAGTATCAGATAATGGTGAACCAGATAATGCTAGTTCCTCTATAAATGAATGCTTATTTATTTCTATTAAGGAAGATGCCATGTCTACTAATTCTACTAGCTGTGTGAAGGAAAAAAAAATTGATGGAAAGTGCTTTAGCTGCTCAGGTCATTAAGGACAAGGATGAATGGGTTATTGATAGTGGCTACTCTCACCACATGCCTGGTGACAAAAGTAAGTTTGTGAGTTTGGAAAGATATGATGGTGGATTAGTTAGGTTTGGAGATGATACAGTTGGTAATATTTGTGGGAAATAATCTATTTCTTTTGATGCCAAGCATAATACTAAAGATGTCTTGTATGTGAAAGGATTAAAGCATAATCTTTTAAGTGTGGGTTAGATGTGTGACAAGGGCTATGATTTAAGCTTCAAGGACAACAGATGCAAGATCAGGGAAAGCTCTGAAACAGTCATTGCAACTAGTAAGAAGAGCAGAGGTAATATCTATCACTTAAAAGGAAATAATAACTATTGCTTGTTGACTCAGATTGATGAGAGTTGGTTATGGCATAGAAGGTTGTGTCACATAATTTTGATAATATTATGAAGATAAGTACTGCATAGGTTGTTAGAGATTTGCCTAAGCTTGTGAAGCCTGCTAATCCTGTTTGCAAGGAGTGTCAATTTGGGAAACAAACAAGAACAAGTTTCAAAAGCAAGGATTAGTTAGTTGGAGGACTACTTGAGCTAGTGCATACAGATTTGTGTGAACCTACTAAAGTAAGAATTTTGTAAGGAGACAGGGATTTCATGTTGCTTATTGATGATTATTCTAGAATGACTTGGGTCATCTTTTTGAAAGAGAAAGATGAAGCTCTAGATAAATTCAAGGCATTTAAGGCAATGGTTGAAAATGAGATGGATTTGAAAATCAAATGCTTGAGGTCTAATAGAGGAGAGTTCACATCAAATGAATTCAATTTCTTTTGTGAAGAACATAGAATAAAGAGACAACTCTCTACACCCAGAACTCCACAACAAAATGGAGTTGTTGAAAGGAAAAACAAAACAGTTCAATAAGCTGCTAGAACCATGATGAAGGAAGCTCATCTTCTGGAAGCATATTGGAGAGAGGTAATTCACACTGCTGTATATATCCTAAATAGAGTTCAAGTAAAAGGTAAAAGTTCAAAGACTCCTTATGAATTGTGGCATGGTAGAGTTCCTACTGTGAAATATTTCAATGTTTTTGGTAGCAAATGTTATATCAAAAAAGAAGAAGATTTAGGCAAGTTTGATGCTAGATGTGATGAAGGAATCTTCCTTGGTTACTCCACCAAGAGCAAGGCCTACTGGTGCTATAATAAGAGGCTAAATAAGATCATTGAAAGTGCAAATGTTAAAGTTGATGAATGTAAGGAAAGGTATTCAGAATGAAGTGAATATGAGTTAGATGATCCAGATGTTTCAGAAGTGGTACAACATGAAGACAACCAAGATGAAGAAGAACAAGATCTGGTAAGTGCTACTAAAACTCCAAGATATGTAAGAATCAGTCATTCTGAAGATTAAATGATAGGAGATAACAACAAAGGGATCTTAACCAAAAGAAAAGCTGTAGAGGAACAAGTAAATTTTTATCTGATTTCCAAGATTGAACCTAAAACTGTGGATGAAGCTTGCAAAGATGAGAATTGGACAAAGGCTATGGAAGAGGAATTGATGCAGTTAGAGAAGAATCAGACTTGGGATCTTGTTCCCAGACTAACAGAAAAGAATGTAATTGGTATAAACTAGGTCTTCAAAAATAAGATGAATGAGAATGGTGAAGTGGTAAGAAACAAAGCAAGGTTGGTATGCAAGGGATATGCTCAAGTTAAAGGAATAGACTTTGAAGAAACTTTTGCTCCAGTGGCAAGGATTGAAGTAATAAGGATGTTTTTGGCTTTTGCAGCGTACAGAGATTTTAAGGTTTATCAAATGGATGTGAAGTCTGCCCTCTTAAATGGAGAGTTGAAAGAGGAAGTCTATATCAAACAAGTAGAAGGATTTCAGTCATCAAATCAGGGTGACATGGTATGTAGATTGAAGAAAGATTTGTATAGATTAAAACAAGCTTCCAGGGAATGGTATGCACAGTTGAATAGGTACCTAATACATATAGGGTTTAGTAAAGGTACTACAAATAGCAATCTCTACTTCAATATCAATAATGAACAAACCCTAATTGTTGCAGTTTTTGTTGATGATATTATTTTTGGAGGCAATGAAGGTATGTGCTCAGTTTTTGTTGGAGAAATGCAAAGTGAGTTTGAAATGTCTATGTTTGGAGAGATGAACTTCTTTTTAGGTCTGCAAATAAGTCAATCAGATAAAGGTATCTTCATTTCTTAGTCTAAATATGTGAAAGAGTTGTTAAAGAAATTTGGGATGGAAGATGCTAAACCAGTTTGCACACCTGTGATAACTGGTTGTAAGTTGAGTAAACATGATAACTCACCATTGGCAGACTAGAAAAGGTATAGATCTATGATTGGAGGATTACTTTATCTAACTCAAACCAGACCTGACATAATGCATGCAGTATGTCTTGTGGAAAGATTTCAAGCAGAACCCAAGAAATCACATGTGATGGCAGTCAAGAGAATTCTAAGATATTTAAAAGGTACAATGGATTATGGTTTGTGGTACCCTAAGGACTATGACTTTACTCTTAGTGCATATACTGATGCAGATTGGGCTGGAGATGTGGATGACTAAAAAAGTACAATTGGAGGTGCATTCTTCTTGGGAAAAAGATTAGTATCTTGGTTGAGCAAGAAACAGGATTCAATATCCCTATCTACTGTAGAAGCAGAATACATTGCAGTAGCATGCAACTGCACTCAAGTGTTATGGATGAAGTAGACTTTGAAGGACATCAAAATTGTGTATGAAGATCCCATTGCAATCTTTTGTGACAACACAAGTGCCATAAACATATTAAAGAATCTAGTGATGCATTCAAGGACAAAGTACATATCCATCAGGTATCATTTTCTGAGAGAAAAGGTGATAGAGAATGAAGTTCAGTTGGAGTATGTTTCTATGAAGGATCAGATTGCAGATATTTTTACCAAGCCTCTACCTAAGGATACTTTTGAGTATCTTAGAGAAACATTAGGGGTTATCGCCCCTCCTACTCTAAACCAAGATGGACAATAGTGGATCAGTCTAGAGGTGCTCAAATGTTTGGATTGATGCCTTTTAGGGCTACTTCTCAGGGGGAGTAGTTAGAGAGTTCAAAAGATAGATTAGATCAGAGCAAAAGAGTGCAAGTATGTGCCCTTTGCCATTAATGCCAAAGGGGGAGAGAATTCATGTGAAAAACTTAGAATGCAGATGTGTAAGAGAAAGAGGGAGAATTTTGGAGAAAGAAAGAGTGCAGGTGTGTAAAGAGAAAGGGGGAGAATCTTGTCTTGATGGTTGTTGCAGTTTTTCACATCATATGTTGCCATCAATAACAAAGGGGGTGATTATTGTAGGTATGTGCCTAATCAGTGTTGTCATTAATGTCAATATATCCTTGTTTTCATTGGTGTCAACTATGTCTTATTCTATTACTTATTTAGAAGACTTGTATGTTGAGGATATTGAGAAAATTAGCCTCTCCGGAAGAAACAAGTGAGTTACAGAGAAGTGCAGTACAGACAATGAGTTGTATGCTGAAGAATAGTCTAGTAAATTACTCAGCATTTATTTTTGCTTGAAGATCATGGTCTATAGATTGGAAGTAAGTTAGAGGTATGACTAAGGATACTATACTTCAGGTTTGAGCCCTCCACATGAAGATCTGAGTGAGATTTGTTCACCAGAGTGAAACCTACTTTTTCTGTAAGTTTAGTTGGAACAGGAACAAAGTATTCTGCTCTACATTCCTCTACAATAAAGTATTTTGCTTTACATTTCTAGAAGGAAGTCTAGGATGATGATAAGTGCCTAAAATTGCAATGGTTCATGGTTTGGTGGTCCGCAAGCTATCTTTCCTTTATGATAGTTGAAGATAGTAAAGTTCAGGTGTTCCAGTGTGAAGATTCTTATGGGTAAAGTGGTTAAAGGTTGTACGGTTGTTCCTAATGATTATAATGTGCTTGTGGATGTCTCCTAATCATGTTCCTATTTGGACTTTGGTCTACGTCAAGAAATTGAGATTGTGTTTGAAGATTGTTCCCAGATAATGTAGTGTGTAACCAGTCTTAGCTGACTTGGTTAATCCTAGTGATTGCGGAGATCTCTTGAAGATTGTGGAAGTGTGTTGAAGCATGGAAGATCATGTTTGAGTCCCAACTAAGGCATGGCATGGTCTGCATATAATTTTACTTCATCCCCTTTGCATAATGTTGTAATAGGCCAAGACCTATTTTATAAATGTTTGTAATGTTGACCTTGGAGATTGTTCCAATGGTTGATGATTGTGATGCTGACCTTAATGATCATTCCAAAGTTGTTGTAGTGTATAAATACTTGTAGTTGAGTCATGATAAGTTGTCCTTGAGAAGAAATAAAAAGATATTCAAAAAGGTCCAAAAGGTAGAGCAGAGAAGAGGAAGAGGAAAGAAGAGGAAGAACAAAGCATAGTAGAGGAATTATTGTACTTTAGTCACAAATATAGAAAGGTGTTGATCATGGCAGTGAGTCTGGTAGTGAGCTGCTGGTAGGGTTTAACAACCCTTATTGTAATCTTGCTAGGTTTAGGGTTGAGGCAGTGAGCCTTCTAGACCTAGTTGTTATTCATGGCAGTAAGCCAGTATGTTTATGCCTATGGAATGACCAAGCCTGAACATCAATATTTCAAGATTGCAATATATATTGAGAGCTAATCCTCTATGTGATTTTTCCCCACCTTAGGGTTTTCCATGTAAAATATGGTGTCTCTTGTGTTTGATGTTGTATCTGTGGTTAAGTTTCTGATTTCATGCATTCATTGTTAAATCACAATAATTGTGGATAAGTGATGAATGTTTAATTACAGAAAGTGTTTAAGCTTTTGGGACAACTGATTCACCCCCCCCTCTCAGTTGTCCGGTGCATATCAACAATAAAAATATCAAAAAGATAAGAAAATCAAGTGAGGCATTGTAAAAATAGAAAAAATAGAGAAAATATAAAAAAAGAGTTACAAAAAAGAGTGATAGAGACAAGATTGTTGAATGTCCATACCCTTGGGTGGAGATCAGCCTAAGATTGAAGCTTCAACAGTAACATTCTATCAAAGATAATAAAAGAGAAAGGTACAAAGCACACACATGCACTAGCTAAGTAAATCCAAGAGACTAATAGTTCTTAGGATCATTTTCTATCTAGGGACCCTTGTTCTTACCTATTTTTCCTTTACCTCAGATCTATCTTTCTTTCCATCTATGATCTAAGTCTAGGAAACACCAATTAAATTTATTACTTGTCCAAGTTGAAAGCTTGTCAAATTGTCTCATCTAGATAAGGATCAATGTCTAGACTCTACCAAAGCTCAAAATTTAGAAGCATTCCATCTCCTCCTCACTTCCAATTCAGTCCCTATTCCCTATCTCTCAAAGATTAATAAGTCTTTTCATACCAAGTTAACTCGCAATCCCCTACGTCAAAAATCCTACTTAAGAGTAGTCATATTGTTTGTTCCACCTGCATACATGCTATCATAGAAAATCAAAATAAATAAAACATGTCATAACATCATGGTATTCATAGAACCTAGAACATAGTACTTTTCATTTCATATTTGTGAATCACATCCAAACACATTGCATATCATTCATATCAGACAAAGACAAAAACAAATTGCGTCATCCATATGTGATCATCTTAGGTATGTATTCTCATAAGAAAAATAAAAGATCTAGCTAACCATATGTATAAGAGGGAAAGTGAAGTACAAGATGTCAAATAAAGCTATGTATAGATCTCATCCGAACAAGTCTTGTAATAATAAATGTAAAATAATGTCTTAGAATAAGTCAGTCCTCTAAATGGAGTCAAAAGAGAAAAATGTGTAATCAAGTACAAATCTCCCATGCAAGGGGACAAGGGTATAAATATCTTCAATAAATATAGGTCTTCCAAAGACCTCAAGGAGTGTCAAATCAAACCTTTGCAAAATCACCACAAAAACCATAAAAAATAGAAAAATCGAAAAAACCTAAAAATTTGTAAAACATAAAAAATTGCTAAAAATCAAATATGTTCTTCAAAATCTAAAATAAAAGGATAATTTATTCTCCTCTCTAGCTTAACATGTGTCCTATTTCTTTTATGTATCTTTTGCGCTCTCATTTTGGGTGCTTTCATCCCTACATGTCTCTTTGACAAAGGCAAACAACTAGGTGAATTCACATGCTCTATGGTATGTTCATCATTTCAATTTTCATTACTTGTTTTGATATATTAAAATGTCAAACTAATACTAGTTATTTCAGGTACAATTGTGGGAAATGGACAACAGGTAAGCCCTAGTTCAGGAACGGTACCTACCTTTCATGTACACTAATGTCCCCGATGGGGAAAATATGTGTGAAGGGTTGGAAAAGAGAGACTAGCTCAATGGATCAAACTAGATCAAACCCTCTCCTATCCTCAACATTAGAAGAGAGTGATCAATCCTATCTTCTACCCAAGAAGGAGAGCTTAAGCTACAAGTGTTCTACTCCTTTTTTGTATAGAGATAATTCAACCAAACTTGATCACAATCAAGAAAACTAGCTAGGATGTATCAATTAGCATAAAAGATACAAAGAACAGACTATTACAAACTAACAGAAATAGATCAAAGAAGTCAAAGAGCAGTGCATAGGTCAAGGAATAGTTCAGAACTTGGCAAATTTAGTAGTGGTGTCCAGGACAGGGGTGCTTGGGTTCCCTATTCCTCCTTTAGGCTTGGGTAAAACCTTCAATATGATCAGGTCTATAGATGTCTGCACTTACTTCTTTTTGACTATTAGCTTTGGAAACATGTTCATCTTCCCTGCACACACACAAAGAGGGAAAAAGGTTGTGTTGTTTTAAGGGTTTACCTCAGCCAAACCCTCTATTGGTGTTCCCCCCTCCACAACAACTATTGATAAGATTCAAGAGTGATTTCCCTTGCAAGTCAGAACCTAGATTTGCAACAATATGATTGATAATGATGATAAATGGTGTTAATAACAACAAGATGTCTAACCTTAGTTATGAAGACTTAACACCAACAAAGGAGAGTGATGAAGGAGGCTTCAAACTTCCTTTAAAGTCTGTAAACAACTTCAATGGCATTCACAAGTAGAAGACAATCCAAACACATAGAATCCTTGAGCATAACATAGCAAATTAATATTCAGTTCCTTAGCATTCATCATCATTCATCTAGTGTATAAAATGAGTCACAATACACATTTAAATATGCACTCCCTCTCACCTTCGGCAATTAAAACTTGATCAGGTTGACAAATACAAACTATAGGACCATATTAAACTAACACCTTGAAATTAGATCAAGGCCCCCAAGTGGGACCATGGTGCTTGGGCACCCTAGGCCCTTGGTCCTAAAATCTTGAAAGATGTCTTTTAATGCAGGCTTAGTCAGGTCTTATATTGATTTGGTTGGGTTTAATTTTTGGGATCAGGATATTCATCGTTATAAGCTCAAAACGATGTTAAAATAGGTCTCAATTAGCAAAGGTAATAAGATAGGTCCAACCTAGGAGCTAAACAAGGTGTAAAATGCTAGTGTACACATTTTACAACATTACATTTAGCCCCCACTTTAGTGTGGGTATGAACTTATGCTCAAACTCATACTAAAGGGATGGTTTGAACACACAAGAAAAGAAGCCCAAAGAATACTGCTAAGTTGAGAACTACAAGTAGTCCCTAGACTTAGGATCCTAAGGTCATAAACACATAAACAAACATCAAACATACAAGGCACTACAAAATTAACTCATACGTATGTGGAGTACTAAAAGCATACATAAGAATACATGCAGAAGACATGCAAAACACAATGCATACACGCCAAATATGAAGCATACACATAAGGCACAAAGAATACATAGAGAACATACATAAGGAAAACAATCATGAAAACACACATGGACAAACAAACAAGGGAATACACATGAACAAATATGCAAGGCACATGAATCTGATGCTAGCTTTCTCCGTTTCTAGGGGTCATGTGAAAAGGAGTGCCAACATGGATCACACACTAGTAAGGATTGCTAAATTACTAGGTGCCGATGAAAAATCACATGAAGCACATATACTAGCCAACATTGTTACACTAGGTGGCTCATGGACAAAAGAGGAAACATCATAGGCTAGTGAGGACCGCTGAATCACTAGGTGAGTTCCACGCTAATAGGTGAAAACATGTAACCACAAAGGAGCATAGGATGATGCATGGCCCCACCTTAAAGTGATTGCTAACTCCCTGTAGGGAGCAATTGCTTTAAGGTACAACAAACCACAAATAGGCACTAGAGCTTCCCAAAAGTACATGCCCATAAGGTGTGTATTTGCAAAACTACATCGCACAAAAGGGGTTGCCCCCAAACAAGGAAAAACCAAGGTGATGATAACAGACATGATACACAATGGCCTATGTAGTCATGGTATGATGTTGAGCATAGCAAAAAAGAGCCACAAAAAGAAATCACAACATAAAGCTAAAAAGAGAACCAACAAGAGATAACACAAAGGGATCTACCCAACTAGCATTAGTATAGGAATGGTGTATAATAGGAATATATACATACATATATATATATATATATATATATATATTGTTTATGTATGTGTGTGTGGAACTATCGTCATCTACTAGTTGGTAGAACTACATAGACAAAAATGAAAGTATCACATGAAATCAAAAAGAAAACATCCTTTGGGTCAACAAGGGAGAATGCCAAAGCATCATACACCTTGCATCGTCCCCAAAGGACACAACAAAAGGAGGATGAACAACATATAGAGGAATGATGATACAAATAGAAGGAATGTCACAACAAATTTCAGTCCCTTTGTACCCTTGAACCTACAAGGGTGTCAAGGGTCATCTAAAGAGAACTTAACAACACAACAACAACCAAAAACAACAAACAAGAAAGAGTAACTAAAACAAAGATAAAGCATCAAGCAACACATCATGGGGGAGAACATTACATACACTCACAACATAGTAAATAAGGTACCTAACGTGTCTGTCAACCTAAAGAAAATCATCCTCCTCCCAATCTTGCTCATCATATGTTTGAAAAGGAGGAAAAGATGCGAGAGGAACTATAGCATGTGAGGTATAAGGAACAATATCCATACCTACATTTTCTTTAGAGTTTCTATTGGAATGTATTTCAATAGGTTCCATAGCAACTTTCAAATCTTCTTTCTTCATAGGAGACATGGTAGTAGTAGCTATCTCTTCGGCATTCGTTGCTGATAAATGCTTGTGAGGAGAGAGATTCTCCACTCTTGTGGCAATCCAAGCCATAGTATGATGATGCTTCTTTCTTTCTCATGCAACCTTATTTCACTTAGCTTTATTTGTGATGTTCTTTAGGGGAATCGTAGTATCTTCCAACATGGGTTCCTTTTCTTCCTTTGCTTCAAGAACATTAGAAGAATCGAGAGGAACCACCAAAGGCTGGCTGGCTGGCTATGGGGGGAGGTTTCCTCAATGTAGGATGTTCTTCCTTCACAACTTGTGAAATAGGTGGAAGTATAGGAGCATCCTTAAGTAGTTGAGAAACCTCAGAAAATAAAACTCTCGCAACTGATTTATCACCACTAGTCTCCTTAGAGGCAGGTGGAGCAAAAGTTATATTGTGATTTCAGGGAGGTATGTTTTCTGCATGAAAGTTTCCATGTTGCCCTTGGAAGGATAGCAAAGGGGGAACTTCAACATATTTACCAAACGCTCAGGGACGAGGAAGAACCTTTGATTTAGGATTAGTCTCATTCACTACCTATGGGATAGGAGGAATTACAGTTGGAGCCTCAGAAGATTGAAGTGGTTCAGAAAAATCACCAGGAGGAATATTACTAAGTGATAATTTTGTTATCTTCTTTGCTTTAAATCATTGATATGATAAGAAAAATATATCATCTCTTTCTTTAGTGACTCCTAGTGGTTTTGTCTAGAAGTAGTTGAGTGAAAAGTCTCCATTGTGAGTGATAAGGCGATACTAACTATGGTGTATTGCATGCACTCGTCCCTCAAATGGAAATTTTAATCACTTATGAAACATAGAGAGGAGTGCCTTCCTGGAGTGGAGCCATGAGTAGCCCAACTTCACATGAAACAAGCCTAATGTAGGAATGATAATGAAATGTACATTCAAATCTTGAGGCCAAAACTTAACTCCAAGAATTAAGGAACCAATAGTTGGATGGATAGACCCATCGTGTGCTCTAATAGCCATCTCTGATACATTGTATATATCTCAATGCAAACCATGCATACAAAGAAATTCTTTAGTTACTACATTCACCATGCATATAGGATATATCATAGCACCCCAAATAGGATTATCATTGATTCGTATAGTAATATATAAAGGTCCATTAAGAGCTTCGTATAGAAGTTGTTTCATTCATTCTCTTTTATTTCCATTCTTGACTTCACGCTTCTCCAGTGTTAGAGTTTTTGGTTGCTTCCTTGGCATTGTATTGAATTCTATATCAATCTAAAACAATGGTCAAAAGAACACAAAAAATATCTAATAATTTATCAAATTATAATACAAAACATGCACAATTACAATGTTTTTTGTCAATATAAGACAAAAAACTAGTTAATTTGTTCAATAAAGTGTTGCAATCCCTCAAAACATGAAAAAAAAAATTTCTAATATCAAATTTGAATTCAAAACATGTAATTGGAATCTTGTATATTGAAATAAGAACAAAAAGTGCACCAATTTTGTCAAGAAATGATGGGAGAGCCTCAAAAGTCTCTTTCAATGCTGAAAAAAGCATAGAATAGGAAATAAAATAGAGCATGTGCATCGAAAATCATGTGATATACCTTTTTTTAGGCCATTACGCATCATTTTAGCTAGTTTATAATGTGAGCGCATTTTTAACTAGCTAAAATGCTAACTAGCATCCTCTCTTCTACTATTTCACAAACTCTCTTTCTCTCTCCCAACTAAATAGAGAGAGGCAATTGCTTAAGAAAATTGATCTTGATAATTTGAGATTGATAGAGATAGAGAACATGATAAATCTTAATATCCACTAATGGTGACACTGATCTCTACTTCAAATGATGTCAAAGGATAGATGAGGTTGGTGAAGTCTTTCCCCTTTAGAAAACTATGAAGGTTTTGTAGAGGAACTACTTCCTATGCTTCATGGGTTATAATGGTTCTTGGTAAGCATTAACAGATAGCATAGAACTACTTGTGTGATCCCAAGAGCCACATTAGCCTTTATGGACCAACTCATTGGCACATGCCAAGAAGCCATGGATGAAGATACTTATATAGTATGGAGTGATGTTGGTATTATAATCCAATGAGATAGAAAGGGGCTCAATGAGGAAAAAATTCATGGGTAGGGAAACTTAGATAAGGGAGGGGTTCTAATTTAGGGTTACTTACTGAATGGGGTACTCATAGCTCAATTATAGTTGCTACAAAAGCAAGCCTTGTAAGGAAATTTCTAGGCTATATGAAACTTTCTTATCCTTAAAACTCTAGAGATGATTTGTTGTTTTGTTGGTGGTATTGCTTCTGGGTTTAGAGTCAAAGGATGGTTCCTTGCATTTTTAAGGACCCAACCAAGAAGTCATTACACTTGAGCCTCAACCTCTTGGATTGTGACTAGAATGAGTTGTTCCAAATTTTATAAATAGAATAGAATATGTGACAAAAGGGGTATAGATTCCATTATTGGTTGCATAATAAAAGGGATGAGACATCCCTTTAAAATGAACTAGGTCATAGGAAACTCTCAAGTGAACTGGTTTTGTTGTACCTAGTTGTGTTTTTCAAGACTAGAACTTGGTGTGAAGCCTACACCATGATGTGTACATTAGAGGGATATTTTTCTTGAAGTTCCTTAGAGAATTCTTCATTAAATATTGTTGGTTTATGTTTATGCCCATACCTTGATTGTGCCTTATGCATAGTTAGTAAGTGTGATGTTCCATGCCCAAGTACCATAGGTGTCTATAGTGCATTGATGTGTAGAGTTGAGATCCATTATGCTTCTTTTTCTTTGGCCTACTAATAAAAGAGGTGATTGATCTCTTCATCCATCACATGTTCATAGATAGTAGACATTACTATTTGATTTTGCACTGGTAACACTACCATGCTTGAATATTTGTATTAGACCATGTCATCATTTCCTTAGCTCAATCTTCTTGGTGTGAAGCTTATGATCAAATTTATGGCCCAAGTTGTAGTCTTATTTCATCTTGTAGAAGTGGAAGTGGTAATCCTCTAAAATATGATTCTCTTTTATTTAATGGGTCAGAAGAATGACCACTATCTTGTTTTCACATCTAGTGTCAGTTGCTAAGGCTAGTCTTGGAAATTGGAGCATCTTCCATAAGGTTGTGGAGATATTTTATTTCCAGTTGGCTTTAGTTCAAGGAAAACTCTTTCACACCTTGATATTGGAATTGCTCTATGAATCATTTCTCTACAAATCACCATTTGATTGTAAGGAGAGATTGGAGAGCATGTCCAAGAAGAAATAACTATATAATTACATTTCAACACAAGTGAAGGAGGAAATTGCTATTAGACTCATATAAATCATAACCTTCTTAATGTTGGTGCCAAACTCATGGTCTAGGATGTCCATTAAATAGGTAACCAAGTGATGGTCCAAGAGAATCCCTAGACTCAAATCTCCATGTGGTTGGTGAAATAGAACTTGTCTATACTAGGAGGGATGAATGCAACCTTGTATCTACATAGGAGTCTCTCTCTCTCAATCTCTCCCCCTATGTCTCTGGACATCTCTTCATCTCTTTCCCTATCTCTATCTCTCCCCATATCCATATCTCTTACTCTATTATTCTCTACCTCTCTCTCTATCTTTATATCTTTCCCTCACTCTCTATCTCCCTATCTCTCCCCTTTGTCTATCTCTATCTCTATCTCCCCCTTTATCTATATTTCTCTGTCTATAGACTCCTTTATCTATCTCAACCCCACTCTCTCTCCTTCTTCCTATCTCTATCTCCATCTATCCCTCTCTATCTCTCTATCTACCCTTCTTTCTATATTTTTCCCTCTCTAATTCTATCTCTCCTTCTCTTTTTATCTCCCCCCTCTCTCCCTCTCCCTCCCTCTCCATCTCCGTCTCTGTCTCTATCTCCCTCTCTATCTCTCCATCTCTCTCTATCTATCTCTCCCTTTATCTATTTATTTCTCCATCCTCCCTCTCTCTAACTCTATCTGCCTCTCTATCGACCCATTGGCACATGAGGGAGAGAGATAGAGAGATAGAGAGAAAGATAGAGTTAGAGAAAGGGAGGATAGAGAAATAAAGAAATAAAGGGAGAGAGAGATAGATAAATAGATAGATAGATAGATCGATCGATCGATCGATAGAAGCATATATATCTGTGTAGACACCTAAAAATGACCTTTACATAATTCACCTTGCACACATCACATTCTTCTAAATCACTTGCATCTAATGTTAATTAAATAAATAAATTATTTAATTATTTTCTTCTAATTCCCCTAATTCCAACATTAATTGGATAAATTCTATTCATTTAATTAATTTAATTTAATTCCACTTTATTCTTCTAAATTAAATAATTTTAATTATTTAATTAAATCCAATCTTCAAATCTGCATTAATTAAATAAATCTAATTATTTAATTAATTCATCATTCAAATTCCTTTTATCCACAATTAAATAATTTTTAATTATTTAATTAATCAATTATTCCTCCAAATTTAAATAAATTATTGAAATTTATTTAAGTTGACTTTATCTTCTAAAAATAAATAAAACTAATATTTTATTTATATTCCTCTATCATGCAAAATAAATTAAATCAATTTATTTGTTTAATTTATCCTTTATCTTCACATCTTATCCTTTCTTCAAACATGCACGATAAATTAAATAAATTTATTTATTTAATTTGTTTTTATCTTCCAATTCTTCTAAAAATATCATTTTCTTTTATGTGCACAATTAGTTTTATTTTTAGAACTTCAAAAAGCAAATTTAAAGTTGAATTAATTGGCTTTAAATCTTATCGTTTTTATCATCAACTCATAAATTGGAAAAAGCATTCTAAATTTATGAAATCAAATCCTATCTTTATCTAAGCAAGCAGTTAACTCAACAAAACTCCTTTTTGCATGGACACATGCCATGTGCATGTTCATCATGTCTTTTCAACTCATCTTGAACATTGATTTCATTGATTTATCTCTACCATTGATTGATCTTTTATGAAACCTATATATACCCCCTTCATTGCATAAAAAATCCTCTGCGATTATTTAAGCTTTGGGCATTCTTAAGCACTTTGAGAATTATATTGCATCATTGAGCAAATCAAATCTTTGAGCATATCATCTACGTCTGCTTGTTGTAACCATGGGTATGCAATACATTTGAGCAATCCACAAAGACCAAAGAAACTATACAAACTAGGTGAAAGTTTTCATTGTTTTTGCATTATTCATTGATTATTGGTTATTATCTAGATCATTTTTTTGTAGGTTATAGGTTGAGTTTATTGTTCATGGCTTGATCATTATTTTCTCGACTAGCATGCTTGGTGGGACCCACTAACTTGATTTAACCTTTGCTTTTTTTGATAAATTTGATTTTTTGAAGCACATGTACGGAAAAGTGCAATCGTCGTGCAGAAACTCACATTTGAACCATAGTAATGTGCATTTGGTCTGCAGAAATGTGCCTTCAAGCCATAGTTCTGCACCTTTAGTGTGCAGAAAGGTGCCTTTGCACCACAGTTCTTTGCCTTTGGTTTGTTTTAGTTCGCCTTTGGTTTTAAGGTTTTTTTGACTTGTTTGGTGGTTTTTATAGGGTTTTTTGACATCTATATGATCTTTTATAGTGTTGACAATCTGATTTATTTGTCTAACACTCATCTTAGCATACTCCTTAAGCTAATTTATTTAAGGGTATTATTGTATTTTTCTAATCAATCACCTAATGGTTTAGTGTTCATTCTTGTTGTAGAAGTACAAATCCCCATCATCCTACAACATCTTGGATCATCATGGAATCATTCAACAGTCATTTGATCAATCATTAAACAAGTTTTTTCTTACTTTTTGTAGATCTGATCTAAAAAAAGCATATTTGCACCACAGTTAGGTGCCTTTGTACCACAATTCTGTACCTTTGGATCACAATTCCATGCCTCTAGTAAACAAAAATGTGCATCTGCACCATCTTGATGTGCCTCTGGTAAATTCTGAAGCCCCTTTGCACCATAGTTATGTGCTTTTGGTTTAGTCAATTGTTTTCGCTAACTACATGATTTCTTTGGAACTAATATCACTTGTTGCAACATCTTATCATCAATCAAAGATCAAGAAGGGTTTCTAACATATTTTTATAGGACATTTGTCAAAGACATTAACTTTTTCATACTAAGTCTTAGAAACACCTCAATTTTATAAAGGAATTTATGACTGTCTACTATTTTGAGATTTCGTAAGTATGTATTCTCTTTCCTTCCACTGTAAAGTGATATTTGAAATCAAAAGTACTTAGGTCATTCATTTATTGCTTTCTGTGCTTACAAATCCTGGGGATTCAAGATCACATGTATGCTCTTTTCTCACGTCAGAAGATGATCTTGAAAATCAAAAGTGCTTGATATCCTCTCTAGGGGGGTTGCTTGGGGATTTCATCACCTCAAGGGATGACCCCAACTACATGTTTTGGCGTAGTCTATAAATGTTAGGAGTAGTGAAATCCTCAACTTCAAAGGAAGGACCCTTTTAACTCCAAGCAATACACTCTCGAGATACTTGGTCTGCCAAAACTTGGATAGTTGAGCGTCAGTTAACTGGGACACCCCCATTCATAGATATGTGCCTCCCATACCTTCACGCATATTGAGGACACCCTAGACACTTTGTAAACCTATATAAGACCATTAGTCGTGTTATAGTGTGATGCAATGAATGAAAATAGTACCCTGAAGTTACCATCTGTACTACATTAGGGACTATATAGAAGGCTTCTTTGGGCAAGGTGTCAAAACCTCCAAGGAAAGAGATACTGGGTGTGTTCTCTTTATCTCTAGCTATATACTTAGGGGAAAGTGTGCTTAGTTAGGTAAGCACATGGACATGTATTCAATCATGTGGGCTCACAATATGATTCACTCCTACTTGAATAATTATAGGTTGTTGCATTAAATGATTGTTTGGTGTGTCTTCTATTTGTTCTTGTTATCTACCCATAATACCATTTGTTTTCTATAGATGTTAATGGCCTTGTACAACCAACAACATTGAGTCAGTCCTCAACCACTTTTCTACTATGTTTTTCTCTTGCCAAATAAAATCTATGAAAATCTTATCAAAATCTTGCCTTGAAAACATACTGTTATAGAAAACTCACATTTGCATAGAAAACACACCTTTGAACTATTTTAACATGCCTTTGAACCACATTTATATGTCTTTGGTTTGTTGAAAAGCACCTCTGGCCTATAGAAAAATGCATTTGCACTACAATTCCACGCCTCTGGTCTGCAGAATTGCACCTTTGGATTTGTCATAATTTCTTTAATCTGTTTAAAACTTGCATCTAAGCTATCTTGAAGTACCTTTGAGCTATTTTGACACACATTTGCATTATCCTGACTTGCCTCTGTTTACACAAAAAAGTGCCTTTGAGCTATTCTGATGTGCCTTTTAGCCACATAAATGCACTTTCGGTCCATAGAAGTGCACCTTTGGTCTCTGTCTGCTGCCTATTATCCATTTAGCCTAGAATCAAGTAAACTTCAATTTTGACCAAATTTAACCCCTGAGCTATCATCATACAATACTTTTAGACCTATCCCAGCAACGATTAGATCATCCTCATCCATCATCATAGCTTAAATTTGGACTATTCGAGCCTTTTATCCTCTTGAGGTTACTATCAATCAACCATCTTCACCAAACAAGCCTAAATATTTACTCATGCTATCAAAGTTTTGTAATTTAGTTTCCACCATAGAGTCTAGATCACATTCTCTCCTAGTTTATCTTTGATTTTAGAAATCTTGTCTCTCTTTAATCCTTGAAGGTGAATTAGTATCTATTAGTGGTTTTCTATTAGCTTGGAGAATTAACTTCTCTTAAGTTGGTTTAACGGCATTAACCCTATCTGCCTTCATTGAGGTCATTAGTCTACCTCTATGACTGGTCATCAACTATCCCAATCAGTACTTGATCTAGTTTCTATATATCTTCCACAAGCAACCCATATCAAACCATCAAACTAGTAATCTCAACTCAATCAAACAAGTCCAAAATCAATCCCCAAATCTTTGTCCTAGTGTATTTGAGAAATCTTATGGTTACCACTAGAAAACAACATCATCAAGCCATGGAGGCTCAGAAAAACACCCCACAGCAAAATCCTCATCAAAACATCCCACAACCAAATCCTCAACACACACTCCTAAACAATCCTCATGGAAACATCCAAAACAATCCTCCATAGAATACTCAAAACAATCCTCATGGTACTATCCAAAACAATCCTCAAGAGTATAATACTACATGGATAGATGCTACTCAATATACTACAAGGTTGAATCCTCATGATTTCCTTGCAAAAGGATATATCGTTGGTCAAAACCTATCTCATGATGATAGACAATTTCAAGAGGGTCAATCTTCTCAAGAAGTGTCTCAAGACTTTGATGAAACCATGCAAGAGCCTAAAATCATGGCAGCTATAGATAAACTCATAAGCTCCAATCAAGATCACTACTTCCATTTGCTTGCTCAAAAGGGAGCCATATTGCCTCAAAACTTTGATACATTTACTCTTAAGGAGAAAGATCCAATCCATGATTCTATTAATGCTATAGGTAGACCACAAATAAATCCCATCCAAACAATGTCTATCATATCCACTCCATTTCCTGAATCATCTTCACAAGAGGTAGTATCCAATCCCTTCACCACTAAATATGCCAATCCTCTTTATCAAAGCCTCATGGGAGAAACACTAATTTAACCTCTCCTTACTCCCATGGAAATCTATAAATCTCAACAAGAAACCTTCCACTGCCAAACTAACCTAGAAAGACAAGCCAATCTAGTAAAACAAGCTCAACAATCAAACCCCTTCTTCACTACATCCATACCTATGAAAACTCAAAATTGTCCACGCATGTCACAATTTCACATATCTATATCTAATCTTGCATATGCTACCCCACCATGAACATCTTTTCCTCTAAATTACACACCTAGTGATGTTTATGCCACTCCACCACAAATGTCATAAGCTTAAGCACCCCAAACATCATCCACTCAAAACCCAACCAAAACCTACATTAATCCACCCCAACACTCTCAAAATCTAAACATAACCTATGTCAATCCACCTCAAAACCCAAACAACATCTACACTAATCCACCCCAACATTCTCAAAATCTAAACACCTATATAGCTCCACCACAACACTCTTCAAATCCAAATACTACCTACATCACTCCACCCCAAAAGTCTTCAAATCTAAACAACACCTACATCACTCCACCCCAATATTCTTCAAATCTAAACACAACCTATGTCAATCCACCTCAACCACCACAAAATCAAAACACATACAACATTCCACCATAACAATATCAAAATCAAACTTCTTTCACCAACACCTGTCAACATTCACAAAGCCAACATTAATATCTAGGACCCCCACAAACTCAACAAACCCAAAGTTTCTTCACCAATCAAGCCCCCCAAACAACCCTCATCATTCATATGACCCATATAATATCAATTCATATGGATTAAATTCTAATATCTCTTATGAGTAGCAACAACCACTTCAAACCCAACAAAATTTGGCTCTACAAACACCTCCATCCGATCTTGAGCTTAAGTTTTCTGATTTACCAAAACAAATCTCTAATCTTTCATTTGGACACATGAAGAAAACTTTCTCTTTGGAGGAGGTTTGTCCATATCCATTTGATCGATCTTTACCAATGATCCCTTTTCCCCCTAACGTTTATATGATGAAATTTGACAAATACATGGGAAAAGGAGTTCCAAAAGAACACCTTAGAGAGTTCTAAATTGCTTTCTTAGAGGTTTCTCATAATGAAACTTATCTTATGCATCTCTTCCCTCATAGTCTTGGAGGACAAGCAATTGAATGGTTTTCTCACCTACCCACGGGTATTAAAGCATTCAATGATCTAGCTAAAAAATTTGCCATCCACTTCTCTTACAATATGGAACATGAGATTTCCATGATGGACTTGTGTAACAATAAACAGAGAAATGGGGAAACATTCATCTCCTTCCTACAAAGATGGAGAAATATGGCTAGCAAATTCCCATGGCCTATACCTGAAAAACAACTTGTTAGCATCTTTGTACAAAATCTTAACCAAGAAATTGGTTTTCATCTACAAATCCAAAGTGCCACCACATTTGATGAGATCATCTACAAAAGTACCAACATTGAAAAAGCCCTTATTACAAAGGGTTTAGTCAAAATCTTTAAGGAGAACAAAGACAATACTCCCCAACAATCAAATGACAAACCTCGATTTTCGTCAAAAAACAAAAATATTGTCAATGATGGTGTAGTGGACTCTAAACATATCCAAAACCTCCAAACATTGGTCAATATCCAATCCGAACCTACTCAATCAACTCCATGGGAGCAACCAAAGAAAGATTATCCTCCAAGATGTAGGTTCACTCCTTTGGGAGAACCTATTGAATCTATCCTTAAGAAACTTGTACAAAATGGACTTATCACATTGCCCAAAGCACATCAATATCATGAGCCTACTTTCAAACCTACATGGTACAAAGGTAATGAGTATTGCGAGTACCATAGAGTGAAAGGACACAAAACCTCATCTTGCATGAAATTGAAATACATGATCCAAAACCTCATAGGTAGTGGAGAAGTTACTTTTGATAAGCCTCCTCACCATACCACAAACAAAGATCTCAATGATACAAGGATCCATTCCCTCACCATGGTAAATGTAATAACTCTGATAAGGAAAAGAGTGTCTATAAAGCTTCATCTTCTTATGACTCCATTGTGGGTTGTTTTGAAGAAAGTTGAGTATCCACCCTTACCATCAAGGGCAAAAATCCCAAATGTGTCATCACAACTCATCATGGTCATGTTACCCTTCATGATCCAACACCTAATCCTATAGTCACCTCTGATTATAATCTTGTTGAACATCTAGGGAAGACTCCCACAGAAATCTCAATATTAGACCTTCTGAAGTCGTCACCCACTCATAAAGTTGTGCTTGAAAGAGCCCTACAAGAGTCATTGGTTCCCAACAATATAGTTGTCACAGACTTTCAAGCCATGATAGGTAACATTACATCACCCTGCAATGTGGTCTTTTCTGAAAAAGACCTCCCATCTCATGATCCATGCCATAATGATGCACTTTACATTGAAGTTCTCATCCACCAATGTAAAATGTATACTTACAGATGGTGGTGTTGGTCTAAACACCTGTTCTCTCAAGTTGCTAAAATAATTATGATACTCTGAGGATTATATAAACACTAAGCAATCTATTACTATCAAAGCATATGATGATGCAGAGTGTCGGTCAAAAGGTGTCATACATTTGCCTATTCAAGTAGGCCCAGTCATGTTAGAAACAAGATGCCAAGTCTTAGACATTGCGCTACCATACAATATTATCCTAGGATGCCCATGGATTCATGCCATGCATGCCGTACCCTCTATGTACCATCAATCCCTCAAGTTCCCATATAATTGTACACTAAAATCAGAATCCTAGGAGACCTTAATCCATTTGAATTTTGTTGTGCCATGCAAGGGCATTACTGAAATAGCAACCAAATACCCAACAATATTGAAGCCCCAATATATCCATTATACATTGACCTAGATGCTTTGCAAAAAGCCTCTACAGATAAACCCATTCTAGAAATCAAAGTCCATTTTAGAGATATAGGATTTGGTGAGTATGACATCTCAAAATCTCATTGTGTGGGGAGGATGCCTCTTTCACCAAAATATTATGGAAAACCACCCATAGAAAAGGTCACCAAGAAAGCAAAAATACCAGCTTCTCTAACTGAGTTCACTAATGGGGGCTTACTAGAAGAAGAATCTCTTGAAGATGTATCATCTTGGCTATACAAAGAGAAGGACCTGGTCACACTACCTGTCCAAAACTATGGTAATAGTCTTAGAATTTTCAAAAACATGGGCTATAAAGGCAATGGTGGCATTGGACAACATGGTCAAGGATCAATGGAACCAATTATTGTGACTAAGAAACTCAACAAAAAGGGGTTAGGATATGGTAAGAAGGTACCATGAGCCTCAGACATCGAGTTTATTCTCGACGAGGTAGAAAAAGCTTTTCCCACAGATTCGATCTCTAGAGAGGATACCATTTGTTATTGAAAAACTTGGAATGATTATCACTAATATCAAAGTAATCCAATAAAATCAATGGAAAAGGAAATAATCAAGATTGAAAAAAACAAAGACAAAACCTTACAAACCTCAATACTTCGTAGCTTCCATTGGTTGCCTATCTCGATCTATCTTGTGTATGAATATGGCCCTCAGAAAGTGCACTTCCCTACTTTTTCTTCAAGATGTCAATGGAGAACGGCTATGATAGGTTTGCAATGAAGATATTATTCAACACAATTGCAATGATAAAAGGGTGATCGGAAGTAATGGAGGAATTTGGTGCCAAAGGCGTGCTGTAATTCCTGCAGAGTAAGGGTACTAAAAGCTTGGATGATTGAAATGGAAGAATATGGTTTAATTTATAGAATCACAAGAGAGAAGATCAACAGTATAGAAAGAATAAGAAGATCAACGGTTGAGAAACCTTGAGAGGATGTGCATGAATAGAAAGAAAACAAGTGTCACACAAAAATTTGTTTTGTTTGAGTTAACTGCTTTCTTTTATAAAGATAAGATTTGATTTCATAAATTAGAAATCTTTTTTCTAATTTAAGAGTTGTTGATAAAAACAACATTGATTAAATCAATTAACTCAACTTGTGATTTGCTTTTTGCATGATTTGGGAGAAATTAAATAATAAATTATTTAATTTTGTGTGCATGAAGAAGAAGATTTATTTTTAGAAGATTTGGAAGATTTTTGAGGAATTAGAAGATAAGAAAGCAAATTAAATAAATAAATTTATTTAATTGTTTATGCATGCTTTGGAAGAATAAATAAAATATTTGATTATATTTTATTTTTAGATATTGAGATAATTTAAATAAATTTGATTGATTTATTTAAATTTGGAGGAATAAGTGATTTAATTAAATAATGAAAATGATTTAATTGCTTGGAAGAATAAAGTTGACTTCGATGAAATTAATTAAATAAAGGTAATTTATTCAATTAATGGGAGGAATATGAACCAAATAAATAAATTGATTTATTTATTTATTGACAGAAGAATTTAGATGGAATAAATATTAAGAATATTTATTTAGATAGAGTCATGTCATTTTTAGGTGTATACACCATTGATGACTCTTCCCTATTTATCACAGACTTATTCCAAGAAACCTCGATAATTATGATATCATCCATCTCACTCACCTCTAACACAAACACCAAGAATATATCCCTCATCTACCCTGAACTCATTGATTGGGACCAACAAGAGGCCCCTATTCTAGACATCTTTTAGAATGATGAGGCTATAGCAGAATTTATGGGACTCTGGGATGGTATTCCACTTAGTGATCACAAGGCTGGTTTTATCTTGGATTTAGGTCAAGCTACTTACTTTGGTGAGAATGCCAAATCCTCCAGTCATAAAAGAGAAAATAAAAATAGATCCCTAGGTGAAAACCACAATGTGGCACCTACTAATCATAAAATAGTAAAAATAAAAGACGTGTTCGATGGTGAAAATCTCTTTGAGGCGCCTGAGGATGGAGGATTTGACCTTCCCCTACCAACTAAGTATCAAGAAAAATTATCTCTCTTAGTAGAAGACTCACAAGAGATGAGCCTCGGCATAGTTTAGAATCCTAAGGTCACATTCCTATCAACTTCCTTATCAGAACACCAAACGAAGGATTTCATCAAATTCTTCTTGTAAAGAACAATCAATTTTTCTTGGACATATGCTGACATGCTTGGATTGGACCCTTCACTTGTGGTTCATCATCTAGTTGTATCGCCAAATACCAAGCCTGTAAAAAAAAGATTCACAAGATGCACCCATAGATAGCCCTATTAGTCAAAGCATAACTTGAGAAATTTCTAGATGCAAAATTCATCTGACCTATTGATTACACAGAGTGGCTCTCAAATCTTGTACCTGTAGCTAAACTAAATGGGGGCATCCGTATATGCACAGACTTCAGATATCTCAATAAATCATGTCCCAAAGATGACTTTCCACTTCCTAACATAGATATCATAGTGGATTTGATAACAAGTCATGATATGCTTTCTCTAATGGATAGTTTCTCTGGATACAGTCAGATCATGATAGCACCAGAAGATCAAAACAAAATAGCTCTTACATGTCATTGGGGTACCTATTGTTGGCAAGTCATTCCTTTTGGTCTTAAGAATGCAAGAGCTACCTACCAACAAGTAATGACAGTGATATCTCACGACTTGTTTCATATTATCATGGAGGACCATGTTGATGACATATTAGGAAAATATTCTAGGGTAGATCATCTACAAGTTCTAGGATAGATATTTGATAGACTAGAGAAGTATCAAGTGAGGCTAAATCCTAATAAATGTGTCTTTGGCATCACTTCAGGGAAATTGTTGGGGTACACTATATCTCGTAGAGGAATTGAAGTGGATCCAGCTAAAGTCAAAGCTATCATTAAAATGCCTTGACCAAAGAATATAAAAGCACTAAGGAGCCTTCAAGGGAGGTTGCAATCTATTAGATGGTTTATTTCACAACTAGCAGATAAATGTCAACCATTTCTACACTTACTCCACAAGGATGTCTCATTCTGATGGGATACCAAGTGTCAACAAGCATTTGAGCAACTTAAGGACTATCTAGCTACACCACTAGTTTTGGTACCACCATTTCCTAATAGACCTTTTCTCTTATATACCTCAACTACATCTGTAGCATTAGGTACTCTCCTTGCACAACATGATGAGTTAGGTAAAAAACATGCTATCTACTATATCAACAACACCTTGGTTTGTTATGAACTCAACTACACTCCTATGGAAAGAACATGTTTAGCAGTAGTTTTTTCTTCCCAAAAGTTGTGACATTATATGTTAAACCAACACACCAACCTCATCTCTAAGATTGATCCATTGAAGTATCTTTTATCCAAGGCAACCCTCACAAGCCGACTAGCTAAATGGGTCATGATCCTGAGTGAATTTGACATAGAGTATATTGATTGAAAAGCTATCAAGGGACAAGTCCTTGCAGATCAACTAGAAGAAGTTCCAATAACATATTTAAACCCTATAATCTTTGACTTTCTAGATGAAGGTCTTTTCACTCTTGCTACCTTAGTGGAATGGAAGTTATACTTTGATTGTTCCTACATAGTATGGTTTAGGGGCTAGAATCCTATTTATCACACATCAGAATGATTATATTCCAAAATCATATCGGCTAGCATTCCCTTGCACCAACTATATTGCCGAGTATGAAGCACTTCTTACAGTGCTCTGTATAGTAGTAGAATGGAATATAAAACAACTCCAAGTGTATGGGGACTCTCAACTAGTTATCAGACAAGTCACTGATGAGTACTGTTGACCTATTTTCCTCTGTTAGAGTCAATAGTCCACCTTGTATTTTCCTTAAAAATCCTTTAGAAAATGACCCTATCGAGCTCAAATTCTTCAAATATCCATGTTCTGCCTTGCCAAAAAAATCCCAAAAATCTCACCTGAAGATCTTTGCAGAAAACCCAGAAAAACCTAGAAATCTTTTGTCTTCAAGTATTTTTCTATTGTATATATTTCTCAGTTTTTGTACTTAGTCTTTTATATGCATATGCATTGTATGTCCTTTTTGTATGTATGTTGCATTGTATGTTCACACATACAAGGAAAATATACAAGGGCCATATGCAAAGAAGAATGTATATTGGCATATATGCAAGGGTCAATGTGCAAAGGGTGAGTGTATATTGGGTTGTATGGCTGACATACAAGGCCGACATATAAGACTGAAGATGCAAAGAAAAGATACAAGGAAAATGAACATCGGCGATATACATTGGTCATTGTATGTTTGCAGATACAAGGAAAACATACAAAGAAATATAAAAGTACAATGTACAAGGGTCACACTCAAGTTCTCATTAGCAAAACCTTGATCATCGGCACCCAAGTTTAAACCCTCTCCGATGAGCCGATACATGATACAAGTAGAAGAGACAAAGGGGTGGGGTCCGCTCATATGCAAAGGCAATTGTATGTGTGATATACAAGTCTCACATACAAAGTAAATATACAAAGACAAATGTACATCGGGTCAGAGGCAAAACACAAAAGGTGGGGGCCACCAAATGTATGTATATGCGATTGTATCTTGGTACATACAATCGCATATACAAAGTGAATATGCATTCCTCAGATACAAAGCCTAGAACTGAAAGGAGCATACATTCTGTTTGATAAATGCAAAGGTCTGATTGTATGTATGCATGTTTTGCTTGTATATTGGCATTGTATGTGGTGATATACAAAGGGATACATACAAGCAAGACCTGACTACAGAATTGGGCATGCAGATAATCATTTGGAGTCCACAGCTTGTATATTGTCATTGTATGTGCCGATATACAAAGGAATAGATACAAAGCTTGGGGCCCACCGAGTGCACATACAAAAGAAAAGTTACAAGTTCAAATGCATGTTTGTACGCAAGGTTTGTATGCATATTTTCCTTTGTATATTTGGCGTTGTATGTTCAGACATACAAAGGTTCATGTATATGCGATATACAAAGGTTACATGCATATGCTAAAGTAAAGTGTTTGCAATGTATAAGGGCTTGGCTTGCATGTTTTGCTTGTATATTTCACATTGTATATGCAATATACAAGGCAAAGATACAAAGGCAATATGCAAGCCAGACCCGACCCAGAAGTCAATTTTGACAAAATACAAAGGTTCAAGTCTGTGGCTTGTATATTTTGCGTTGCATATTGCGACATTCAAAGGAGACATACAAAGGAGAAAGATACAAGGCAGATCTGGCTGAAGAATCAAAGATGGTGGATGATCTTTTCAGGTCCGTGCATTGTATGTATATTTGCAATTGTATGTTTGCATATGCAATCCGATATACAAAGAGTCAGATATGCAAGGGAATTTCGGCAAGACATTGCACATCGGCAACTCTATTTTAGATCATTCCGACTGCTGATAGGAAGATATAGTTTTTTAGCGATGGGCCCCAAACTTCATTTCAGCAATGAACTAGGTGGTACCATGTGTCAGGAGCGATACAAAGGCCGTTTCAAAAGACAAAGCCCGCGCTTGCATGTTGGCATATACAAAGCGATTTGAATATGCAAAAGGAAAAGGGGGGAGATTGTATGAATGCATAAGGTGAACCTAAGAATGTAGTAGCCCTTGTATATACAATGGCGTAATATAGCAATATACAAGCACAAATGCAAAGCGATATATACAGACAGTTGACCAAAACTTTGACCACCTATATCTCCTCCATCTTGGTGAATTTCTACATGTTGCAAAAGGCAAAAATGCTTTTTTTTACCTCCTCTTTCATTTGGTGGGTTTTTGAGTAGGATTTTCTCATTTTCAATTTTGGATCTAGATTTGCATGTTTTGACGATTGGACATTTCAGCGACCATCTTTGGGGAAGATGTAGATATTTGTTGCATTAATTGCTGCAGGAGGATGTTCAGCAGCTCACATTGATGACCAGAAATGTCTCTCCACTACCTTTTTTCAGATATTTCATATATTCATTGTTGAATATAGACGATGGAGTTGCTCACATTCAATGCCTAAAATATCTTCCATCTGCCCCAGTTCCAGATCTTCTGCACCATAACTTCTTGTAGGTGGACAGTCATTCAAGGATAGATATTTTCCTGATACAGCTCTTGAGGTGTTTTATTGTAACTGAGTTAGGACATTTTTGTAATGCTATATAAGCATAGGCTTAAGATGTAAAGGGGGTTGGAGATTTTTTAGCTTTCAGGCTTTTCTATTTCCAAATAGAGCTTTCTGATACTGTAACTATGCCTTCCTATTGAATATATGCAAGTTATCTTACCTCTTTTACTGAGTTTTATTTTAGCGTAAATCTGCATGTGACTATCTGTGAACATCTTTGTTCCTCTCAATCATATTGCTTCTTACCTTGGCTAGAATCATCTAATCTGTGTATGTCCACTTGTTGTATCTGGTTATGTTGTGCATTTTCTTACTCCTATAAAAGTTTCTTTTAATCAATCTGGTGTATCACCCTTACTTTTCAGTTTTCCTATTTTCATCTTTCATTTAAAAGCATTCATTCTCCCTTTTCCTATAAAAATTTAGTAGTTTTAGGTGATAATCAGTTAAGGAAGTCAGCCTTCTCCGAAGGTCTGATCTCATTTCGCAAGGCCCACACTTCGAGATCATTCCCATTGTGTCATTGGAATGCTTGGAATCTCTCCAAGCAGGGTGCAATTTCATGTGACAACAAGTACCAAACTAAGGATGATAAGTTGATACCCTACAAGCAATTGGTTGATACATACAAGCCACATTTCTCTAGTCTATCTTTTGAGCAAATTTCAAGGGTACATAATAAAGCTATAGATTATATGGCTACTATTGGATCACTTGTAGATATGCCTACAAACACTCAGCGATTTGAATTCTTAATCGAGCAACTATTGATACCTGTTGTTGATGTTCCTATACCTAAAATCATCTATGAACTTGTTGGTCACAATTCCCCTTGGTACCAAGATATCTATGACTATCTCCATACCAACACCATACCTTCCAACATTATATCTACCCTATGCAAAACCTTCATCCATTGAGCCTCTCATTTCACTATTTTGGGTGACACCCTTTACCACTGGAGTCTCGATGGTATCCTTCTTAAATGTCTTAACTCAGACAAAGCTAACACTACATTAAGAAACATACATGAAGGTGTTTGTGGATCACATTCCACCGGTCCAACTCTAGCTAAGAAGATACTCCATATAGGTTATTATTGGCCAACCATAGAACAAGATTTATTCTAATTTTCTAAGAAGTGTCTACAGTGCCAGCAACATGGGGACCTGATACATGCATTAGCACATGAGCTACAACTTGTTACAACTCCATGGCCTTTTTCATAGTGGGGACTTGACCTTGCGGGTAAAATTTTTCCATCCTCATCTAATAGCCACAAGTTTAGCAGTACCACCACTCAGTGTTTTACTAAGTGGGTAGAAGCTATTCCAATGACATATATCATTGACAAGCAAATAGCCATGTTTATCCTAAATTATCTTATTTTTTGGTATGGTATGCCTTTAACCATTGTCACTAATAATGGAAGACCATTCAAGAATTAAGATGTCCATGCTTTATGCACACAATACCATATCCAACATCACTTTTCTACCCCATACTATCATCAGTCAAACGACCAAGCCAAGGCTTCAAACAAAACCATACTTAAAATCCTAAAGAAAACTGTTAATGAAGCTGGTCGTGATTGGCATCTACAACTCAACCCCGCCTTATGGTCCTAAGATACTAGTATCAGAACACCAATTGGTGTTATCCCTTTTGCCTTAGTCCATGGCACTGAAGACATTTTACCCAACGAGGTCAAGATCCCATCTCTCAGAGTATCTATGCAGCACTTGATTGATGGAGAGGAGTACTGACTTTCTAGATTAGCTAAACTTGAGTCACTTGATGAGAGGCGTCTAACAGCACTAAACCATCTACATGTCTATCCAAATCACCTCCATCATAACTACAATAAGAAGATCAAGGAGAGAAGGTTCCATATAGGTGATCTTGTCCTTAAATAAAATTAACACAACCAACAAGATAGAGACAAGAAGGGCAAGTTTGAACCGAATTGGTAGGGACCATATGTTGTTACAATACTCTACGGGTCATGAGCTTACACTTTGTCAACACTTGAAGGCATTCCCTTGGATGAACCCATCAATAGTGTTCAGCTCAAGAGGTTTTATTCTTGATCCTTACAGTATCTTTAGAAACATTAAAAAAAATAAAAAAATAAAAAAATCCATAAATAATCCATCTTTTGGTGAAAACCTAGTAAACAAGGGTCTTGGATACATACCATAGTGAAAACTTGGCAAACAAGTGCTATGCTTAGTGTTAGCACCTACTATCTATTAAGTCATACATCCATCTCATTCCATATCAATTCCATAATAAAAATTTCATCCATCCATCTGTATTGACTTAGCATTTCCATTTTCCCATCTATCATGGCTTGGAAATTGTCAGTGTTAGTTATCATCCATTAACACTATCTATAAGTTAGTTCATCCATAGTCAATTTTCATCTATAGTTAGTTCAACCATAGTCAGTTCTCATCCATAGTTAGTTCTCATCCATAGTTAGTTCATCCATCATCATCCATAATAAAACCTCTACCTAAATGGGGGCACTTTTCCTTAACCTAAGTCTAGGAATGGATCCTTATTCAAGGTAAAACAAACACATCATCACTTCATCTTGTCCTAGATCATCAAATCACCTAGAACTACATATCATCATCATCTCAATCTTAATGTATCTTTATGCCATGGATATAGGTATGTAGGCAGTCTAGAATACAAAGGAAGTATCAAGTACTTAGGTACATAAGATGTCATCATTTCATCTACCCATCTTATTTATCTCTCATTCTCAGAACACTTCACCCCATCTCATCACTCTACCTAGAACTACATATTATCATACTCATCTTCATCATAATATGCCTTGATCCCATGGATACAGGGTATGTAGGTAGTCTGGAATATGCAGGAAGTATCTAGTACTCATACACACATACGATTCATCATTCTTCATGCCAATCCATCACCACTTCCATCTTCCTTGTCTTCCATTTATCACTATTCATCCAATCCACCTAGACTTGACTAACTCATGTAAACAAACTATGCATCCTTTGGAAGCTCAAGTACCTATCCAAACCTGAAGCAAAAACTCCTAGAGCCATATGCTGTCTTGCATACCCCTTTCCACATCTGCTACAACAATCCATCTATCCTAGATCAACACCTTTAACAGATATATCTTTCCTACAATCAGGCTTCATCTACCCTATCTACCTTGAGCAACCTCTTTGGGAAGAGAATATGTTGGTTGTGTGTTTACTTTATTAGTCAGTCAAATTCTTTTTGCTTTATCTTTTGTTCCTTTCTAAGTACCTACTTAAGACTACCATGATTTATCTATATCTTGGTATGTTGTGATGCAGTATGGATTGGGGCATAGTCATTAATGTCATATGTTGTGTTTGTGGGATATTCTTATGACCTTACTATGGCTAATATTTATTTTGTGTGTGTGTTACAACTTAGTATCTTACATATTAATAGTCTTTTTTCATTTAAGGTTCTGTAAAGGCCTCATATGTATTAAGTTTATTATATGTTAAAGACTATGGCTCATTCACATATCCAACAAGGTTATATTGTGTCTAGTAGATATAAGTTCAAACCATGTGTTTGTAGAGTCAACATCCTCACACCAAATATCTTAGTACCTTTGTCTTTTATACCTTGGTGTATACTATCCATGTGCTATATCAAAAATAAGGATTGCTCTTTATAAATATTTGTGTAACCGTTGCAACATCCTATCCATACACCCATTCATATATCCAAATCAATATATAGTTTTCATACAAAGATTGATCAACTATCTATCATTTTTCTAGTCTAAATCATTTCTTGCATCCATCATCAAAGTCTTCTACATACCTGCAAAACCATACATGTTAGGCATCATGATCATAAACATCATACATATCTCATCACATGAATTCATAATCATAGTACAATGTCATCACATCCATACACCTATAAGCATAAACATCATCACATAAATCCATAATCATAATATATGTCATCGCGTCCATAAAGCATCTCATAGCATGTCATCAAATATAAGCATATACACATCCATAGTATATAGAAATAAGTCATCATCATAAGCATGTTAACATCCATAACATCTCATGAATCATAGAACATGGCATATCTCACATATCATCATCAAGGTCATAAAAAATAGTAATGTCCACTATATACATCATGTACATAAAAAATGAATGATATGATACAACAAGGCTCTCATGAGCTGCCAAAATGTACATCAGATGCTCGCAGACATCATAATCAAAATAAATACATCAATGATACAAACTGATACAACATATATACATGTGTACATCATGCTCTAGACTTGACTGTGTAGAGCTCTCTACAAGCTACTGTCCCTGCGATCCCTCGGCACTAGGTGGAGGTCCTCCATGTGACCTCCTAGGAGGCCCCATCACTGATGATCCTGAATGCCCTGATCTTTGCGTGGATGAGGCCTCTGACCTAATCCTCTCTCTGAAACTCAGCTGATGTTGCTCTGCTGGCATGGCCCCATAGTATAATCCTCTATAGTACTTAGCCTCGTGTCCTACAATTGCTAACTCCCCCTATGCTCGAGTCAACTCAACCTATACATGGGTTAGCTGCCCTACTAGTATCACTATGGTCTAGTCTGTGCCCAAGGCTGATCTCGCTATATCTCTCTTTGGCCAGTCTCTATATGGTGGCCATTGCAGCTAATCTCACCTGAATGGTGACATCTCTCTCTGTTGTCAATATTGCCACTAATCCATCATTTACAGGTGGTGGTGGTAGTGTTGTTTCTACTGGCTATGCCTGCAACTGTGCCTTTGCTCATCGTGCATCAGCATGGGCATAATCTCTCTCTCCTCATCCATATAAATCTCAACTCTATGTGTGTTTGACACATTATCTCCTCCTGCAATAGTCTCTATGTCTGCTCTAGCTCTATCTCTGCTAGTTGCACCACCTGTTGTGGTGCTCCCATGTCAACCATCTAGACATCAGGGTATTCCTACTCACCCTGTCCATGTATCTATGCTGCTGCTGCTATCAGTCCCTATGCCTAACCCCTCCTCTATCGAGCTACATTGTGAGCTCTAGCCTCCTGACCAAGGCCTTCCATCTCCCTCACTCCACCTGCTACTCTAGGAACTATAAATCTGACTGGCCTATGATGTCGCTAGTATGCATCATACTCTAGAGTAGTACCTGGATCTGCCTCTCCAAGTATCCAATCCCATGCAACTTGGGCAAGTCCTCGTAGCTCTACTAATGATGTGGCACCCACAATCTCAGGTCCCCAATCTAGAACCTCTCTCCATGTCCTACCATACATCGCATCTCCCACCAGCTCTGGCTGGGCTAGTCCAAACTATCATAACACCCTCTTTGGAAAATATCGTTCAATAATGTAAACACTACATTTGAACAAGTATCTAGTATGTCGATAGTACAAGAGCTACTCTGTGTTGACCTCCCATGACTCATAATCATGCCATGGTTGCCATATGAATGTATCCATCTCATCTATCACTCTCCTCTAGTAAGATAATGCACCCAATCATCGTTGCATCAAAGCACCCTCATAGAAAAACAAATGGCTCACTTGCCTCTTGGCGGTGAGGAGAGATTGGTCTCATAACTCGGATGTGCTCCCAAGGCCATACATGTAATAAAGTCACCCCTATTGATAAGCTACTCCCAAATCTGTAAACACACTCATGTAGGTCATGGTACAACTACCCTAGAATGTAGGGCCCCCATGTATATCAGGTGCCATGAGTAAACATCTCTAACAATACTATCCCCCATCCAACTGATAGTCCCCTAGAGAGTCTGTCTGGCACTAGGAAGCCTGTGATCAATGCTACCATGATCCATGTGATCCTATTGTAGAGTCCCTACACGCAACCCCACAGGTGATCTCATGATCTCGAATGTTGAGGTCATCTACCATAAATACCTCCCTTAGTCCATCCTCGCCTCGTTATGTGTCATAATCAACTCAAACTCCATGAAGCAAGATCCAGAGAATGCGCCATACATCCTCTAATATGATAGTAGCCTCACCAGTAGGGAAGTGGAATGAACATTTCTCACTATGCCATCACTCAACCAAAGCATTCATCAAAGATAAGTTAGCTGTCACTAGTGTCAAGTGGGCTACATGCCATAATCCCATCACCTCTAGAAAGATGTCATCCTCCCACCCTTTTTGAATCACCTAGGCCACATCCATGAAATGTCTCTCTCTCAAAGTCAGCAGAGGTAGGACAACCTGCATCCACAAGTCAAACTTGTTATCCTTTTCACATACCTATATCAAAACCATCTTGCAAAACCTAAGTTAAATCCTAGTCAACCTAAGTCAAACACAGTCAAACACTAGGTCAAGTAGTGAAAAACCCTAAGACAACCCTAGTCCAGCTAACTAAACCTAGTTTGCTAGGTCAAAACTGGTCAAAACCTCAACAAAGCCAAAGGTGCCTCATAAATCCATAGGCACGTAACTCTCAGCCATAGGCACCTCATTGTCCTTCAAAAGTGCTTCATAAACTCCACCAAATGTGCATCACTGCTTGCCATAGGCGCGTGACTGCAGACCATAAGTGCTTAACTATAATCCAAATGTGCTTCAAACCTAGACCTAATTCCTAAATGCCAAAGGTGCTTCATAAGAGCCAAAGGCACAGTTGCATGCTTCATATGTGTTTCATTATACCAAAGGTGCATCAAAATGCTCCAAAGGCACTATAAACCTAAAAACTTGCCTTTGGTGAAAAACCTAGAAAACTGCATTAAATGACTTAATAAATACACTACAAGGTAAGTTTTAGGGTACTTACCATTGCTGCTACTCTTGCTTGTCTCTTGTAGGTCCTCACACCCTCACCTCGGTGTTTGTGCACTGGAATCAACATCTCTGCAAGTCGAAAGCTCCTCTAAGACACTAAGCTCTCAACTAAGCACTAGCAAACTAAAGGCTCTAAAATCCATGAACTCTGAGTGCACAAATGAGTTGAAAGTGACCCATTGGACCCTACTTATAGTCTCTTGACCCTAATTCTTCCCTCCCCTTGTCTAGTTTTCCTTCGTGTCATCTTATTTCTCCATCGTGTCAGCCTTCCAACATCCAATTTGGTCCTTCTAAGCCTATTTCTATCACGTCACTATCCATTTCTTCTAGTTGCGAGTCAACTTAGTCCTTTTATCGCTTCCCTATCTTTCCTTTCGAGGGGGCATCCTACACCAGTTGCACTGGGGCATAATTGTATCATATCTTCATCACTATTTTCTTTGAAACAACACTATAAACTACATTGTATCAAAGAGGGGCAAAATGTAGACAGCTAAAAATGACCTTTACATAATTCACCTTGCATACATCACATTCTTCTAAATCACTTGCATCTAACATTAATTAAATAACTTAACTATTTAATTAATTTTATCAATTTCTTCTAATTCCCGTAATTCCAACATTAATTGAATAAATTATATTTATTTAATTAATTTCATTTAATTGCACTTTATTCTTCTAGATTAAATAATTTTAATTATTTAATTAAATCCAATCTTTAAATCCACATTAATTAAATAAATCTAATTATTTAATTAATTCATCATTCAAATTCCTCTTATCCACAATTAAATAATCCACATTAATCAGTCTTATTTTTAGAACTTCAAAAATCAAATTTAAAGTTCTAAAAATTTGTTTTTTGAAGTTCTAAAAATAAGACTGATTAAAGTAAGATTTAAAGTCAATTAACTAATAATTTATTTATATTCCTCTATCATGTAAAATAAATTAAATCAATTTATTTGTTTAATTTATCCTTTATCTTCACATCTTATTCTTTCTTCAATCATGCACAATAAACTAAATAAATTTATTTATTTAATTTATTTTTATCTACCAGTTCTTCTAAAAATATCATTTTCTTCTATGTGCACAATCAGTCTTATTTTTAGAACTTCAAAAAGCAAATTTAAAGTTGAGTTAATTAGCTTTAAATCTTTTTTTTTTTTATCATCAACTCATAAATTAGAAAAAGCATTTTAAATTTATGAAATCAAATCCTATATTTATCTAAGCAAGTAGTTAACTCAACAAAACTCCTTTTTGCATGGACACATGTCGTGTGCACATTCATCATGTCTTTTCAACTCATCTTGATCATTGATTTCATTGATTTATCTCCACCGTCGATCAGTCTTTCCTGAAACCTATATATACCCCCTTCATTGCATCAAAAATCCTCTTCGATCATTTAAGCTTTGGGCATTCTTAAGTGCTTTGAGCATTATAACGCATTGTTGAGCACATCGAATCTTTGAGCATGTCATCTATGTCATCTTGTTGCAACCATGGGTATGCAATACATTTAAGCAATCCACAAAGACCAAGGAAACTGTACAATCTAGGTGAAATCTTTATTATTTTTGCGTTATTCATTGATTATTGCTTATTATTTAGATCATTTTCTTGAAGGTTATAGGTTGAATTTATTGCTCATTGCTTGATCATTATTCCCTTGATTTTTACCTATACACTATATATATATATATATATATATATATATATATATATATATATATATATATATATATATATAGAGAGAGAGAGAGAGAGAGAGAGAGAGAGAGATGTCCAGAGACATAGGGAGAGAGAGAGAGAGAGAGAGAGAGAGAGAGAGAGAGAGAGAGAGAGAGAGAGAGAGAGAGAGAGAGAGAGATGTCCAGAGACATAGGGAGAGAGATTGAGAGGTAGAGGGATGAGGAGAGAGAGATAGAGAGGGAGGGAGAGATAGAAAGATAGAGTTAGAGAGAGGGGGTTGATAGAGAGAGCATGATAGAGAAAGGGAGAGAGAGATAGAGAGGCAGACAGAGTTAGAGAGAGAAGCATAGAGACAATTCAAGAGTTAGAGAGAGAGGGGGTCCATAGAGAAAACAAGATAGAGGGAGAGAGATATCTGCATAGAAAACATTTTAACTACTTACAAATGTTCTCATGTTATAATGCAAGCATATTTTTGATTGCTTTGGCAGATTCCAACCCTAAGGGTTGGATTTTCCTTGGGCATCCAAAACAAAGGGTTAGAGGCACCTTTTGGAAGCCAAGGACATGTTTTCAACAAAAGTTAGAAAATTCAACCAAATACCACACCTGCTCTCCATTAGGTTTACATGTTTTTCAATGTCAATATGAAAAAATGCAAGGATGACTTCAAGTTTTTTATTAGCTTTCTAACTATGTATTTTTTCAAAAATATGATAACATTAAGGTTTCCATCATCAATTTCTTTTGCTAATGTGTTCTTTTTTTTTTTATAGAAAACCTATGTCTAGTATTTCCAGTGTCATTTTTTACATGTTTATCAAAATTTGAAACAAATTACATTTTTAGATTCTAGACTCAATTCTATACATATTGAAAAATATATATTTTTGATTAGTTTTCAGAAAAATAGGGGGAGCATGCTCAAATTTTAATTTTTCAGGATGTGTCCACTTTGAAAATTCACAAAAAATCATATATTCATTAAAAAATTAACATAAAAATTAGGCATAAACTACATGGTGTTAGCTAATTTCCACCAAAGTGATTTATCAAATACTTTTAAAAAGTCAACATTTTAGGGGGAGTACACTAGACACTATGTTATATTTTTCTAACAAAAACAAGAGCACTTTGTGTGCTCCCCCTATTTGAATCTCTTAATCTTAACCATTTTTTAGAAAAAAAAAAGTAGTTTAGAAATTAGATTCAGAGTACTACAAAATTTGTTTTTATCACATCTACTAATTTTGAGCATGGCTATCTTCAATTTCTCATCCAAGATTAGTTTTTACTGATTTAAAAAAAAAACTAGCCACTTTTGACCCCCTTTTGGTCCCCCATTTCTATGCACTTACCTGAGTGCAACTAGAGTTATAATTGCAAGTGGATCTCAAACCTTAAAGTGAATCAAGTGAGAATATTCAAACCTTAACAATGAAGAATTAACAACATAAAGTTTCTCATCAAATAGTTATCCATAGAGTTCACTCAAAGGAGTTGATATCACCAAAAATACACTAGTAGAAGGGTAACAAGGCTCATGAAAGGATTCAAATAGTTAACAAAATTAGAGTCAACCAATAGGGAGAGGTGCAATAAGAATTGAAATTAAGGTTGGGTCTTACAGTGTGTCACATAATCATGTATGAGAAGAGATATGTTATCTAAAGAGAATGAATCTATGGATGTAAGATCATGGCATGTGAAATAAAGATCATCATGAGATGTAACAATTTCATGAGTAGGTGGAGGTAAAATTATAGCATGTATGATCATTTTACAAGGTATGTCACAACATATATCCTAACTACCTAGTATGCACTCATTGCTATCACAATCCATATGATCATCATAAGGATCATGCATCATAAATGACATAAGTGTATCTAATAAGTATGGGTGAGTGCTAATCAATTCCATGAAGGAAGGAAAAGATGAGATGCGATAGAATAAGACCTTAATAGAACATATATCCTTGTCCTTACTAAAATGTGTTAAGATAATATCAAGGATAGAGGGATGAGGTGTAATGAATAATAACCTATCAAAATATGAGATGTATGTATGTAGATCAACCAAGAAACAACCCCTAAAAGGTTCCATAATAATGAACATCCTATGGTGTGAGGGTGGCAAAAGTTATAAACCATTGTGAATATCCAAACTCTAATCAAACTAAATAAGTATATATAGACTGTACCCAAACAAATCTAAAAATGTATGATAAAATCAAAGTAATATTAGATCTAAAATATCCTAAAATTAATGAAGGTATAGACCTAAGGTCAACACTAGGAGGTATAAGATTAGATAGGTTCACCAAAAATGTAAAGAAAAATAAATGTGCCTTACGCTTAATCTAAGCTAATCGAATAGGATGCATAGGTCTATAAACATAAACTAACCTAGATTAATAAATGACATATGTTGGGTAATGTATTATGAATTAAATGCTAAAGCACATAAATTAAAGGTAAAGAATAGAGGTACTTATCTTTGTGACCAAATTATGAATTCCCTTGATGAAGATTCTAGAATATGGTCTATCATGTGTAGTCCTAGAGAAGCATGATTTAGCTTGTGCCTTGCCTTGGGATTAGAAAGTTCCATTTGCACTATGAGAGGTTGAATCCATGGATCAAGGTCAAATCCTTTCTTGTAGAAATGTCCTAAACCTATGGAAATGATCTAGTAGTATGTGTATCTCTACTTTGTTATTTGTCTAATTAATTGTTCTTAGCTCTATTTCTTTTGTTGATATGAAGACTAACAATATTTAAAAATACCTTTGAAGAGTTGTCATTATGTTGCAAGGAGACATGATCTCTTAGGTCAACCCCAATAAAACAAAGGTGAATGATCAAATACAATAGATCTTAGTCATACAAATGTTCTATAATGAATGTTTAGACTTAGATTGATTTAAGCGCACCAAATTGAATTTTTTTTTCTTGTACTATGAATGATATGGACAAATAAATGTTTTGATTGGAGTGGATAGCCTTGGATGTTAAATGAATGTAATTGAACACTTTGCTATACAAGGACATAGCAATAAATTGTTCAAACTTGTGTTAACTTGGCCTTAGGTTACAAAGGAATTAGCAGGAGTCGACCAAAATTTGGTGTTGATTTTGGTAATTTGAGGGCTGAAATCCACATTTGTGGGGTCGACCCCACATCTACGAAAATGACCCAAGGCATACAAACAATCAAATCTATCGAATAACTTAAGACATAAAGATAGGTGCACAAATATGTGTAATTAATATATAGTTGGAGTAAATGCATCAAAGTGTGTGCACCACTCTAGTTAAATATCATCCACTTCAATGGTCAAACACTCCATAGCAATTTTACACCTCATTCACAATAAAAAATGGTAAATATTTGTCCTATTTTTATTGGTCCAAATTAACCTTTGATTGTTGAAGTGGATGATATTTAAGAATAGCCGTGCGTGCACATATATATAAATGAAGCATGGAAATGTATGGGAATACATATGTATACGGATAAATAAATGTTAGGAAAATGAGCCTGACTTTACGCAAGATTATGCCATCTATCAATACATGAATGTATTAAAGCATCCTCCCAAAATAAACACAAAACTAAATGGGAATTGGCATGGGTAAGTAAATTTGACCTTCACAATAATTTAAAGATAAACAATGTGTGTTTATCATAGGTAAATATATGCCTAGGAAATTTCTTAGAATTTGAAGAGTATTGCAATATATGATGACTCATATTGGACGTACAGAATCTCCATGAGAGAAAACAAGGCGTCCAGCCCTCTGCCGACCCACACTGCCGCCCTGTCAACATACCGACTTGCAGAAATGCCGGGCAAACCGCCGTCATGCTTAACAAAAAAACATTATCTTAATACTGATAACCAGCTGCCTGTTTTGTTTTCTATGTTCGACTTTTATCAGACAGTGGTCGACATGAGAGACAAGGAATAAGTCGAATGTTTACAAAGTGCAGTCAACTTGTTTTTATCCTTAAGATCTCATTTGGGTCTGCTTGTTTTCTCTTTAGGCAATGCTTGTCAGCTTTTTTTTCTTAAAACAAGTTTGCGTGTTTTCATGGACCACAGACAAATCTTTGAAAGAATTCATGGCCACAATCATAGAATACAGAGCATGTTTAGGTCAATAAAAGAAGTTTTAAACAATGAGAATTGATTCTATTTTCCTAGTTTTTGGCTTTAACACTTGCGGAAAGTTACAATATCGTATCGTAATCGAGCTTTAGTTGTGTCAGAAATGAGAATATATCTTTTGAATGCATGTGCTTCATATTTGTTCAATGTTTTTCTGCAGTCAGCCATCACTTTGATTAAAGTTTGTGTTTAATCTTGGAATATGTTTATGCAGGTGGCACTGCACATTTTATTTGTATGATTGCATGGTATCATTTGTTTTTGTCGACTCCGAAGTCAATGGGCAAAGGCGTTGAGATCTGTGACGTGGATTGAGTTTTGGTCAAATTTATCGAGGAAGGAAAGTAAATTGTAAATACTTACCTAAAACCATAATGCTTTTCAGCCTGTCATGTCCCATGGACTTATTTCGTACAAGTTCCATCTTCACAATTAGATTTCTTAACTTCTTCTTGTAGTCTTACATCATATGCTATGCTCAAAAAGCCCTTTCAAAGGTTTAAGAGTGACCTCTTTCATGAAAGCACGTGCCATTATAGGCAAGGTTATGGAATCATCATCTTGGTTTACCATTAATTTTTGGAGAGAAGGTTTTAGCAAGATTGTGGTTCAAGATATGGGTGCCATATCATACATGGTTTCTTTGTTTTACAATTTTTTTTCATTTTATTTTGTTTGTTCATTTTATTTTGTTTGTGTGCATGATATGATATGATAGGGAGACTAGTATGTTAGTGTAGGATATTTTTATAGTATTCTTATGCATGTAGTTTGCATGGTTTACTCCTATTTGAATATAAGCTTGTTTAGATGTGCTTTTTTACATGGAGTTGCATGGAGTTCACATGTCACTAGTTTTAGTCAGTGGAGTTGCATGCCTATTCTTAGGTTCCTTCTTTACTATTCTAGGCGGCTGTTGCATCTCTATTCTCCTATAAATATACATGAGGTTTGTAAGGTAATTCATCATTTCCATTTGACTATTGCTTTCAATCTTGTTTGTATTGCATACTCGCGTTTTTTAACTCTTGTAGGAGCATTCAATTATTTAATCTCTTGCGGCTCAACCAAGTGCCATCATTCGTCTAGAAGATCTTGGTTCTCACATGGTATCAGAGTGGATATGGTTAGATTGATGGTCTGGTAATTTTGCAAAGTTTTATTTAAAATAGAGTTATTGCATAAAAGGTGAAATTGTGTTTTTCTTTGTGTTCCTGTGCATGTTCCTGAAAGTGTTTGTAGAGGGTTTCATTCATAGGGAGAACTAGGCATACGAAGGGGTTGTTTGATTTGTAGTAAGGAAGGTCAATTTTGGGCCAATTATGCTATGTCGGGAAAAGGTCGATCTATGGAGAGAAAGGCCTAATCTGGTTCGGTGAGGCCTTCAACACAAGCATTTTGATTTGGTGCACAGAGGCATCCAACACAGGCCGTTGTAGTTTGCAAGCATCTACCCAGAAATGCACCAAATAGAGGCAGGCAAGCATAGTGCAGAGGCACCCAAGTCTTTACAAGGCGTCAAAATCATTGCAGGGTAAATTCATACTATTCATTGGTCAAAAGGGGCAAATTGCTACCCTCAATGTGGACCATGTAGTTTCATCATCAAAGGGGTGGGGGACAACCACCAAAACACTCAACCCCTTGGTCATATGGTGTGGTTGCGTCCAACTAGAGGGAGCTTAACTACAATTCTAGTCTTTTTAGTTTTTTTTTAAATTTTTTGACCTAGGACATCTAAAAATATTTTTTTTAGTGCAAAAACTAGGCAATATAGGAAAATTGAAAAATCGTTGTAATTTTTGATTGGCTACTCATAATTGGGTGCCATCTCTTTTTTTGTACTTAGTATTTTTTTGAGTCCGATCCATTGGAAACATTTTCATACTATCATTATAAAGTGTCATTTTTCATTCCAATTGGACATGCCTATGCACTAAAATTATAAAGTGCCAAAATTAAGGGGGGTGTTCTTGTGTCATGTCCCATGCACTTCCACATTTCCTTCCACAATTCATTTCCACACTTCTAATTTCTACAACAATCTACTTAAGCATGAATTCAAATCAGACTATTAAGCCTCTCACACCCTTTAATTATTATGATTGGAAAATTAATGTACAATTTATGCTAAAGAATAAAGGGTTGCATAGGGTAACAATGCGTACTAAACAAGAACCTACTGATGCTAAAGATAAAGTAAAATGGTTTAACAAATGTGATCAAGCCTTCAGGTTTTTGTGTCTTAATCTTTCTCCAGAACTCCTCTTCCATGTTGAAGCCTTGAAAACACATAATTAAGTTTGGATTGCCTTAGAGAAACTTTTTGGGAAGGTAGATGAAATGAGAAGTCATGAGTTAGAGAATGAGCTCATAAGTTTGAGCCCTAGTTCCTTTGACACCCTAGAGGATTATTTTAGTAAGTTTAAATCATTGAGGTTGCAGTTGAAAGAATGTGGAATAGAGAAAATGAGGATCAACTTGTTCTTTCTGTACTCTCCAAATTAGGTCTTGATTAATTTTTGTTTGTATCTATATTTTTCTCCATCAAAAAACTCTTGGAGACACATGGAAAATGCCATCAAGCTAGATGACTTTAGTGCCAACTTGACTAGGGAGTAGGATAAGCTGATACAGATGGACACCTTGATGTATTCTAAACCTCAAGCCCTTATTGCTAGGAATGGGAAACAACAAGCTTCAAACAACAAATGGGAGAAGCAATATAATCAAAAGGACAAGGAGACCAAGAAAGATTAGAAATCTAAACCCGCCAAATCTAACATTGAAAAATTTTCAAATCAAGGGAAACCTATGAAAGAAAAAATTTAAGTGTGCCTATTGCAAGAAACTTGGGAACGATAAGCACAAATGTATGAAGAAACAGATTGACCACCTCAGACATTTACTTGAGAATAAAAATATAGGGGTTCTTATATCCATCAAAGAGTCCTCATCAACCCAAGAAACTACTAAGGAAAAGGAAAAAGATAAAGATAAATATAATGGCAATGCACTATTTGCAATAGCATCTTCATCAGCTCCATCTTGGATCATTGACTCGGGTGCTTCGCACCATATGGGTTCTTCACAGATGAATTTTCTTCCATATAGCCTTATAACATGTCTACTATCACTTTGGGAATGACACTCCAACAACAGTTGTAGGGAGAGGGTCTATCGAAATTAAAGTTGAAACATTCAAAAATCTTCTAAGTGTAACTTCTCTTTCAGATAATCTCCTATCATTGTATCAAATTACTCACATAGGGAAGGGCATGAGAGTTCATTTTTCTCTAGATTCAGTTGAGATTAGAGAGTTGCACAACAACAATTTGGTAGCTTTGGGAAAGGCAAATCACCATGCAAGGTGCTCCTTCTCTCACTTTTCTCCTAATATTGTGGACTCACTTGAGCTTGATGATTCTTCTGATGATGACTCAAACCATCCATAGTAGATTCCTAAGCAAGAGACTTCTTCCTCTAATAGTGAGGATAGTGATAAAGAGTCAATAGATGACATATATAATTGGTTAGACTATTAGAGTGGGCCAAATGCCTTCTATATTGTAACTTCCAATCTGCATCAGGGTCTTATATGTCTTATGGATTCACCTCATTGGGACACATTTCTACCTAACATCTCTTTCCTTTTTGTAGAGTCCCATCAGATCTAGATGACATTCTAGAGGATTTTGTCTTTCTTTTTTTTATGATATTTATTTTGCTACTATAGAGTTCAGAGAGGCTTCACTGAGGGCTTCTAGAGATTCTTTGTGGTAGGACATGATGTTGGATTTTCTTTCTAGCCACATGGCATGTATTGTTACTTCATAGATTACTTCTTTGGATCTTTCTCTTCAGTAGTTTTCACATGATTTTGAGAGGTAATTTATTTCAATTAGTTCTAGGACTCTTATTTGATTGTGACTCATTTCAACATCAGCATGGAGACATTTGAACATTCCTTTAAGATAGGGTTCATCATGAGACTTTCCACCTCACCTTACTTCTTTGAGTTGGAGTCACTTCAGTATTCACCATTGGAGTTGCTATTGTTGCAAGTATGTGCCTAACCGGTGTTGTCATTAATGTCAACATATCTGTGTTGTCATTGGTGTCCACTATGCTCTTGTTTTAATGCTTGCTTGTAATGAGTTAGATGTTGAAGATAATGAATAAGTATTCCTAATACTAAATTTCCAAGTGCTTTTGAGAAAATTTGCCCCTCTAGTGGAAACAATGTATTGAAGAGTATCTTTGTTCACAACAGAATAGTCCAATAGATTGCTCCACATTTCTTGTAGAATGAATATCTTTGTCTGTGGATTGGTAGTTAGTTAGAGACATGTCTGAAGTTGCTATGTTCCAAGTTTGAGCCTCCGGTATGAAGATTTGAGTGAGTTATGTTCACCAGAGTGAAAACTGCTTTTTCTGTATGTTTGGTGGTGATAGAGAGAATGTATTATGCTCCGCATTCCTTTGCATTTAAGTATTTTAGTATGCAGTTCTAGAATCTAGTTTGTAATGATGATAAGTACCTTCAACTCCAATGGCTCATGATTTGTGGTCCGCAAGCGATCCTTTCTATATGACAGTGGATAACAATTATGTTCAAGTGTTCCTGATTGAAGAATCTTATGGACAAAGTGTTTAGAGGTTGTGCGGATGTTCCTGGTGATTACAATGTGCTTGTGGATGTCTCCTATTCATGTTCCTACCTTTGGATTGGTCCGCAGAGAGAAATTTGGATCATAGATGAAGATTGTTCTTAGAAGACTTAGTGTTAACACCAGTCTTGGCCAACCTGGTTGTTTTCACTATTTGCAGAGATGCATTGAAGATTGAGGAAGCATGTTGTGGCATGGAAGATTCCATTTGAGTCCTAGCTAAGGCATAATGTGATCTGCATACATCTTTTCCTTAGCTAATTTTGTTTAGGTCTAGACCTGTTTCTATGTATGCTTGTAATGCTAACCTTGGAGATTGTTCCAATGGTTGATGAATGTAATGCCAACCTTGATGTACATTCCAAAGTTGATGAATTGTATAAAAACATGTAATGTAGTTGTGAAAAAGATGTCTGTGTGTGAAAATGTGAAGATAAGTAAAAAGATGTAAAAAGAGCAGAGCAGAGAAGTTATATTGTGCTTCAAAGGAACTAAACTCGGGCATGGAGTAGATGCTATCAAATCAGTTCACCAACCCTTGACAGTGAGCCACCCCTTAGTAGTGAGCCGATCTTGACAGTGAGCCCTAACTTTTGCAGTGAGTGTTTTGGGCAGTGAGCTCTAAGGCAGTGAGCCTATGTTTTTTGGTATTTCTATAACATATTTATTTTTGTGGGCTAACACCCACCATGGTTTTTCCCTTATAGGGTTTTCCATGTAAAAATCTGGGGTCTCATGTGTTGATTATGTTATTGTGTTGAGTTTCTTATTTCATGCCTTCATGATTAAATCTGAATAATAGTAAACAAGTGTTCGATGTGTTAATGTTCATAAGTGGTCAAAGTTTTGGAGACAACTGATTCAACCCCCCACTCTCAGTTGTATGGTGCATTTCAACAGCTTCTTCCTAAGGGGAGAAATTTCATTTGCCACAAATGGATCATTTTTAGCATTCATACATGGGCATCCTCTTTTGGAATAGGAGCTACTTCATTGTAGGGGGTTATATAGTCTCTTTCTCTCTCCTATGGTTGTATGACATTGTTTCAGGCTTGGTGATGAGTTATCATCTTTGGAGGCCTTTCTAGTCCTCTTCTTTTTCTTTTTCTCTCTAAGTTTAGAGGGAATTTTTTTCCCACTGGGGTTTCTTCCATTCTCCACTTATGAGAGATTACATTGTACTTGGGTAACTCATCAAGCCTCATTATTGGGACCTAGTTTATTTGTACCCACCTAAATTGTGCTTGAGGTAGGGGTGTTAGTGTAGGGTATCTTTAGAATATTCCTGCACATAGTTTGCATGGTTCACTCCTATAATTTACAGATAATCTTACTTAGGTGTGCTTTTTTACATGGAGTTGCATGGATTTTGCATGCCACCAATTTTAGTTAGTGGAGTTGCATGCCTATCATTAGGCTCCTTCTTTACTATTTTAGGTGATAGTTGCATCTCTTTTCTCCTATAAATGTACATCATGTTTGTAATTTAATTCTTTTGTTCCATTCGATTATTACTTTCAATCTTGTTTGTATTACATACTCTTGTTTTCTAACTCTTGTAGGAGCATTCAGTTGTTTAATCTCTCACAGCTCGACCAAGTGCCATCATTCATCCAAAGAACTTGGTTCTCACATAGTAACCTATATCTCTTAGGATTAGGAAGCTTCAAGTTGCAATTACAATTTTTACCACTTCCTAATTATAAAATATGTGTTGGTTAACCATGACTATTATATGTGATATAGGCTTTATGCTTAGGTGGGACCTTAGAAAAGGCATTATGTGCATATAAAAAATGCAAGGATAATGAGGTGGTTGGATGAGGGATGGTTTCAAGTCCTCTAAGATGGAAATAACTTTTGGACTAAATACAAGATATAGAGTGTTTGATAAACAATGGCATGCACCAACATGCCTATATGTATACTTATACATAACAAAGAAAGTTTTGAATATGAGTTGTCTAGCTATAGATAGATACACAATCATATGCCAATTATTGTAGTGATTAGATGATACCCTCAAGGCACTAGATTACTCACTTTCATCAATATCACCCATGATGATAACAAATATAGTTGTGTCCTATGCATGGCTTTGCAAACTCACTCTTAAATCTAGTACAATGCTCTTTATATTTCTTTTATTCCAACTTAGATATTTATAATTGTGTTTTAGATAAGAATATATCATCTTGGGGGAAACTATGCTCATGTGTATACAATTAGATTGCAAACATTGTTGGGAGATAATGTATAACTTTTTTAGTTTTTGGTTGGGTGAAAGATGATAAAAAACTACACTATTCAGTTGGTATTCAACATTATTGACATGTCCTCTAGATGAATTCTCATGCAAAATAGCATGTTTGAATTTTGAACTATTGTTTCTCCTCTATCCATTGGTGTCATATTAGTAATAGAAAAAATGATATCAATCTATTATAATTATATTGCCATTATAGTTCAAGTTCATAATAGGAAGATGTATATCCTTGAGTGCAATGAGATTGTTTCTATTACTCTTCTTTATATAAGTGAAATTTGGAGAATGAGATACTCAAACATTATCAGTCTTGCTTCTATCATGTTGCAACACTAACAGCCTAAAATTATACCCACCACTCACAACAAGTTCCATCTTCAAATTAGAGACATGAACCAGTATGTCACATCAATAGAGAAGTGGAAACATAAATTATATCAATGGAAAGACATGGTTTTTAGGGACCATATAACTATGGATATTCCTATAGAATGTACATCACATAATATTGTAACATAATTAAGAGTAACATATTATACTTTCCACCAATTACATAGAGTTATATGAAGTTTTGACATAAATTAAACACTTTTTTGAAAATTCATCACCCTGAATCTTCCTAGTGTTTAGTTAGTGTTAAAATTATGCGAAAGACATAAGAGGTTGCATCTACAATATAGAGATATCTAATTCACAAATTTTTATATTTTCTAAATTACCCTCCCAAATAAGAATCACTAGTATTTAGATTTAAGTAAATAAATTTCCAAACTTTGTATGATTTATATTTACATTAAAAATATCCATTTCATTTAGTAGGCAATGTTGTTGTAGTACACCCTAAACATTTGAATAATTAGATATAATAATATTAAATTTAGATTGGTTGTAGTCATTTTGGAATATATTTATCATTAAGATGATGATCATGAAATTTATGTTTAAGAGACTTTAATTAATTATTGATGGTGATTATTGTTTATTTATTGAATATTGCATTAAGATTTATTAATTTAAAATGCATTTATAATATATTACTAACATGTATTAATGATACACATTCTTCTTCATATGTGCTCTAAAAACACATCATTGAGTATGAAATAGAATTATGTGGGAAGGTAACATTTGTTGGATAAAACAAAGTAGAAATAGAGATTAAATATTGCCATAGCACACACTATGAATGTGATTATATTTTTTTCATTATATGAATTTTAGTTATGTGACTATGATTGTTGAGCATACTCACAAGGGATTTATGACTTAATTGGTACTTTATCGAGTCCATGCATAAAGGAGATTTAATAATCACTAAAAAAATCTAAGGTGCTATAACACTTCCTAGCAATAGGTCAAGAGGATGAATTAATTAGTGTGTGTTTAGATATTGGTGGGGTTTCACATGAATAGTCAAGGGTAGACTACATTGATAAAATAGATTAGCATTAACATTTTTATCTTATAAGAATTAACATGGAGGAATGATTACCTAGTAGTGAGCATAATATTCCATAGATCTTAATAACATTTAATATTATTTCAAAATTAAATTAAAAATAGGTATTTCAATGACATGCTAAAAAAAGGATATAGAAATATTAAATACAAATGAGGTATAAATCCTTCAAATCCCAAGGAAATGTGAGAGATAGGGAATGAAGAAGAAACAACAGAGGAAAGGGTAAATGGGGTAGAGAAAGAAGTAACTTCAGAAGAGGAGGCTCAAACAGTCAAGAGGAGGCCAGCACCTCCTAGTGAGACTTTCAAAACAAAAAGAACACCAACTCAAATTAGAGGTATGATAAGAGCAATGTGCAATGTTACTACTGTCACAAGAATGGTCACTATGCAAGTGAATGCAAGAAGAAACAACGCACGACTAAAGGATTAAAAATGCTAATGTAGCAAATGAGAACAAGGCTGAAAATGAAAAATAGTCACAAGTGTTCATTGCATGCAACCTTGTACAATAGGACAACACTGAGATTTGGTATTTGGACAACACCTGCAGCAACAACATTAGTAGTACAAAAAATTATTTCCCTCCATAGATAACAACATCAAATTTGAAATTAAAATGGGGAACAATGAGAAGGCTCTAGTCATGGGAAGAGACATAGTGTGTAATCAAACCAAGCATGGTGAAAGAAGATAGATCCAAGATGTCTATTATATCCTAGACATAAAACATAACCTTTTAAGCATTGGATAGATGGTCCAAAATAGTTATAGAGCCTTGATGGAGAAAGGGAAATGCATCATCTATGACAAGGATGGAAGCAAGAAAATGATTGCAGTAGTTCAAATGACAAAGAACCGGATGTTTCCCCTCAAAATACAAATCCCAACATAGTTAATAGGCCTGCAAGAATTAGCCTTCAAAACAGTCATCAAAGACCCATCCAAGCTTTGGCATATGAAGTATGGGCATTTAATCTATTCTAGTTTAAGTCTTTTAACTAGAAAAGACATGGTTAGGGACCCACCAGCAATTGTAGAGCCCGATAGAAAGTGTGAAGCATGCATCCTAGGTAAACAACATAGACAACCCTTCCAATCAGGGTATTCTAGGAGAGCAAGAGCACCATTAGAGCTGGTGCATTCAGATTTGTGAGGTCCCATGAAGACCCCAACCTTAGGTGGCAATGTATATTTCATGACATTCATAGATGACTACAACAAAAAAACCTGGGTTTATTTTTTGAAGAACAAATTAGTTCTAGCATTTGACAAGTTTAAGGTGTTTAAGGTCTTGATTGAAAAGAAAAATGACCACTATATCAAAGTCCTCAGAACGGATAGGGGGGTGCAAGCATGCTAAAGGCAAAAGGTTTGTCAAATGATTATTGGGGTGAAGCTGTAGCAACAATAGTCTAACTATTGAATAGGTGCCCCACAAAGGCTGTTCGTGATAGGATTCCACAGGAAGCATAGATAAAATGCAAATGGAATGTAGAGCACTTGAGAATATTGTGTGTGTGGCATATGCATTTGTGCTAAAAGAGAAGAGGTAGAAATTTGATGATAAAGGTGAAAAATGTATTTTCATAAGCTATAGTTAAGAGTCAAAAGCCTACAAATTGTATAATCCCATCACTAAGAAAGTGGTGATCAGTAGGGATGTTGAATTCATTGAAAATGAATCATGGGGTGGAATGGTGGACATCACCATAGGTATTTTTGTAACAATACCCTTTGAGGATGAAGAAGCTCTAAAATTTAGGAGCTCTAGGATGTTTCAACAAGGTAACAGTTTAGAAAGTAGGAGCTCCAGAAATTTTCAGTACGACAACTCTAGAACCATTCAACAGAGTAGTAACTCTAGAAACTTACAGCATGGTGAACATTCTGATGCTCAATCTTCTTCATCAACCCAACAATCAAGAAGCTCTAGAAATTCAGACCCTACACTTGCATCATTGATGCTACAAAGAACAAGAAGCGTGAGGGAAATTTATGACAACACAAGGTATGTTGATTTTGATAAAAATTTGGATTTTGCTTTGTTTTCCTATAGTGATCCAATGTATTTTGAGGAAGCAGTGAAAGTGGAAAAGTAGTGTAAGGTCATGGATGAAGAGTTGAATGCTTTAGAATAAATTAGACTTAGGAGCTAACTAATTTAGCTAAGGGTAAACAGGTCATTAGAGTTAAGTGGGGATATAAGACCAAATGCATTGATGATGGTAAGATTGAGGGGCATAAAACAAGGCTGGTTGTCAAGGGTTACAAACAACCACTTGAAAGAGACTATGATGAAACATATGCACTGGTTGCAACCTTCGAAATAGTGTGGACAATCCTAGAAATTGCAACCCAACACAAATGGAAATTATTTCAAATGGATGTGAAGTTAGCCTTCTTGAATGGAGTACTAAAAGAAGAGGTGCATGTGGAGCAACCACTTGGCTATGAAGTCCCAGGGTAAGAAGATAAAGTACACAGGCTCTGAAATTCTCTCTATGGGCTTAAACAAGCACCACGAGCATGGTACAATAGAATTGATTCATACCTACTGAGCAATGGCTTTAACAAAAGTGGTAGTGAGCCCACACTCTACATCAAAGTAGCCAATGGTGAGATTCTTATTATTGTTTTATATGTAGATGATTTGATTTTCACACAGAATAATGACCTTTTCATTGTTGATTTCAAAGAGGCAATGAAAATGATTTTGAAATGATAGACCTAGGTTTGTTAAAATATTTCCTAGGCATAGAGGTCCAAGAAATAGAGAATGGCATCTTCATTTCACAAACTAATTATGCCAAACAAATGTTGAAAATATTTAGAATGTTGGACAGCAAACCTATTCCAACACAGATAACTACAAGTCTGAAATTAAGCAAAGAGGACATTAGCGGTGATGCTAACCCAACTCTCTACAAGAGCATGGTTGGAAGCCTCATGTATTTGACAGTTACAAGACTTGATTTGATGTATGTGGCAAGTGTGATTTCTAGGTTCATGGAGAAACCAAAACATTAGCAAGTAGGGAAAAGAATCCTAAGGTATGTCAATGGAATGAAAGGCTATGGCATTATGTATATTGCCCCCAATGAGTTTGAGCTAGTTGGGTACACAGACAATGATTGGCCAAAAAATGTAGATAAAAGAAAGAGCACATTAGCTTATGTGTTCCACATGGGTTTAGGAGCAATTTCATGGGCGTCAAAGAAATAATTCATTGTTTCTCTCTCTGCAGCAGAAGCAAAGTACATAGCAGCAAATGCAACAACATGTCAGGTTATTTAGCTTAGAAGAATTCTTGTAGACCTTAATGTGGAGCAAGAAGATGGTATAACCATATTTTGTGACACTGTGTCTTCTATAGCTCTGACAAAGAATCATATTTTCCATAGACGAAGCAAGCACATTCAAATCTGCTATCATTTTATAAGGGAGTTGGTAGAGCATGGAGAGATTGAACTTTAGTTCTATAAATCAGAGTAGTAGCTCATTGATATTTTCACCAAGGCACTATCAAAAGACTCTTTTGAACGCCTAAGAGATAGGCTTGGCATTATGGATAGCTCCACAAATGAACCTCAAAAGAACAACTCTAGAAGGACCCAGCTTCAGAAAGATAACCTGTATGGAAGTGTATCTCTAGAAAGAGTCTTAGAAAAGCTTTGAAACTTTAGTTTGGGAAAGCCAGAAAAAATCTAAAAGTTTTAGTTATGGAAGGACAATCTCGGACATCTCTAGAACTTTGAACATGTCCAAACACTTGACATCTCCAAAACACATAGCAGGTGCAGACAGGACATCTCTAAAATAACAGAGTTCCAGAATTTTAGTTCTGAGAAGAAACAAGAACTCCGAAACCACAGTTTCAGAAGGATAGAACAACTTCAAACAAGGAAGCACTAGAAATACATAATGGTAATGAAAATGCAGTGAAACTCAAGATTAAAGGGGAGTGTTGGAAATATTAATCTTGAGCGGCCATCCACCACATTTATTGCAACTGTCAGATGAGACCTATTGGGATCGTTCCCCCTTTGCCATGTCTAACATTCGTTGTCCTAATTAATGCATTCTCGCATCGAAATAATTTTGGTAGGTCATTTTGAATTGGGTAGCATTTTTTGGAAGGACAAATAAAGATAAAACAAAGGAATAAACAGAGGAATGTTCAGGCAGTTAAGAAGGTAGATAGTTAGATAGAAGAAGAACCTACAATAGCATAGGATATTGGAAAAAGAGCATAACTCCAGAAGGTTGCAGCAGCAACACTGAATATTGCATAGGAAGCAGAAACCTCTGAAACTACAGAATCCGAACAATAGACACAGCTCTAGAAAACATCGCATACCAGAACTCCCGAACTTTCACAGAATCAGTCAAGTTATCTCCAGAAGCTCCGGAAAGGTGTGCAACTTGCTGTATGAAAGAAATACAGAGCTGAGTTTCTCTATGAAAACATTTTTGAATATGAATGCAAAGGAAATTATTGTCTCCTTATCTTTCTTGGTCTGCATCTTTTTCTTTGCCCACTTTAGTTGGATCTTTTTCTAACAAATAGGTCGACTAAACTCGGGGTTTGCAGAATTGTTAGATTTCAATCCAATTAAAGAAAGTAATGTGCAGTTACCAGCTGGTGGAACATTTGTTATTGCCAACTCTCTCGCTGAATCATAGAAAGCAGTGACTGCTGTAACTAATTTGGACTGTTGTCTGGCCGCTAGTTGATTTCAAACAAGTCCTATTGTTTTATGTTTTGCTGATATCGAACTGAGTATAATGAGGTGGCGGGCAGGCATGAGGAGGCGGTGAAAAGGAAGTTGCCAAGTTGGGCAATGGGAACTTCTCATATTTGATGCTTGCGGGGACGAATTGCTTATCAATTGTATACTTTATGCTTTCCAAGAACGGACCCATGATTATTTTATATAAATGTCATAGTTTTTAATATTTTAATAGTTAATATGGTAATTAGTTATCTTATTTATATAGATAGTGGTCAAATTTTATTTTTAAAAGAAACCAATGCAATGATTTTGAGGAGATTCAGCATTCTATTAAAGAAGAAAACATTGGATGAACTTATTTGCCCTGCAAGAAGAAGCTTCCATATGGAATGGTTAAAAATAAAGTTGAGCTGGAAGATGCAATTGCTGCTCTGGATTCAACAGCAGATCTCAAGAAAAGGTTCTGGACCATTGGTTTATTTAGGGCATGATGTGTGGTGTCAGTGTTGTGGTGGTCCCGTGTGTTCAATTCCATGTATATCCAAGCTGGTGTGCAGGACAAAAACAATTGCCATGCGAAAAGGAAAAGATTAGTGGTGTTTTCCTTTATGATATCTTCATTGTGGGCTACATGAGAGCTTGAAAGTGAAGCAGATTTCTTACACTCCTAGCAACTGTGCTGCAATTTCTCCATGTGCAGCTTTACTCTGAAAATCTCGTCGAATAAAAGGACTTCAATTGAGAATTTGTTGAAGTCTCAAGTAGTGTGTAAGAGGAGTATGGTAGACACTTAATGAAAACAACCAAGCAAAGAAGAAAAAAAAAAAAAAATCCATTTCTGTATGAGAATCATATGAGCATGGATAAGTTGTCATGGGGTGAATTTTGGATTAAAGGTTTGAGCAAGGTATTGTGCATTGCACAGAGGTCTATAAATGGCACCCCAATAAACTCCCACACGTGTTTAGTAAACTTATATGAGCATCTGCAGGAGTTCTGACTTGTTTTGAGTCAGCTTATGACAGGTTCATTGTGTACAATCCTCCCACAGGTCAGTGCTGCAAACTGCCCAATATGCACATTACTGAGACAATACATGATGTCACCATCGTTGCATAGAAGTCTTACAAGGTAATAGTCGTAAATGGTCCTTTCCATGCCTTTGTGATTAGAGTCTATGATTCATTAACCTGCAGATGGAGTGAACCATCTATATATTCTGGATTGATGAAGGAAAGATTTGGAACATCATGTTAGAATTTGTTAGATGTATCTTCTAGAGTTTTAACATGTTTAGATTATTTTGTTGTTGTAAGTTATATGTTGTTTGCACCAACCTTTGTTTGATCTCTTTTTTGGCTACTTGACCACTTCTAATTAAGGTTCAATTCATTGTTGACCTCCATAGAGCACAAGCATTGCAATGTTTTGACATCATCTGCTAACCAAAAAGTAAAATTTACACAATTCACATATTTGCTCAATAATGACAAACTGTGACAATTTTACTAATGAAATATGTTTATTTATGTGTATATATTGATGAATTGACCAAGACAGGATAGTGCTCTTATTTCCATCTAAAAAATATAATTTGAAAATAGAAATAAATGTAAGCTCACAAAAACTTTCCTCTTTGCTAAAACTACACTTCAAGAAGGTCATGAACTTTTATGAGATCTTAAGCCTAGCCTAGCACAAAGCTTCCAAATCCTCGTGAAGATGTTAGTTGACAATAAGTAGCTATGTAAAGACTTCTCAATTTTATAAGAGTTTATATTGCATGAGCTAGCAAAATTATGGGAGCTAGCAAAATCAAATCAAATGTGCCAGCTACTATGAATTTGCTCAAAGATTTTATTTTATCATATTTTATAATTGGATCATTGAAAGAACAATCAGCCTCCAATGATGTGGATTTAATTTGACCTAGTTTGTTGTATCACCTCATGCTATGTATTACACAGAGCTCTATAAAAGACACCCCAATAAACTCCCACACATGCTTAGCAAACTTATATGAGCATGCTTAGCAAACTTATATGACAAGTTCATTGTGTACAATCCTCTCACATGCCAGTGCTGTAAACTGCCCAATATACACATTACTGAGACAATACATTATGTCACCATCATTACAGATAGAAGTCTTACAAGGTAATAGTCATATTTGATCCTTTCCATACCTTTGTGATTAAAGTCTATGATTCATTAACCTGCAGATGGAGTGAACCATCTATATATGCTAGATTAGTAAGGAAAGATTTGGAACATCATGTTAGAATTTGTTAGATGTATCTTCTAGAGTTTTAAGATATTATTTTGTTGTTGTAAGTTATATGTTGTTTGCACCAACCTTTGTTTGATCTCTTTTTTGCCTACTTGACGACTTCTAATTAAGGTTCAATTCATTGTAGACCTCCATAGAGCACAAACATTGACATGTTTTGACATCATCTACTAACCCAAAAGTAACATTTACACTTAATTCACATATTTGCTCAATAATGACAAACTATGACAAATTAACCAATGAAATATGTTTATTTATGTGTATATACTGACCAAGACTAGATAGAGCTCTTATTTCCATCTAAAAAATATAATTTGAAAATAGAAATAAATGTAAGCTCACAAAAACTTTCCTCTTTGTTAAAACTACACTTCAAGAAGGTCATGAGCTTTTGTGAGATCTTAAGCATAGCCCACAAAGCTTCCAAATCATCATGAAAATGTTAGTTGATAGTAAATAGTTATGTGAAGACTTGTCACTACTATATATATATATATATATATATATATATATATATATATATATATATATATATATATATATATATATCGAAGGTAGTAAAATGTTATTTTTTTTTTATGAAAGCTAGTAAAATATTTTTGTTTTATTTTTATTGAAGCTAGTAAAAAGTTGTTTATTTCTAATCCTTTATCAAATCTAATAAACATCTTATTAGTAAGAATTAGCTAGAATATATTTCTTGGTGTGGCAGTGAGTCAATTCACATGTATATTTTGATCATATGGGATGATGTTTGCCTGCCCAAAAAGGTGGGGGGTTTGGGCTTGAGAATTTGTAGATGGATGAACATGGCCTTGTGTTCCAAACTAGTTTGGAGAATTTATGAGGATAGATCGTGGAGGTTCTACAATCTAAATAATCTTCTCATTAGAGCTAACTTTCTCCCTCTTGGGTCTAGCATATGAAATTTCTTGAGAAGTTGTTGCAAACTCATTTTCTCTGATGTTAGGTGGAGGCTGGGTAGGGGGACAAAATAATTTTTTTATTGGATAGGTGGCTTCAGGATTCGACTTTGGTGATATTTGAGAAATATAGACCTTTAGCCTCTCATTTTGAGGGTTATATTAGGACTTTGGTGAAAGACTACTAGTCACAACTTGAGTATAAGTTGGTCTAGATAGATCATTCCATCTCCATTGAAGAATTGAAAGATAATTCTTCATCTTTGTAGGCTAGTCTTTCTAATTGGCCTATTCCTCTTTAGGGTAGTGAGGATTTCTTGTTATGGGATGGCCATGAAAGTAGAAATATCATGATGATCTTTACTTACCATAAGTTCTTTAGGTTGAATGAGGCTTGCCCTCCCTTATGTTTGGATAAGGTTTGGTAGCACAAGTGTCTTCTTAAGGCTTGTATTTTTTATGGGTGGTTGTTAATCGATGTGCTCTCACTTGGGACCAGTTATAGAGACTTGGTAAGTTAGGCCCCTCCTGATGTGTTATGTGCAGATCAGAGGAATAGAACAATAATCACTATTTTGTGCACTGTGATTTTTCCACCAAGTTGTGGGACTGGTTCCTAGATAGATGGGGACTATTCTAGGTTATCGTACCTGACATCTCTAGTCTCATGGCTACTTGGAATATGGAAATTCATAGTCAAGGACCTTGAAGTTGATTTGGGATTCTTCCCAACTCTCGTTGTGTGGAACATTTCGTTAGAAAGGAATAGGAGGATCTTTTAGAACAAATAAATGCTAATGGAATAGATTTGGGACAATGTGGACCTACTATTCTAGAGTTAGGTGATTGTTTTAAGGGTGATGACTGGTACATTGCTAAAAATGAGAAGTTTTGGGTGGATGATTGGCCTTGGCTTAGATGGTTGGAAAGTTCTATGAATGACAAGTCAAATTTGATCATCCCTTATATTTGGAGTTGTCTTAGCTATGGTCAGCGTAAATTTAATTTTGATGGGGCTACCAAAGCTAATCCTAGAAGGGTAGGTGGTGGATGTGTATTTAGGAATGAGGTGGGAACTCCTTTGGGTTGCATTGCCTTTGATTTTGATATGGATTCCAATAACATGATTGATGCTAGGGCTATGTTGTGGGGGTTGATGATTTCTAGAGAGAAAGGGTGGAAGAAGTTATGGGTTGAAGGGGACTCCAAATTGGTTATTGGTGCCATGAATGGTGGGAAGTCTCAAAGGTTGAATTTAGATGTTATTATTTTGAAGGTTAAGTCAATGGGGGCCTCTAGTTCAATGAGATTCAATTTAGTTTTATTGGGAGAAAAGGGAATGTTGTTTCCAATTGGGTAGCTAGCAAAGGTGTTGGTTTGAGATCAAAGGATGGGCTCACCAAGGTTTGTTCCAGTGGGAGCATTTTCCTCAAGAGTTTTTAGTGCTTGTCTAGGGTGATCTTAAGGGATAGCCACTTGTCAATAGGCTAGATTGGTAGTAGTTGATGTCATGTTCATGATGTCATCCATATGTGTGTGTTAATTACATTTACGCCTTAGCCCTTCATACTCTCATTTTTATTGTGGGTGGTGGTAAGTAATGTGTTGAGCTATACAAGTGTTACATTTTCATTATCTCTTATTTATTCTTATGACAAATGGCTTCTATCAAGGGGTTGCATGTAGTGGTTGGTAAGATAGACAGGAAGAATAATGAGAAGGCTAAAATTGGTAAAAATACCTTAAAGAAAAGGAAACATGAGGTCTCAAGAATGAGGATGATCATTGACTTCATGGCATTCATCAAGAAGGAAATTAGGGACCCAGTTCTTCAACTCTAGGTCATTCAAATATGGGAATTGGTGAAAGACATGGATGGGGCTCTAATCATGGGGATTTTCAATACCATGTCTAATCTCCTACGAGACCCTAGGCACACATGGTGGAGGTGGAATGTATTTTATGTAGCTCATAATTTGTCTTGTGCTTCTCTACTTTTGAATGTAGCTAGCTCTTATCTACTTCATGATGATATTGAAGACATTTTTTACCATGTGGAGGTCTATTTCAACTACATTCTTGACCATTTACATGCTTCCAAAAGGAAATAGTTGTGTCTGTAGTGGGTGGTGGAGGAATTGCATAAGGGTTTAAAGGTGTTGCTTTTATTGGAGGCTATTTCATATTTTTCTGATTGTTATGATAACGAGGGCTTAGAGGATGTTCAAGTGGTGGCTATGCTGGTAAGATTGTGTCATGTGAAAATTTATACTACACTTTGAGGTGGCTCGGCACCTATGTAATTTTCCTTGGGCCCCCTTTTCAAACTTGGAAAATTTCTCTATTTCTTTGCTTGTTTGGTAGCTACTAGCTCTATTAAACTTCCACTTATATATTTTGAGTAAGGTATGGTTTTTGGGTGATGCCTTCAGCTTCTATTCATTTTTTGGTTTCTAGGATGTTTTTGGGACTAGGTACATATGGTTACGGTTTATCACAAGTGGAATGTTGAATGCTTCTTCTTTGTTGATACAATATGGAATGAATATAAATATATAGTTTAGCTAGTATTTTGTGTTGTATTCAACACTTCATTGAATCACTATGAAGTTGGTTGGACTAAGGGCTATGTGCTTCTTGCATCTAGGGAAACTCCCCTTTTTGACATGGTTCTTTGATCCTAAACTAGGTATACTATCTCAAAAAAAGAATTAGTAGAACTATTTTAACTAAAAGGCTATGTATTCACAAAATTTGTGTCATTCAAATTTAATAAGGAGGAACAATTTTAGAAGGAATCAAATAATATATATCGCTATATATTTAATGATATATCAAGTACTTTTTTCATAAACTTAATGTAAGTTAAGATGTTTTTGAATATAAAATGTAAAAAATAATAACATAAAAGCAATATCAATAATGGTGAAGAGTGTTTGTTGAGGACATGGAGAGACCACTACCTATCTAGTGCCTCCAATTTAGAAAAATCCATCCTCGCTAACCTCTAAGAAACTACACAACTCATAGAAATTATCCATGCCTCTATTTCTCTTCAATATAAATTCAAATAGTTTTTGTAAGCCAAGCAAGGATGAATGTCCATCAACATAAATGAATCCACCATAGATTCCCTGCCATGATTTCTAACTAATTCAAAATATAATAAAAAGTAATTGACCCAAGAAAATTAAACATAGCAATTGACTTTACCTTCCACAAGAGATTGATGTAATGACAAATCAATATGCAAAAGGCTTTTCCTCCTTAAAGCTTCACCTTACATTTTTTATTACTAATATTCACACTAGTATTGGCATCTAGTCTATTGACCATTAGATCATGGTGTATTAGAAAAGTAATCTTTATCATTTTTATTTTCCCAAAATTAATCTTATGGGAACATCTACCTTCAAATGTAGAATAATCTACTTCCTTCCTCTGCATCAACAATGAAACCTTTTCATTGATTATTTGCATGTTATTCCTAGTGAGAGTAACATCTAAATCAGTAGTATTTTTGTGCCCTTTGTATAACATTGGTAGTTTTCCCCTAGAGATCTTCATGCCAAATACAAAAAAACAAGATAATTGTCATCTAAGTAATATATGTTAATCCTTCTATTTGGATTCATTGCCTTCATTCCCACAAAAAACTATGATGAAATGGTGGCATCTATGCTCAAAGAGAAGCTGGTGATTTGAATGTAAACTATATAAATAGAATTAGATCAAATAAGATATTTTTATATTCCAATCAAATAAGATATGCCAACTACTATGAAATCAAATCAAAGATTTAATTTTATTCTATTTTGTAATTATATTATTGAAATAATAAGCAAGAGATATTTTTTATATGTTATAATTATAGATTTATTATAAAATTAAAAGGTCTAAGGTCACAATCATATATTCATTAAAAAATTATTTCTTAGCATTTATGGTATTGTTTGAAAAAATAAGTGGATCTAGACCATCGAGCTATATATTTCAGCTAGTGCTCCTCCCTAAGGGAATGCTTATTAGCATAATTACATTGTTTATAACTATAACAAGTTTTTTCAAGGCAACATTGGCCTAGAATAATATATTTTGATCTAAACATGTTTATGGTATGCACATAGGATCAAATGATTATGAATTCACTTAACAACATCTATGAAAGAAAATCTTAAATGCAAAAATTATGAAAATTAAGTTTAAAAATCATATTCATTTAAATGCTTTTATTTAATTTATTATGCATTTCTTCTAAATATGGTAATCATGTATAAGTTTAGAAATTATCATACCTCCATAGAGTACAAAGACACCATCTACTAACTCAAAAGTAACAACTATACTTAATTATCATATTTACTCAATGATGAAAAAATGCAACAAATTACCTAAATGAAATGTTTTTATTTATATGAGGAATAAATAGAGTTCTTATCTCCATCTAAATAAATTTAAATTGAATAGATGAATAAATGTAATCTCAAGATCTTATTGGCTCCCCATCATTTATGGCTATTTAAATAAGATTATTTTAAAAAATGTAATAAATCTAAGATCAAGATCTTTTGATTCAAACACATTTAAAAATGCACATAGGATCAAATAATCATGAGTTCATCCAACAACATATCCATGAAATTAAATCTTAAATATAAGAATTATGAAATTACATAAGAAAACATATTCATTCAAACGGTTTTATCTCATTTATTATACATTTATTTAAAATATGGTAATCATGAATACATTTAAAAATTATAATACCATTCCACCGAGTAGAAACACTAATATGTTTGTAAATCATCTATTAACCCAAAAGTAACAATTACACTTAATTCAAATATTTGTTCAATGATGAAAAAATTCAACAAATTAGCTAAACGAAAATATTTTCATTTATGTGAAGACTAAATAGAGTTCTTATGTCAGTCTAAATAAATTTAAATTGAATAAAGAAATAAATGTAAGTTCAATATCTTATTGGTTCCCAATAACTTATGACTATTTAAATAAGATTGTTGTAGAAAATGTAATAAATGGAATGTCAAGATCTTTTCCATGTATCACAAGTATCGATGTATTGCAACATGATAAGGTTTTATGTTCCAATTGTTTACTTATTGCAAATTGTATGGTCAAGTTTTGTTTGATGGTAGTCCTTTTAATAAATACCATGGATGTATATATTTCATCTAGTACTCCTCACTAAGGGAAGATGTAATTAAAAATAACCAAAAAATAAAATTACAAGTAGCCAATGCTATGAAGCAAAAAATTAGTAGACTACTCCAACTCAGATTAGAAACAACCTAAATCAACTAGAATAATATATATCAAATCCATGCTAATAATAAAAGAAAGGAAACATAACACAAGAAACACAACCGAAACGAAGAAAATCATGACATTTTTTTTAGAAAATAAAGGAGAAAAATACAATAATCTCAAAAGATTAAATGCCAAAATAGTAATTCCATTATGATTTGTCATCCTAAAAAGAATCCATAAGCCACATCTCTTTCCTCCACAATAGAAAATTATAAATTCAAATCAAACTTATATTAGTTGTATAAAATGTCAACTCCATTGCCCACCATAAATGGAAGCCCAAAAAAACTAGATAGGGTGTAGTAGTTCAAAACTATAAAAAATTAAATTCAAAGGAAAAATCTAAATGAACTACCAAAACAATGACAACCTTAATATGAATCTTTGAAAAAAAATTGCAAAACTATCCAAAGGATGGGAATAATGAGATCTTTGGAGGAAAAATTAGCTTAAAATTCAAGTGTCCAGAGGCCAAAATAGGAACATCAATAGAATAGATAAAGTAAGAATTGAAGTATGAGCTGGCTCCCTAAGACTGCTCCCATCTCCAATAGATAAAAGATATCAACACATTTGTCAAGAGAGATAAACCAACTCCTTCTATAAATGATCTTAAAATCTCTAGACTCCATGCTAGTGTTGTTGGAATATATTTTACTGATTCCAAGTTGATGGTGGTATATCTCTGATACCACTTGTTGGTGAGAGAGAGAATGGAAGATGACACAAAAAATAAAACAAGCAGACGTAAATTTCTATTTATAAATATTTGAAATTTACATTAAAAAATGTTTACAATAAAAACTTGTAGAGTTGTTTTGTATTACTCTTCTACAATAATTTCACACCTTTTCAAAGCTTCTAGAGTTGACTGGACACTATTGTGTGTCATCCCTCTTCTTTCTATAGTTCTATTGTGTGCTTCTATAGCTACTGCTACTATTCCATAGTTGGGTGATACGAGCTTCTTTATAGAGCTTTATAATGTTCCTTTCCATAGTTCTCTCATCTTCTCCTCTATTGCTACTACTACTATGAATGTTGTTGCAAATGTTCTTCTCTGCACATACATGCACATGGTCTAGGATTTTCCTTTTGTCTTGTCTAACTCCTCCAAAATATTCTGACTCACTTTCAAACTCAACCACCAGAAATAAATTATAGTCAATCAATAATAATGTTGTAGCTAGCATTAGAGACAAATGGGAGAAAATGGATCCCAAAAGTATTTCTAATACGAATGTAATTAATGTCTGACTCTGGATTAATATTTCTAGCACTCCTCCTTTAATCTGGAGTCATATATCATTCATATATAATGATTTGTATCTTTTGAGTTATCTTTCTACTTACATAGAGATTTCTGTAGTTATCATTCTAGAGCTATCTATGTCCTTTCAGAGTTAGGTCTAGAGACGACCTTCCAAAGTTGTCTTGTATAGATTTGTTCTATCCTTAGTTGTCATGCCCTTCTAGAGCTATCATATCTAGAGCTATCCTATGTCTTTTCAAAGTTGGGTCTTTTTGGAACTATCCTATCTAGAGCTATTTTGTGTCTTTTTGGAGCTATGTCCTTCTGGAACTAATTTATGGAACTATCCATGATTCCCAAGTTTTCTCTTAGGCACTCAAAGTACTCTTTTTATAATTCCTTAGTGAAAATGTTAGCGAGTTTCTACCCAGATCTTGAAAAAATATAGCCCAATCTCTCCATGCTCAACTAGTTCCCTTATAAAGTGATAGCAGATCTCAATATGCTTGCTTCCTTTATGGAAGACTGGATTCTTTGTCAATGTTGTACCATCTTCTTGCTTCTCACTCAAATCTAACAGGATTCTCCTAAGCCAAATAACCTAACATGCAACTACATTTGTTGCTATATACTCAACTTCTATTGTGGAGAGAGAAATAATGGGTTATTTCTTAAATTCCCATGAAATGGCTTATGAACCCATGTGGAACACATATCTAGATGTGCTCTTCTTTTCATCTACACTACTTGCCCAATCACTATCTATGTAACCAACCAAGTCAAACTCATTATATGTGATATACAAAATGCCATAGCCTTTGGTGCCATTGACATATCTCAGGATTCTCTTTCTTACTTGTCAATGTGTGTCCTTGGGTCTTTCCATGAACCAAGATAAATTAGACTTACCACATACATTATATTAGGCTTGGTAGAAGTCAAATACATTAGGCTTCCAACCATGTTTTTGTTGCAAGTATGGGCCTAACCAGTATTGTCATTGATGTCAACATACTCATGTTACATTGATGTCAAGATTTAATGAGTTGTGTGCTGAGGATATTGAGAAAATTAGCCCCATCAGAAATAGAGAAGAATAGTGAAGACAGGGAAGTTCTCTGAAGTAAAGATCCCATCCAGATGAAGATAGAGTAGGTGAACCAAAGGGTTTTTAGATATGTGTCTGAAGATCCTCCAGACAAGATCTGAGAGGGCTGCATGAATATTTGGAGAAGTTATGGCCTTATGAATAAAACCGGTTCTAGTAGTTGTTAAGAGGTGACAAAGTGACACAAACAAGTCCGGTGAGATCCAGAAATGCAATATCATATTCTGTGGATTTGGTGACATGTTTGGGAAGCTAATGTGCATTGACAATTCAATTGGTTCATGGTTTGGAGGTCCACAAGCAATCCTTCTATTATGACAGTGATGATTGACTGTGTTCTTGAGATTCTAGTTGAAGATGTGATTGATTATAGTAAGTAGAAGTGGTGAGGATGTTCTTTGCAATTCAAGAAAGCTTGTGGCGATATCTAGATTGTGTCTAGTTCATGTTGGTAGTCTGCATTGAAGATTGAGCTTGCAAATGAAGATTTACCTTCAAACGTTGGTGTTCTTCCTAATTTTGGCCGACTGGATGATTTGCACATGGTGCGGATGACCTTGAAGATGTTTTGTGAAGTGTGGTGTGTTCCTTGAAGATGATTCAAGTCCCAACTATGTATGGCCGATAGTGTAGTAATGTGCATGAAGTTTTTGTAATAAGTCAAGTTGTATCTTTGTAATTGCTCTGTAAATAAAATAAGTGTGTGTTGTCCTGACTTTGATGATCATTCCAAAGTCAATGTCATGTATAAATAAGAGTTGTGAAGTCATTCAAATGTATCAAAGTGGTCATGATGAGGATGTGGTAGAGAAGAGTAGCGAAAAGAACAACAGAGGTATTGAACATAAATGGAACTGATTCAAGCATAGTGAAGATGCTGATCTCTAGTTCAAGTATGTAATATTTATATTATTTTGTAGACAGTGTGTCTCCTTTAGGCAATGGGCCTCTTTTGAGCAGTGTGCTTGGGCAGTGAGCCCTAATTGGCAAGTGCCATTTTATTCATTCTTATTCTTCTAACAAAGAATACAATATTGGGTTAATCACCCCATAGTTTTTCCCTTAAATAGGTTTTCCAAGTCAAAATCTTGGTGTTATATGTCTTGAATTTGTTTCTACTCTTGAATTATTGTATTATGCTTCCTTGATTAATCTTTAGTAAGCCATTGAAATAACAAGAAGGTTTAAAGAACAAAGATTTGATAACAACTGATTCACCCCCCCTTTCAGTTGTCTGTCCTAAATCCAACAATTGGTATCAGAGCTAAGTTCCTCTAGAAGAAGCTTAACTACTTGAGGAGATCCAAAATGTCGACCTATAAGAAGGACAGTCCAAGGTTTGATGGTTCAAACTTCACTGCCTGGAAAAGATGCATGGAATGTCACATACAATGCGTGGGATAACAGTATTGGAACATAACCTCAACTAAATATGTTCCCCCAACAAATGGCCCTACAACTCTAAATGAAATTAGAGATGCAGAGAATAATCTTTGAGCTAAAGAAGCCCTACTGAGTGCCTTGTCTGATTCAGAGTAGACAAATGTTATGGGTTTGAAGACTGCCTATGAAATTTGGACAAAGCTTGAAAATCTCTATGAAGGAGACAAATATGTTAAGTGTGCCAAGCTACAAAGTCTAAAAGGAAAGTTTGAAAATCTAAAGATGAGTAAAGACGAGAATATCACTTCTTACATGACAAAAGTAAATGAGCTTGTTTGTGGCATCAGATGTGTTGGTGGAGTATTGGATGAAGATGAAATTATTGCTAAAGTTCTCAGATCCTTACCTCCTGCTTAGAAACACAAAGTTGCTTCTATTGAGGAAATTAGATCCTTAACAACTATCACAAGGGATCAATTGGTTGGTAAGATATCTTTATTCGAGTTAGCTGAGTTTTGTGATGTACTTCGCAAGACTGAATCTACATTCAAAGCTAGTGCCTCTACAAAAGGCAAACGGAGATATGATCCAGGAGTAAGTTCCTCAAGAAAATAATCTTGGTATGAGAAAGCAAGAAACGATCTAGAAGAGGATGAATTAGAAGATGAACAACTTAAGGCCCTCACTGCAAAGAGACTACCAAGAGGATCTGGTAAGTATGAAGGAAAATTGGCTTTCAAATGTTTTAACTGTAACATGATTTGTCATTTTATCTCAAGGTGTCCGAAAAGATTTTCTAGGCCAAACCCTAATAGATCAAGATTTCAAATGAAGTGTTATTATGTTCAAGGAGATGATGATGAAGGAGTAACAGATGATGAATCTAAAATAAGAAACAAATCTGGAAGTGACTGGGTGTTTATTGCTATCAAAGAAGAAGATCCAATGCCTATTGAATCTATCAATCAGAAGGTGATAGAAAGGGCTTTGGCTGCTCAAGTTGAAGAAAATGATGAATGGGTCATTAAGAGTGGATACTCTCACCATATGACTAGTGACAAGAATAAGTTCATAAACTTGGAAAGATATGAAGGTGGAGTTGTAAAGTTTGGAGACAATTCTGCTGGCAGAATTAAAGGTAGAGGAAACATTTCCTTTGATGGAAAGAACAAAACCAGTGATGTTCTATATGTTGAATGTTTGAAACATTATCTTCTCAGTGTTGGACAGTTGGTGGACAAGGGCTATGATCTCTGTTTCAAAAATGAAAAATGTAAAACCTTTGAAAGCTCTGGAACTGAGATTGCATCTGGTACACAGACAAAAGGTAACATCTTCCAATTAGTTGGTATTTTCAAAAGTTCCATATTTGTTCAAATTGATCAAAGTTGGTTGTGGCATAGGAGAATGTGCCATGTGAATTTTGATAATATCATTAAGATAAGCAACACCCAGGCTGTAAGAGATCTTCCAAAACTAATGAAACTTGCCAACAATTTGTGCAAAGAATGTCAGTTAGGTAAGTAGAGCAGAGTCACATTCAAAAGTAAGGAATAATCTTCAACTGGATTATTAGACTTGGTGCACACTAATCTCTGTGGTCCGGCAAGAGTCAGGAGCCTGCAAGGAGATAGGTATTTTATGTTATTAATTGGTGACCACTCTCGGATGATGTGTGTGACCTTCTTAAAGGAGAAATATGAAGCACTTGAGAAATTCAAAATATTCAAAGCTATGGTAGAAAATGAAACTAGCTTAAACATAAAATGTCTCAGGTTTGATAGAGGTGGAGAATTCACATCTGGAGACTTCGTATCATTCTGTGAGAAGTATGGGATAAAGAGACAATTATCTACTCCAAGGACTCCTCAGTAGAATGGAGTAGTGGAGAGAAAGAACTAGACCTAGGACCATGATGATGGAGGAAAATGTTCCTCAGATCTATTGGAGAGAAGCTGTAAGCACTGCTGTTTGTACTCTCAATCGAGTACAAATTGGAGGCAATATTGGTAAGACTCCTTATGAACTTTGGTTTGGTATCACTCCTATTGTAAAGTATTTCAGAGTTTTTGGTAGTAAATGCTACATCAAAAGAGATGAAGACCTTTGGAAATTTGATGCTAGAAGTGATGAAGGAATATTCTTGGGATATTCCACTCAAAGCAAAGCATACTGGTGTTATAACAAGCTATTGAGAAAGATTGTGGAAAGTACAAATATGAAGGTTGATGAAGGCGTGGATAATCCCTTAAGGTTTTATAAGTATGAAGCAGATGATCAGGATGATGTATCAGTCCAAGAAGAACAAGCCCCAACTGCAGCTCAGATTCAAACTAATATGGAGAACCTTGAAATACAGGAAGAAGAAACAAGTCTGAATGAAGCTGTTCAAGAATTAGAAGTGCAAGAAATTCCTAATACTCCTAAGTATGTAAGATTGAATCATTCTAAAGATTAGATTATAGGAGACAAAAACAAAGGTGTTCAAACAAGAAGAAATATTGCTCAAGATTCAGTGAAATACTATCTAATTTCAAACATTGAACCAAAAATAATAAGTGAAGCCTGCAATGATGAGAGTTGGGCTAAAGCATTGGAGGAAGAATTGATTCAGATTGAAAAGAATAACACTTGGGATCTTGTCCCCAGACCTAAGAACAAAAGTGTGATTGGAAGTGGTCAGAAACAAAGCCAGATTGGTCTGTAAGGGTTATTCTCAAGTAGTAGGAGTTGACTTTGAAGAAAATTTTGCTCTAGTGGCAAGAATTGAAGCATTTAGATTATTTCTTGCTTTTGCTGCCTTCAAGGATTTCAAAGTATATCAAATGGATGTCAAGTCTGCCTTCCTGAATGGTGATTTGGAAGAAGAGGTATACATTGAGCAACCAGATGGATTCCAATTGTTTGATCATGGTGATATGGTTTGCAAGTTGAAGAAAGCTTTGTATGGACTCAAACAAGCCCCAAGGGCTTAGTATGAAAGATTGGATAAACATCTTTTGAAGATTGGTTTCAACAAAGGTATTGCTGACAGTAACTTGTACTTTAAGATTGTCCAAGAAAATATCTTGATTGTTGAAGTATTTGTTGATGATATCATTTTCAGAGGAAGAGATAGTATGTGCAAGACTTTTGCAAATCAAATGAAAAGTGAATTTGAGATGTCTATGTTTGGAGAAAAAAATTTCTTCTTGGGTCTACAAATCACTCAATCAAAGGAAGGAATCTTCATATCTCAAACCAAATATGTGAAAGAATTGTTGAAGAAATTTGGGATGGAAGATTCAAAGCCAATGAATACTCCCATGGCAACTGGATGTAAGATGAGTAAAGATGATGAATCTCTTAAGACTAATTAGAAAAAGTATAGGTCAATGATTGGAGGACTGCTCTACCTCACTCAAACTAGACTTGATATTATGAATGTTGTTGGTCTTATTGCCAGATTCCATGTTGATCCTAGAGAGTCTCACGTCATGGCAATCAAGAGAATTCTCAGATATTTGAAGGGAACAATTGAGTATGGATTATGGTATCCTAAGGATCATGAATTCTCTCTTCATGCATACACAGATGCTAATTGGGTAGGAGATGTGGATGACCAAAAGAGTACCAATGCTGGTGCATTCTTTTTGGGAAAAAGATTGGTTTCTTGGCTAAGCAAGAAATAAGAGACAATATCTCTATCCACTACAGAAGCATAATATATTGTTGCAGTAGGCAGTTGCAGGCACTCAGGTATTATGGATGAAGCAAATGCTAAGAGATATCATAGTGGAGTATGAAGAACCTATCACAATCTTCTGTGATAATTCAAGTGCAATAAATATATCAAAAAATCTGGTGCTGCATTCAAAGACAAAACATATATCCATCAAGTTTCACTTTTTGAGAGAGCAGGTGAACAAGAAAGAAGTTAGATTGGAGTTCATGCCCTCAAAGGACTAGATTGTAGATATTTTTACTAAACCTCTACTTAAGGACTCCTTTGAGTTTCTCAGGCAGAAGCTAGGGGTTATTACCCCTCCGGTTCTGAATTAAGGTGCATTGATGTGCATCAGTTCAGTGAATTTCACAATCATATCTTGTGATCTGGGTTGATGATTAAGAGGCTGCTCCTTAGGGGGAGCAATCAGTATGTTTTTGAAATATGAGAAGTGGTTGCAAGTATGTGCCCTTTGCCATTGATGTCAAAGGGGGAGAAAAGGCATGTGAAAAACAAAAGTGGTTGTTGATTCAAAGGGGAGCAGTAAAAGGAAGAGAAGACATGTGAATGGCTACTATTGATAGGGGGAGCTATATCAGTCATTAAGGAGAAGTTCTTGTCTTGATGGTTATAATAGTTTTTCACATTATATGTTGCCATCAATGACAAAGGTGAATATTGTTGCAAGTATGGGCCTAACCAATGTTGTCATTGATGTCAACATACTCATGCTACATTGATGTCAAGATTGAATGAGTTGTGTACTAAGGATATTGAGAAAATTAGCCCCATCAGAAACAAAGAAGAACAGTGAAGACAGGGAAGTTCTCTGAAGTAAAAATCCCATCCAGATGAAGATAGAGTACACGTACCAAAGGGTTTTTAGATATGTGTCTGAAGATCCTCCAGACAAGATCTGAGAGGTCCGCATGAATATTTGGAGAAGTTATGGCCTTATGAATAAAACCGGTTATGGCAGTTGTTAAGAGGTGACAAAGTAACACAAACAAGTCCGGTGAGATCCAGAAATGCAATATCATGTTCTGCAAATTTGGTGGCATGTTTGGGAAGCTAATGTGCATTGACAATTCAATTGGTTCATGGTTTGGAGGTCCGCAAGCAATCATTCTATTATGACAGTGATGATTGACTATGTTCTTGAGATTCGAGGTGAAGATGTGATTGATTATAGTAAGTGGAAGTGGTGTGGATGTTCTTTTCAATTCAAGAAAGCTTGTGGCGATATCTATATTGTGTCTAGTTCTTGTTGGTAGTCCGCATTGAAGATTGAGCTCGCAAATGAAGATTTACCTTCAAACATTGGTGTTCTTCCTAATTTTGGTTGACCGAATGATTTGCACATGGTGCGGATGACCTTGAAGATGTTTTGAGAAGTGTGGTGTGTTCCTTGAAGATGATTCAAGTCCCAACTATGTATGGCCGACAGTGTAGTAATGTGCATGAAGTTTTTGTAATAAGTTAAGTTGTATTTTTGTAATTGCTCTATGAATAAAATAAGTGTGTGTTGTGCTAACTTTGATGATCATTCCAAAGTTGATGTCATGTATAAATAAGAGTTGCGAATTCATTCAAATTCATGATGAGGATGTGGTAGAGAAGAGTAGCGAAAAGCAGAGAAGAGGTATTGATCTTAAATGGTACTGATTCAAGCATAGTGAAGATGTTGATCTCCAGTTCAAGTATGTAATATTTATATTATTCTGTAGACAGTGTGTCTCCTATAGGCACTGGGCCTCTTCTGAGCAGTGTGCTCGAGCAGTGAGCCCTAACTAGAAAGTGCCATTTTATTCATTCTTATTCTTCTAATAGAGAATACAATCTTGGGTTAGTCACCCCATGGTTTTTCCCTTAACCAGGTTTTCCACGTCAAAATCTTGTTGTTATATGTGTTGAATTTGTTTCTGCTCTTGAATTATTATATTATGCTTCCTTGATTAATCTTTAGTAAGCCATTGAAATAACAAGAAGGTTTAAAGAACAAAGATTTGGTAACAACTGATTCACTCCCCCCCCTCTCAGTTGTCTGTCCTAAATCTAACAATTTTCGTATAGGGTTGGGTTCACTTCACTATTTCTGTCCTCTTTACTCAATTTCACACTTGTAACTATTGGTGTTGGGGAAGGATTTCTTTTCAGCATTCTAAACCTTTTTAAGAGTTATGTGGCATACTTAGTTTGTGAAATAAATATGTCATGATCCATTTGTTGGACCTCAATGCTAAGGAAATATTTTAGTAGACCTAGGTCTATCCTTTCAAATTGTCTTTTCATTACCTCTTTGAAATCAACAATAAGGAGGTCACTATTCCCTATGAAAATTAAATTATCTACATACAAAATAGAAATTAATATCTCACCATGAGCTATTTTGATGTAGAGTGTGGGCTCACTCCCACTTTTGCTAAAGCCATTTCTTAGCAGATATGAATCAATTCTATTGTACCATGCCTGAGTGCTTTCTTGAGCTCATAGAGGGCTTTTTTAGCCTATATACTTTGTCTTCTTTCCCTGGGACTTCATATCCATGGATGTGGCTACTCAACATACACCTCTTCTTTGAGTACTCCATTTAGGAAGGTTGACTTCACGTCCATTTGGGATATCTTCTACTTGTGTTAGGTTCCTATTACTAAGACTGCCTACACTATTTCTAGCCTTACAACTGGTGCATATGTCTCATCATAATATCTTCCAATCTATTGTTTTCATCCATTAACAACTACCCTTGCTTTATGCCTTTCAATTTTTCCTTCAATAGTACACTTGGTCTTATAGGCTGACTTAACTCCAATCACTTGTTTACCCTTGGGTAATTTAGTTAGCTCCCATGTTTAATTTCTTTCTATTGCATACAACTCCTCATCCATGGCCTTAGACCATTTTTGTTCTTTCATGGCCTCTTAAAATATGTTGTATCACCATGATAAAACAAAACAAAGTTTAAACTTTCATCAAACTCATCATACCTTATATTTTCATAAATTTTCCTCATGCTTTGTATCTTTCTTAGTATTAGAGAAGTGAGCATAGGATCTAAACTACTTCTGGAGTATTCTAAATCCTATTATTCTACTCCATTATGGATTTTCTTTATTCTAGAGTGCTCTGGAGATGATTGGATGAAGTTGCCTGGAACTAGATTCTAGAGCTAAATTTGGAGTTGATTCTTCTTGATTGTTGGGAATTACTTCATTTCCACCTTTTTCATCTCTAGAAACTATTATTGAGATTCCCAAGGAGGTGTCAACCATTCCATCCCATGATTCATTATCCATGAATTCAACATCTCTTCTGATTACAACCTTCTTGGTAATAGGGTTATACAATTTGAATGCGTTGGATTCTTCTTTATATCCTACAAAGATGCACTTTTGTCCTTTGTTACAAATGAATATGCCACATACCCAAATATTCTTATGTTCTCTACACTCCATTTTCTATTTATCCATTCTTCTTGTGGAATCCTATCCCTTATAGCCTTTCAGGGACTTCTATTCCAAAGGTATACTATTGTTTCTATAGCCTCACCTAGAAATTATTTTGAGAGTCCCTTGGCATTCAACATGCTTGTTTCCATCTCTTGGATGGTTTTTTTTCCTCGTAGAAACTCTATTTTTCTATGGAGTGTACTTAGTTATGAATTATTATTTGAATTCCTTCATTCTTGTAGAAATTTAGAAATTCTTTGGAGACATACTCTCCCCCTCTGTCTATTCTAAGGACTTTGATGAACTGGCCACTTTGTTTCTTAGCTAAGGCCTTGAACACCTTGAATTTTTTAAAAGCTTTAGATTTATTCTTCAAGAAATAAACCCATGTCTTCCTACTATAGTTATCTATGAAGGTCATGAAATATACATTTTGGGATATGGTGGGATTTTTCATGGGGCCATATAAATATGAGTGCACTAGCTCCAATGGTGCTTTTTCCCTCCTAGATTGCCATGAACGAAAGGTCTACCTATGTTTCTTTCCTAAGATAAATGCCTCACACTTTCTATTAGGATCTACTATTTTTGGTATCCCTCTAACCATATCTTTCTTTGACAAAAGATTCAAACTAGAATAACCTAAATTCCTATACCTTAAATACTAGAGTTTGTATGGGTCTTTGATGACTATCTTGAAGATTGACTGCAATCCCATTTTTGTAGACATCATGTGCTTGGGGGATGTTGTTGCATACTATAATTAAAAGTCAATTTTCTTCCTAAGGGGAAACATTATATTTCTTGTCATTTTCACTACTACAATCTGCTTCTTGCTTCCTTGTAAAATTAAGCACTCTCCATTTTCCATCAAGACTTTATATCTTTTTTGGACCAATTGTCCAATTCTCAAAAGGTTGTGTTTTATGCCTTGGGCATAATAGACATCCCAAATTGCTCTTCTATCACCATGCTTTGTTTGAATGATGATTGTTCCTATTCCCATGGTTGGAACTTTTCATTGTTCTCCATCTCAATCTTAGACTTGATGTTTTTGTTAATGGAGGAAAATAAGTTTACATTACCAATCATCTGGTTGCTACAAGTGCTATTCAAATACCAAACTTTAGTGTTGCTCTACTGAGAAATATAACGCACAATGAACATGTTTGAGGGATGTTTATTTTAGCCATGTTTTAATTGATTACATTTGCATTTTATCTCCCTTGGTCATGCTGCCTCTTTCTACATTAACTTGCAAAATGATCATACTTATGACAATAATAACACTACACGTTACTATTCTCATACCTTTTATTTTAGATACTAATTCTTATTATCTTTGAAGTCTAGCTATGAGATTCTTGCTTCCTGTTGGCTATATGAGCTTCCTCTTCTATAGAATCCTTTTCCTCTACCTCTTTGACCCTTACCTCTATTATTTCTTCCTCTTCCCCCACCCATCACACTAATTTAATCTTTGAAGGCTTCCTCTAGGGAAGGATTAGATCTATTCTATTAGTACTCATGGGTTTGTAGTGAACCCATCAACTCATCCACTATCATCTTTGAGAGGTCTTTGGCCTCTTTGATTACAACAACAATTGTGTTAAATCTTGATGGTAGAATCCTAAGGATTTTCTAAACAACCCTTTTCTCTTCTGTAGCTTCACCATTAACCCTTAACTAGTTTATTAAAATGTAAACTCTTGTATGCAATTCTAGAATGGACTCTCCATCTTTCATTTGAAGAGTTTCAAAATCTCTTCAAATCAACTAGAGTTTAACTAACCTCACCTTATTAGTCCCTTTGTAGGAGTTTTTAAGAATATTCAAAGCCTCCTTTGAGTATGTAGATATTATTATTTGGGGGAATATGGCTTATGCATGGGTACGTGTATCAAACTTAGGGCTTTTTCATCTTTCCTTCTAGTTTTCTTCAGTTGGATCTTCTAGGCATATGTCAATACTACATAGGCAATTTGGTCAATCACATCTATGAATCCATTAAACACAAGCTCCCACAAATCATGTTCTACCATTATGGTCTCCATCTTCTTTACCTAGACATCATAGTTTTTTTCCATCAAAAATAGGTGGTTATTGCCATCTCTTACTATCACCTCCAACCATTTTTCTAACTCTGAAGAAAAATCTTTAAAACCCAAAAAATCTAGGGCTCTAGCTTTGGCTCTGATATGGATACCTAGGAGAAACTAGGAAACCTAGCTCTTAACTTGGCTCTAATACCACTTGTTGGAAGCATTTCCCTGATACCATTTGTTGGGGAGAGAGAGAACAAGAGAGCATGCACAATAAAATAAGAAGACATAAATTTCTATTTGTATCTATTTTCAAATTTTACATTAAAAATCTTTACAATAAAATTTTTAGAGTTGTTTCTTTGTATTACTCTTCTACAGTGATTTTACACCTTTCTAGAGGTTCTAAAGCTAATTGGACACTACTGTGTGTTATGCATCTTCTTTCTATAGTTTTATTGTTTGTTTCTATAGTTCTACTATGTGCTTTCGCAACTGCTACTACTATTTTGTAGTTGGGTGTTGTGAGCTTCTTTATGGAGCTCTACAATGTTCTTTTCCATAGTTGTTATCTCATCTTCTCCTTTGCTGATGTGAATGTTGTTGCGAATGTTCTCCACACACACACACATAATTCACACGTTTCCTTTTGTCTTTTCTAGCTCCTCTAAAACATTCCCACTCAGTTTCAAACTCAACCACCACTAATAAATTCATAGCCAATCAACAATAACTGGTGTAGTTGGCATCAAAGACAAATGGGGGGAAATAGATCCCAAAAGAATTTATAATGGGAATGTAATTAATGTTAGACTCTAGATTAATATTTCCAATAATTGTCACTAGAGCCAATGAAGGACTTAGAATAAGATCTAGAAAGAATCTAAAAAGGCTCTTTCGAAAAGCTTGATTTTCTAGCATGTCATGACAATAACCAACCCCCTTCAAAGAATTATTATCAAAAATCAAGAAGGAAAAAAATTCCCTCATTAACTTCTTTTGTTTAAGTTATCATCTTTTATGAATTTGTGAAGTTTCATTGATAAGGAAATTTACTCATGATTTTGTCCATGTAAATGATATTTTTCTTAAAATTAAGATTAGCAATTCAATTGGTCATTTGATTTCTTTCATGAAAGATGTGATTAAGTTTAAAATTCAAAAAATTTCCAAGAAGATCAACAAATTTTGCAAGAAGACTAAATAGCCTCCATTGATTAGATTTTATGCATTTCAAGCTATTTATCACCAATTTTGAGACATCTTGGCAACATTATTGGTATTAAATCTAGAAAATGGAGTCCCAACTCCCACAACTTTACCTTTAAAATTTTTATTTTCAGAAGCATCATGAAAATTAAGCTTTATCTGTCCTTTTGGAGGTGGGGACTAGAAAGCCTTACTTTGATCTCTCTCCTCCCTTTTGGGCTTCACTTCTTCAAATGACTAAAAGATTAAAAAGAGTTTAGTTACACTGAGAGGGGAGGTGAATCAATGTAGTTCGATTGAATGTTAAGATAAATAACCTTAAACACATCAAATCAAATAAAGATCATGAAAAACATCAAGCCAAATAAGCACACATGACACCAGATTTACGTCGAAACCCTATGAGGGAAAAACCACTGAGAGTTGCTTGTGTCTACTACTCAAATTGAACCTCAAAAAAAAGAAAGGTACATATGTTTTTGAAGCACACACTCCAAGGTTTAATAACACCTATAGCACTATTTTTTAACATAGGTACAATGCACACCTAGTTCACATCAAACACACTTAGAAGCACCAACTTCAATGAGGCACCTACCTCAATCACCAAAACAATAACACCAAACCCCTTAAAAAGATGACAAATATGTGTGCAAAAAGTGATTCTAAACAATCTAGTTTGCACCAACTAAACACACATTATCCTCTGCAAAAAAAAAACTCTTCAAAGAGACATAAACTTCATCACATATCCCTCAAACATTACTTCTCCATGTCTGCATACACTATCATAGCAATATGAAATCTCCACAAAACCCTTTTAATCACAGTCTATATTCTACATCTATATGTTGCAGGATATAGGAAGTATTTTTATGTTGATCTCTATGCATACTCAGAAAAAAAAAAACATAAAAACTCAGGCACAAGATCATAAAAAACCCTTATACTCATTGAACCACAAAACAATTATAAAATAGTTTGTAAAATTGCTCAGAACTGACCCATATATCCTCTTGTACATGAAAGTTCAAACTCTATAGCAAACCATTGGGATTCAAACATACATTAAATCAGGTTCATCAATCCTTTCTTTTGCAGGCAATGGAAAACAAATAATAACCATAGATTATGTTTTTCTGCCCACACAAAAGCCTTCCACCTACGAGGACTGGTCTCCCTAGGAGAGGGGGGTAGTCAAACAATGTATGCGACCCCTTGACTTGGTGACTTAAGTGAAGGTTTACCTATTATAACCGGTCACCACTCAAATAAAACAAAATGTAACTCTTTATTATGATAGGCACATAAGGTTTTGATTTAGGTTTTAAGGCAAAATGAGAACTTAGGGTTTTTTAGGGATTTTAAAGACTTGAAAAACATATGACCCTAGACATTGTAAAAAACCTAAATTCTTGTGATCACAGGAAGAACTAAAACCCTTTTTGAGATAGTGATTGAATTGTAAGCATAACCCAAGAAAGACTTGCATATCTAGGGATTTAAATCAATTACAATTTAGGGTTTTAAAGACATTTTCAACTCCTAGAAACTAGATTTGTATTAGAGATAAAAACCTAAAGATTTCATCAAATAACACTAACACTAAACCACCATATACTCTGAGCAGTGTTAAGAAGCATGGATTAAAGCTTTAGCAAAGGAAACACTTAACACTTGAAGATCATTGACACAAACACATGTCAAAACCTAAAAAGAACCCAAAAGGATGAGACTTTGTATTGAACTGCTGATGTTAAACAGAGGGAAAAAGGTAAAGATTGAATACACTGAACTCCACTTTTCATAAAGAATGTCCACCACTGTGGAATGAAGGTGACATCACCAAATAAGAATCTTCACTTCACAAACCTGAATACACATATCTGAACAACTTCATGTTTCAAACCATTTTCATACCACTCGATCACATTGTGTGACTAACAACTTTGAATGCATGAAACTTCCAAGCTCATCTAAGAGTATATTCCTGACATCACACTGTGTTGACATCAATGCCAACACACCATTTACATATGCCAAATGCCAGAGGGTCAACAATGTCCCCCTTTGGCATTGAGGGCAACATTATCATAATCATTTGACAAGTCATCATTACTATTATGAAACAATACATCATCAAAGCATCACATCACTGTATCATGAAATACATTGTCATACAACATATGAAATACACTGTCAAATGTCAAAGACACTGTCCCATTGTCAAATAGGAAGACCACTATTCTCCACTCAAAAGATACTGTCATACATCATATGAAAGACACTGTCACATGTCAAAGATACTGTCATCATGAAGTTCAGTAACACTAAACCTATGAAAACCTGTACAACAATTAGTAAAAACATTATCATGTCAACAGATATAACTATTCCCTATCAGCACAGATATAACTGTTCCTATGCCCTATTAGCTGATGATATTACTGTTACCTATGTCCCAGCATAAACACTGTCCTTGCACTGTCTACACTGCAACAAGACAACATTCTCAACATTTCAACTCCTTGCACTATCTTTACTGTCTCAACCTACTCCCCCTTTGACATCAATGCCAAAGGTTAAAGAGTATCTCCCCCTATCACCAAACCTCTACACCAAAACAAGGCTTTCCAAGACAACATATAACATTAGCACATTGCATAAAATAAAGAAGGACTACACCTACAATGAGAACCAACAAAGCCTAATGAACTTCAAGACAACAGATTACATTTCAAAACGAACAGCAACTTGAAGCGGTAGATTGCAAGATTCAGGGTTAAATGAAACAAGCATTGAATCTCCCCCTGAAACCAACACACTTCATGAATTTAGTAGATAGAAGAGAGAGAGATATCTCTTAACTTGAGTCTCAAATGTTCAAACACATCCTTTGACAATGTCGGCAACTTGATCTCTTGTGGCAACATATTTCAGAGCAACCTCATGAGTCAACACTTTCTCTCTCAAGAAATGATGCTTGATGTCAATATGTTTGGTTCTTAAATGCATAACAGGGTTCTTAGAGAGATTGATAGCACTAGTATTGTCACATAGAACTAAAATAGGTTGAGAAACATCTACCTTCATATCCTTAAGAGCTTGTACCATCCAAAGTACCTAAGAACAATAAGAAGTAGTTGCTATATATTTTACCTCAACAGTGGAGAGTGAGACTGATTCTTTTTTCTTGCTTGTCCATGCTACCAATCTATCACCTAAGAAAAATGCTCCTCCACTAGTGCTTTTCCTATCATCTATGTAGCTAGCCCAGTCAACATTAGTATAAGCTATGAAAGTAAAATCATTGTTGATAGGATACCATAACCCATAATCAAGTGTGTTTTTCAAATATCTAAATATTCTTTTAATTGTCTTTAACATGTGTCTCTTCAGGATTAGATTGAAACCTAGAGACCATACCCATAGATTGCATGATATCAAGCCTTGTAGAAGTAAGGTATAGAAGGATGCCAATCATAGATCTGTATAATGTTCGATCAAACAAATCAGATTCATCATCCTTACTAAGTTTACATCCTATAACCATAGGTGTACCAACTGGTCTACAATCTTTCATCTTAAACTTCTTGAGCATTTCTTTAATGTACTTACCCTGAGATATGAAAATACCATCTACTAGTTGACTTACTTGCAAACCAAGGAAGAAGGCTAGTTCACCTAACATTGACATTTCAAACTCCTTTTGCATATCATTAGCAAATATCTTACACATCTAATCACTGTCACCACAAAATATAATATCATCAACATATACAATGACTATCGACATGCTAGTACCTTCTTCTTTGAAGTACATGTTACTCAAAGCATTACCTTTCTTGTAACCTTACTGTTGTAGATAGTTGTCAAGCCTAGAATACCATTCTCTTGGAGCTTGTTTTAGGCCATACAAGGCCTTTTTGTGTTTATAAACAAAGTCCTTATCTTCATGTACCTTGAAACCTTCTGACTATTCCCTATAAACTTCTTCATCCAAGTAACCATTGAGAAAAGCATATTTAAGATCCATTTGGTAAACTTTGAACCTTTTGTGGACTGAATAAGCATGAAACATCCTAATGACCTCATGTCTTGCAACAAGTGCATAGGTTTCATCAAAATCCAAACCTTCAATTTGAGAAAAACCTTTACAAATTAACCTTGCTTTATTTCTACTGATTTTCCCATTTTCATCCAACTTGTTTCTAAAAAGCCACTTAACTCCTATAACATTTTTATTCTCAGGTCTAGGTACAAGTTCACATGCTTCATTTTTCTCAATTTAACTCAACTCTTCTTTCATAGCTATAATCTAATATTCATCCTTACTAGCCTCTTCATAAGATTTAGGTTCTAATTTAGAGAGTAAAGAATAATTTACCTCTTCTTGATGCATTGCCTTGTATTTTTTTCTTGTCATGACACCATCCTCTTTCTTGCCAATAATTTGATTTTTTGAATGATCACTTTTGACAAACCTAGGTAGATATTTTGTTTGTGATGAACCTCCTTCTTCAATATTAGTACTCTCCTTGGGTGTACTAGGAGATGTTTGAGGTTGAATGATCCTCTTCTTGTGTGAACTAGGAGTTTGAGGTTGTTCTTCATCAGATTCAATCTTTATTTCATTTGTTGGTTCCTCATAAACGGGGTTAGAATTCATATATGACAGCTAAGTTAGATCTTCATCAACACTAACATGTACACTCTCAACAATCTTATGAAGACATTTATATTATAACATTTATAAGCTTTACTAGTTGTTGAGTACCCCAAGATATACCTTCATTAGCCCTAGAGTCAAACTTACCAAGATTACCTTCATCTCTCTTGATTGTACATTTGCTGCCAAAAATTTTAAAATACTTAACTGATGCAGGTCTACCTTTCCACAGTTCATATGGTGTTTTGTCACTATTTGCTCTCAACTTGCTTCTATTAAGGATGTAGACTGTTGTATACAATCCTTCCTTCCAATACTGATGATGTAACTTGGAATCCTTCAACATAGTTCTAGCCATGTCTTGGACTGATTTGTTCTTTCTCTCTACTACCCCATTTTGTTGAGGTGTTCTAGCTGCTAAAAAGTGCCTCTTGATTCCATGCTTCTCATTAAACTCAACTGAAGTGTACTCTCCACCTCTATCTAATCTTAAGTGCTTGATCTTCTTACCAATCTCATTTTCAACCATACATTTGAAAATTTTGAATCTCTCTAATGCCTAAGATTTCTCTTGTAGAAATGTAACCCATGCCATCCTAGAAAAGTCATCAATGAATAACATAAAATACCTTTCACTATTTAAGCTCTTTGTCCTTATTGGTCCATATAAATATGTATGAACTAGATCCAAAGGTTGAGTAGTTGAATACTCCTTTGTCTTGAAACTTGTTCTTCTTTGTTTTCCTTCCTGACATTCCTTACAAAACACATTAGATGGCTTACTGAGAATAGACATGTGCCTCATAGCATTGTTCTTGCTTACCTTCACTAGGTGATCAAAATTTATATGACCCATTCTTTTATGCCATAACCAACTCAAATCAGTTTTCCCTAACAAATATTTTCCATTCTTTATATCCTTCAAATGATACATGTTACTTGATGTCCTATCTGCTTCAACAACTATTTAACAGTACATTCATTGATTATTTCACATCCACTAGTATGAAACACAAGATTATACCTTTATCACACATTTGACTCAGACTCAACAAATTGTGTTGTAAACCTTCAACATATAGGACATCATGAATGTTTGTTTTGCCATCAATGCTTAATGTGTCTTTTCTAGTGATTCTAGTAGTAGTATCATCACCAAATTTAACAGTACCACCTTTGTCATAAGTTGTAATTATTACATCTTTGAAGCTTTGTCCTCCTTCACAACCTAGTCCTGATTTGTTTGTCACAAAATTTTGACTTTAAATCAACTTGTCAAAAAGTTTAGTACTTTGCTCACATTTTAGGGACTGATTTAACTCTTCTTTCACCTTCTCTAATTGCTTTCTTAAGGACACAACTTTTGCCTCTAACTTTTGATAGTCCTCCAGTTTTGTTTGCAAGTCCAATTTTGTAACTTCTTCAATCCTTTTGGACTCTTCCAACTGTAATTTATAATCTGCAAGGTGTTTATCAGATTCTACAAGTTTAACACTAAGTTTTTCATTCCTCTTTCTTTCATGTTTCAGGTTAGCAAGTGCAGAGATTAGCTCTCCCTTAAAATTAATTTCTTCTACTTGAGGATCATCATCTTCTACCACATCAAGGTTTTCTTCTTCTACTTTTTCAAATGCCATAAAAACACATTCATTCTAATCACTAGCATATGAAAGATCATCATAACTGATATCTTCATCTACATACAAAATTTTCTTGCTTGTGCCAAAAGATCTTCTTCCCTTTTTAGAGTTATCCTAATTCTTAGAGTTATCTTCTTTAGTTTTTACATGTAGAGGATATTTTGAAGTGAAATGACCAACTTTACCATAGCTAAAGCACTTAAAAGGAAACTTACCATTGTACTTGTCTGATCCTCTTCTCAACCTTCTCACAAAGTTGGATTCTTGATCATCTAAGTCCTCAAACTCTTAATCTTCCTCCTTATCCTTTCTGACCAATTTGAAGGATGCCTCCTTGCTTGAACATTCATCATTTCCAATCCTCATTTCATAAGTTGTGAGGGTACGATGTAGTTCATCTAAGGAGAGTTTATTTAAATCTCTAGCTTCTTCTATTGTAGAGATTTTGGAGTCATACTTTGAAGACAATGACCTTAAAACATTTTTAACCACCACTGGATCTTTTACTTCCTGTCCTAAACCACTTATGGCATTAACTGTTTCTTGGACTCTTAGAAGATAATCTTCTATTTTCTCATCTTCAGTCATTTTAGTCCTTCAAACTTTGTCCTAAAGGTTTGCAACTTAGCTTCCTTGATCTTAACATCACCTTGGTAAATGCTAACCAACTTATCCCACACTTCCTTAGCAGATTTACAATACATTACCTTGACTAAAATTTCATTTGTCAGCCCATAATAGATGGTTGCTTTTGCATTACATTCATACTCTCTTTTCTCATCAGTAGTGGAGGGTGGTTGAGATGATTTATATCCATTCTCAACTGCTACCCACACATCATAATTAAAGGATTGCAAATAAGACTCCATCTTGACACTCCAAAAAGCAAAACTAGAACCATCAAACATGGGTGCTTTAGATGTTGAAGAACCTTCTTGACAAGCCATGAGTGTAACCTACTACCAGGACCAACCCAAGTTGATTAAACCTCTACTAGGCATGTTGCTCTGATACCAATTGAAAAGAGTACAATTACACTGAGAGGGGGGCTAAATCAATGTAGTTTAATTGAATGTTAAGATAAATAACCTTAAACACATAAAATCAAATAAAGATCATGAAAATATCAAGCCAAATAAGCACACATGACACTAGATTTACGTGGAAATCCTATGAGGGAAAAACCACTAAGAGTTGCTTGTGTCTACTGCTCAAATCCAACCTCAAAAGAAAGAAAGGTACATATGTTTTTGAAGCACCCACTCCAAGGTACAATAACACATAAAGCACCATTTTTTAACACATGTACAATGCACACCTAGTTCACATCAAACACACCTAGAAGCACCAACTTCAATCAAGCACCTACCTCAATCACCAAAACAATATCACCAAACCCTTGAAAAAGATGAAAAATAAGTGTACAAAAAGTGATTCTAAACAATCTAGTTTGCACCAATTAAACACATATTATCCTCTATAAAAGAAAACTCTTCAAAGAGACATAAACTTCATCACATATCCCTCATTGATAACAATCCATCAAATATTACTTCTGCCCTCTCTGCATACACTATCATAGCATTATGAAATCTCCACAAAACCCTTTTAATCATAGTCTATATTCTGCATCTGTATGTTGTAGGATATAAGAAGTATTTTTATGTTGATCTCTATGCATACTCCTCAAAAAAAAAACATAAAAACTTAGGCACAAATCTATCTTTAAAAACCCTTATACTCATCGAACCACAAAACAGTTATAAAACAGTTTGTAAAACTGCTTAGAACTGACCCATACGTCCTCCTGCACATCAAAGTTCAAACTCCATAGAAATTTGATGGGATTCAAACATACTTTAAATCAAGTCCATCGATCATTTCTTTTGCAAGCAATGGAAAACAAATAATAACCATAGATTATGTTTTGTCATCCACACAAAAGCCTTCCATCCACGAAGACTAGTCTCCCTAGGAGAGGGGGCCAGTCAAACAATGTATGTGACCCCTTCACTTGGTGACTTAAGTGAAGTTTTACCTGTTATAGCTGGTCACCACTCAAATAAAACAAAAAGTAACTCTCTATTATGATGGGCACATAAGGTTTTGATTTAGGTTTTAAGGCAAAATGAGAACTTAGGGTTTTTTAGGGATTTGAAAGACTTGAAAAACATATGACCCTAGACATGTAAAAAACCTAAAATCTTGTGATCACAGGAAGAACTAAAACCCTTTCTGAGATAGTGATTGAATTGTAAGCATAGTCCAAGAAAGACTTGCATATCTAGGGCTTTAACACAATTACAACTTAGGGTTTTAAAGACATTTTCAACTCTTAGAAACTAGATTTGTATTAGAGATAGAACCCTAAAGATTTCATCAAATAACACTGACTCTAAACCACCATATACTCTGAGCAGAGTTAAGAAGCATGTAAATCTTGAACAAAGGAAACACTTAACACTTGAAGATCATTGACACAAACACATGTCAAACCCTAAAAAGAACCCAAAAAGGATGAGACTTTGCACTAAACTACTAAGGTTAAACAGAGGGCAAAAAGGAAAGCTTGAATACACTGAACTCCATTTTGTCATAAAGAATATCCACCACTATGGCATGAAGGTGACATCACCAAGTAAGAATCTTCACTTCACAAACCTGAATACACATATCTAAACAACTTCATGTTTCAAACCATCTTCATACCACTTGATCACATTGTGTGACTAACAACTTTGAATGCATGAAACATCCAAGCTCATCTAAGGGGATATTCCTAACATCACACTGTGTTGACATCAATGCCAACACACCATTTACATATGCCAAATGCCAGAGGGTCAACAATAATTTCTAACCATTCTTTTAGGATAGCTAACTCAAACAGACTAGCTTCTTTGTTTGGATTTTTTAATTGACTCTTATAATGAGAATTACAACCATGCATGATCTCTTTCCAAAGATTTTTTGATGATTTTTCCTCTCATTTGAAAATCTCTTTATTTCTCTCAAGACAAATCTTCTAAAAATGACACTCTAAGATATCTCCCATAATTTATGAAGAAAATTTAAGTTTGTAGGAGATTCCCAATTTATTATTTGATCACACAAAGATCTAGAAGAAAAACCTCACTAGTATTAAAGGAAACAAGGAAATGATCCTAATTTTTGATAGCATAATCACATAGGAAGATGAGATAGTTACTATTTTCTTCTTTTCTCAAGCAATGATGACATCTACCAAGGCTAGAATAAAAACTTTTTTTGAAGTTCATCATAAGTAAGAATTTTTAAATGGCAAGCCAACCATAAAAAATCCTTATCCTTAGGTCACCCTTTAGCCCTCTAAATTTTATACCAAGGGAAATAAGATCTTTGAGTAACTTTCGATAATATTAGTTTTTCCTAATCATACTTCAATGTATAACTCTCATTCCCTTCAAGATTCTATCCCCAATAATCATTGTTAAGATTCCAAATAGACCTAAAATTTTGGAATAAAATAGAAAGATTAAGACAAGCCCTTTCATCAACCTCAGGGATAGTGGATAAGGTTTCCATGATATAGATATGTACCATACCTCCTAATATTTTCTTCCTAGTAATCTTTGACTTAAGATCCCCATTGAACCATAAGATAGATAGAGATACCCCTAAATTTAGGATTATTTTCCAAAGGAGTGTCAATCAACCATCAATCTTTCCAAAAGGAGACAAAAGAACTATCCCAAATCTTCCAAAATCTATGTCACTCAATTATCATTTAACAACTTCAATTCCCTCCTAGATGGAAAAATCAAAAATAAAATTGGTCAAGTTTAACATACTTTGAGGATGACCACCTCTAAGATATTTAGCTCTCAAAATATGAATCCAAGATTGTTGAGGAAAGGAAATGAATATCCATACCAATTTAACCAACAAAGATTAATCAAAGATCTTTACATATTTAATCACTAAACCCCTCTCTTCTCTACTTACATAGATTTTATTCCATGCTAACAAAGGAAATTTGATTTGAACCGCTAATCCTTTGAACCAAGGAAAATCCCTCATTACTAAGTTGATTTTACCAACAATACTTTTAGGTGCAAGGAGAAGAGAAAATAAAGAAATATTAATAGCTTAAAAAGTATATGTCAAAATAACCAACCTCTAAACAAATGAAATCCATCTTTCTTTCCAACTGTCCATCAACATTCTAAATTTATCCAAAATAGGATTCTGTAGAGATTTATCATTTCTAGCATAAAAACAAGGAAACTAGGGTAGGAATTAGGAAAAGAACCTTTTCTAAAAGAGATAAATATGAAGAGGATATCTTGTTCCATTTCACCCATATTTAAAATGAAAATTTTAGATTTTGATGTGTTCACAATATGACCATAGGTTTGTTCATAAGTTGATAAAATATCTCTAATTCTCTGAACTTTAGAGATAGAAGCACAAGAAATAATCATATTGTCATCCACAAATTTTTGATGAGTGATATCCTTCCTTATACATGAAGCTTTGAGACCTTTTATGGAACCTTTTCCTTTAATAAAACTCATAACTATTTTGAAAGTATTATCAATAAGGATAAACAAGTATTGAGACAAAAGATGCCCTTGTTGAAGATCTTGAGGGGAAGAGAATAAATCTTCTACAAATCCATTAATAAGGATGAAAAAGAAGACAAAAGAGTAGAATCCACAAACCCAATCCCTCCAATCCTTTTTAAATCCAAAATTTCCTAGAATTTTATCAAGGAATATCTAATTAACTGATGATAACTGAGAGGGGGTGAATCAGTTATCTTAATTATTTCAGCTTGCTGAATTTCCTTATCAATTAGTGCTTCATTAAATTAAATAAGCAAACATAACCATGAAATGGAAATAACATCAATACACATGACACAATGATTTTGACGTGGGAAACCCTATTAGGGGAAAAACCATGGGGTGATTAACCCAAGATTGTATTCTCTATTAGAAGAATAAGATAGTACAAAATGACACTTGCCAATTAGGGCTCACTACTCGAGCACACTGCTCACAAGAGGCTCACTGCCTACAATAGTTTATACAAGGAAACTAGAGACTTGAACTAATGAGAAGCATCCACATATGCTAAGGTTCAATTTTAGTTAAGCCTAATATATTGATCTGCTGTACTTCATTCTTACTCTCTTAGGTGTTACTGTCCTATTACATTCCTGACCTGTCTTACTGCCTTCACACTGCTCTTCTACCTTTCTTCGCACCACACAATACACCACAAAATACTTTTTCATCTAAATCCATCTGGTGTATATATATATATATATATATATATATATATCCGCAAAAAGGATTTCATCATCTTTCTAGTCAGCATCCAGAATAGTCAATGTTTTCCCAAACTCTCGTCTGTCGGCAAAATCCTTGCTTACCAAGTGATGTGAATCAAGGAGTTACTTTATAGAAGTCATCTAACATGTCAACCAAACATGAATGATACCTTAAGAACCTTGATCATCATCAATATCTCATCCAGAATAATTCTGATGCTTTGTTGGTTAGTTCTTCCTCTGTCTACTCTGCCAAACTGGACCCCAATACTTAGATGCTCATATCTCTTCACTCTTTCATCACCGAAGGCTCAATCCCTAGAATCTATCATTCAAGGTATTCCACTTGACTTCCCCAAGTCTACACTTTACAAAGATACTTCCTCTAAGAGATCCAGACTTGACTGTTAGACCTTATTGCATGCTCTGTTCTTGCTTACTGGACCAAAGTATTCTTCAATCTGACTTCCGGTAAAGATAAACCATGTCCTACAGATGTGTGGAATGGTCTTTGTTGCCATCAATGACAACACCAATGAAGCCACATAGTGTCTCTTGCCAACAATCTCCCCCTTTGGCATTGATGGCAACACTTAGTGAAAAATGACTAAGTGTTATACTACACTCCCCCTTGGTTGATGCTCTATTCTATTGTACACTTTACCAGAGCTCCCCCTTAGTTGGATTCCACATTTTTCACTGCTCCTCACTCCCCCTTTAACATCAATGGGAAAGGGTAGGGTCCGTACACCAAAACTTCCCAAAAACAATCTATACTTAGCCGCATAAGTATATATACATGCTATACTTACATATACTGAAGTATATCTGCAAAAGATGTCTTCAACTAGGAAAATTTTGTTGCCCAACTCTGCTTCATCCTGTCCAAAATTGAGATGTGACCACTTAACAGGAATGCAAAAGCTTCTACTCTTTTAAGATCTATCGGATCATTGGTTCGGGCTATGGTCTAGGCATCAATTAGGTCCTCATGCATGGCCTCTAATATAGGGATAATCATCCCTCTAAGTTCACCCATTCTACTTAATATGTTCTTCCTCTCCTTCTCAAGTTTCTTAATCTCATTCATGACTACAATATTTTGACATTCCTGGTTTATTATGGATACAGTGAGAGGATCAAAATTCTGAGAGAGACTTGATAGTTTATCCTCTTGTTCTTTCACTTTCTTCTCAATATCCTTTGTTACTTTAGTCCAAGATATACAAAATTTATATACTTCTCCATCCTTAAGAGCATTTTCTAAGCTCTTTATCCCAATATCCATATTTCTCTTATCATTGCTTATAAGGCCTTGTAACTCAAAGAATCTCTTATCCAAAAACTCTTTCCGAACCTTTACCTCAGCTGATTTCTCTAAAGACTCAAAATGAGTGCTGAAAGAACTAACAAGAGACTTGAGATTACCAGATGAAGAAGCTGAGGAATCCTTCTAAAAGGATGGCATGATCTTTTTGAGCACACCGGATGCAATTTCTAGTAGCTCACAGTCTTCCATGTGAGACTTTAAAAGTTTCTCTTTAGCCTTTGCTTGGGCAAAGGATGCTATCTTCATTATTTGAACCAGGGAGAGAGAATCAAAGTCAAATGGTCCCTGAAGTAACTCCGGTTCATCAATCTCCATCATTTCTTTAGTCAAGAAATCCTTGACAGTTTCTACAGTGTCTCTTGCCAGAGACAGAGTTTTCTTTCCTTCTATACTATCACTGGTGATCTTCTCAACTTTATCTACTTCTCTTCCCTTCACTTCTTCTTTCTCCTCTATTCTTTCTTCTCCTTTAGATCCAGAGACTACTAGAGAAACTAGATTTACTTTTCCTTGGACTTCCTCTTCTGGAACAGAGGAATCTAAGTCCTTACCTTTTTCTTCACTAGTCTCCTTTGCCTCTTCTGCTACTATCTTAATGGATTCTTCTTTGTCATCCATGGTAGAGGTTTCATCATCTAAGTCCTCAACAATGGGAATGTTAAATATTTTGTATGCATTCTAGAGAATCTCTTCTGTCTCTTTTCCTATTTTGTCAGTTTTGCCAAGCATAAGCTGATTCATTCTAGCTTTGCTCCGGAACTCATGCTTGCAATCTTTGAAGATCATATTCATTTGCTTCAAAGTGATTGAAGGAAAGAGCCGAATGGCTATCTATTCCTGGATCTCAAGATCCTTTGCCCTAGCATTATTCTTTCTTATCTCTAATTCCTTCTCTAGGCTCTTGGGAATGAGAGATATGATTTCAATAAAAGCCTTATTGTATATGTTCAAGTACTTAACTCTGGCTTCCTCCAAGATCTTTCTATCTACATCAATATATGCATCATAGAATTCTATTATTGGTTACAAGTTCCCATCCATAGTAACTGCTTTAACTACATCATCTAAGGATAGAGTGGGCCTTTCAACAAATTCTTCTGTTACTTCTTCAGTTGAGGGTTCACCGGATGTTTTCCTTTTCTTTTTCATTTTCTTTACTTCCTCATTTGATTCTGTCTCTTCATCATCCTTCTGACTGATGTAAGACCTTGTGGCCTTTGTTTTAGTTCTTTTCTCTACTTTACTAGATGATTTTTCTTCTGGTTTAGATGCCTTTGAGCTTTTAGCAGTTGTAGGTGCAGAGCTCTTAGAAGATCTGGTCCAGGAGGGGGCTTTTATTGGAACACTTTCTTTTTTTGCTTCTTCCTTTTCTTTTTCTGCTCTTTCCATCTTTTCTCTATGGGCATCAAGTGCCTCTTTTGAGATTCCATGCCTCTTGGAAACTTCTTCAACTTCCCTTCTCACTTTCCTCTTGATTTTAGGTTGTCTAAGTTCCACATGAACTTTTACACTCAGGTCTTGGAAGGTTCCAAATCTTTTTGCCTTAGGATCTTTGGGCTGGCTCAGCAGATGTTAGAAATGCAGCTCTACAATTTTCTCATCTACTTCATACCCCATTGGCATGATCCAGATTGTCCTTGGCTCCATTGCCTCCATTAGGCATTGATTAGTGTCAACCATGAAACATAGTGTATCTTTATACTTCTCAACCAATGATTGGGGAATTCTTTCTCTAGTTTGCATCATATTTTGAAAGTTATTGAAGTAACCCCATAGAGCTGTATTTCTGGCCTTAGCATCCCCAAGCCCATGCAAGTAATCTCTGATTTGAATTGCAATAGGTCTGTCATTCTGCCATACCCAATCACTGAATCCGGGTAGCTCATTCATAAAGTAGAAAAAAAAACATAATATCAGTCCACCATACTTAAAAGAGTTCTTTTTGTCCTTCTTGATCTTCTATAAGTTTTCCATTAGTTGGCTTAGAAGGAGTTCACAAAGATCATAATTTGCATTGTTTCTCAACATTTCATAAGTAGTATACATAGTAGTTCCGGATACTGAATTCTCCCTACTGGAGTGACATATCTTATAGCCAATTATCACAGATGCAAATTTGATATCCGGATCAGTGATATCTTCTATGGTCATTGCTCTCTTATCAAATTTTGATCCGGTGGCCTCAGTCACAATTTGGTTTTTGACAGATTTGAGAACAGGTAACCCTCCGAAAGAGTGTAAACCGGTTATTACCCTAATTGCATCCTTGGTGATCTTGAATGGTTTATTCAACCATAAGAAGTTATCATGCACTCTGCTCAACACATACCAGACCCACTCATCTTCTTCAAGACAGGGGAAATGGATGTATTGACCAAAATGTTTATCGCAGATGGCCTTATATTAATGTTTTAGTTCAAAAGATTCATCTATTAATTCCTTGTGGTAGATGTCCATCATCTTGGATTCACCAAAATCTTCAATGTTTACATGAATGTAAACCCTAACGTCTTCTACATGTAAAACCCCATGCAGAATGCTGGAAAAAGCCCCTAAGGGATCCACTTCTAGAGATTTGTAAGGATGTTTCTAAAATTTGGGTCAAGGCCTATCAGAAATCTTCACAACTTTGGAGTAGCCATCTTCAAAAGATTTACAGAGAGATTTTCAACAACATAAAATATCTTTTACACTTCTAGGGTTCGCTGAATGAGCTAGATTAATTTGTTGGATGAATCGACTTCAACAGTTGATCTTTTGAGAATTTGAGATAATTTGTTGCAGAGCTCCTTTTCTCTTCTTCTTGAATGCAAATGTGCAAATGACAGATGAATGAGCCTTTTTATTTCTAGGAAAACCCTAATTTCATATTGCAATAAATGCGCAACTCAAGTTATTCTAGTTGCCTGGTTCTTCTTATTTTGAGAAAGATCTTTTTCTGAATCACTGAGATATACTTAGAGTTATCCTTGGTGATTAATAACAAACTATCTTACTTTCCCCAAACACTTGATCTATCCATAGAACAAGATGCCTCAAATTTGAATCATACCAGATTTAACTGTGATAATCTTGTTTTACCGGATGACTATTAAACTGGATCAATCTTGGAAGATTAGACTCTTCAAATCTTCCTGTGGATCTTCCATATCTTTACCAAGCTTTCTTTAGATGTTTCTCTGAGAATTCTTTTATTCTGCAACTTCCCATGTGCCAATTTCAAGCACCAATTAACTGGCTGGGGGAAAATGTTTTTCCTTGTGTATCCCCCTGAGCCAAAGCTCACTTTTTAATTTTCAGAAGGAATATCAGCACCAGATTCTAGTGCGGATCCATCCCCTACATTTTCTATACTTATCTTCACCCAAATCTTGTTCATCTCACTTTTAACTTCATCCGCATTCACTTTTCCTTTTCCTTTGTCTTGATTCCGATTATGATGCACCGGACCCCTTTTGTCCTGATTCTTGCTTCCACAGAATTTGGCAATATGACCGGATCTATTGTAATTGTGGCAAACAACATTTCTTTGCATATTTGAATGATATCCTCTTGATCTACATTGATTAGGCATATGTCCCATTCTATTGCATGCAAAGCATCTACCATTGAATGAATTGTTCATTTGCATATTTCTGCATTCATGAGATTTGTGACCATACCTTTTGCAATTGAAACACTGTCCAGAGAAGGATGTATTAGTCTAATTTATTCTCTTTCTGCACTGATTAGATTTATGACCAAAGTTATTGTAGTTGTGGCAGTTAACATTGAAGGATGGATATCTTTGAGCATTAGGTTGCCTTACTGGAGGTCTTCTAGGCATGTACTTTGGACTTCCTGATCCAAAATTCTTCTGACCAGATCTAGAGCTTTCACCTTTCTCATATCCCAAGCCACGCTTGTCATCTACCCTCTTTTGGCTTTCAAGAAGAACTTCAAGTTGAGTAGAACTTATCTTGAATTTCTCTTTGTATTCATCTGTTGTTTGAAGATCCTTTTTAAGAGTGTCAATTTTATCCTCAAGTTTTTCTTCATTATCTCTGGCATCTTCAAGATCAAATTCTAGATGCCTGATTATTCTATACATTTTGTGGCAATCTTCTGACTTCTCCTTGAGAGATTGTCTTAGATCATCTTCAATTTTTCTTTTCTCTTCAATTTCTTGGGTGAATTTCATAACTCCTGATTCCATTTCATGTCTTACCATAATGACCTCTTTTGATAACTTTTCACATAACTTGGTTTTCTCCTTCAGATCTTCATTTGTACCATTGTCTTCACTTTGACTTGCCAATTGCTGAAGTAGATCTTTTCTCTTTTTCATAGAGATACTCAGTTTCCCTTTTAGTTCATTTATGAAATTATCAGCCTGTTTGAGTCTTTCCTTCAATTTATTGACTTCAGAGTTTGATTGCTAAAGATCATCTAGGGCAGATTGAAGTTGTTCCCTCATACCATACACATCCATTTGAGTTCCCAGATCTTCCTCAAACTGTTGGGCTCTTTTTGGAGGAACTTGGCTCTGATACCAATTGTTGATAACTGAGAGGGGGGTGAATCAATTATCTTAATTATTTCAGCTTTATGAATTTCCTTATTAATTAGTGCAGCATTAAATTAAATAAGCAAACATAACCATAAAATGGAAATAACATCAATACACATGACACAATGATTTTGACATGGAAAACCCTGTTAGGAAAAAAACCACAGGGTGATTAACCCAAGATTGTATTCTCTATTAGAAGAATAAGATAGTACAAAATGGCACTTGCCAATTAGGGCTCACTGCCCAAGCACACTGCTCACAAGAGGCTCACTGCCTACAATAGTTTATACAAAGAAACTAGATACTTGAACTGATGAGAAGAATCCACATATGCTAAGGTTCAGTTCTAGTTAAGCCTAATATACTGATCTGCTACACTTCATTCTTACTCTCTTAGGTGCTGATGTCCTGTTACATTCCTGACCTGTCTTACTGCCTTCACACTGCTCTTCTACTTTTCTTCACACCACACAATACACCACAAAATACTTTTTCATCTAAATCCATCTGGTATATATATATATCTGCAAAAAGGATTTCATCCTCTTTCTAGTCGGCATCCGGAATAGTTAATGTTTTCCCAAACTCTAGTCTGTCGGCAGAATCCTTGCTTACCAAGTGATGCAAATCAAGGAGATACTTTATAAAAGTCATCTAACATGTCGGCAAAACATGAATGATACCTTAAGAACCTTGTTCATCATCAATATCTCATCCGGAATAATTTTGATGCTCTGTCGGCTAGTTCTTCCTCTGTCTACTCTACCAAACTGGACCCCAATACTTAGATGTTCATATCTCTTCACTCTTTCATCACCGGAGGCTCATTCCCTAGAATCTATAGTCAAGGTATTCCTCTTAACTTCCCCAAGTCCGTACTTTACAAAGATACTTCCTCTAAGAGATCTGGACCTGACTGTCGGACCTTGCTGCATGCTCTGCTCTTGCTTACCGGACCAAAGTATTCTTCAATCTGACTTCTGGTAAAGATACACCATGTCCTGCGAATGTGTGGAATGGTCTTTGTTGCCATCAATGACAACACCAATGAAGCCACATAGTGTCTCTTTCCAACATTAACATGGTCATAAGCATTCACAATATCTAGTTTCAAAAGAATACTTTTTATATTATTAGTTATGTAAATGTAAGAATGTATCATTCCATGAACTTAGATTATGTGATCTATTATCTAACATCCCTTGACAAATACCCCCACTCTGCACAGATTAAAGTGAGAATTAGAGGTTTGAGTTTGTTAGCAATAAAATTATAAATAACCTTATAAATAATATTACAAAGAGATGTAGGTTTGAAATCTTCTACAGTTACACAATCCTTCTTCTTATGAGCAATGATACTAAATTTAAACTTGTTAATTGTATTTATTAGTTAGACTTCATACTAATGATGATACTATTTAAGGGGGGAAGAATGCCATATGCCTCCATCACTACACCTTGTTAAATAAGATTTTGATAGTGTCTATGGACATGGAGTATATGATGTATCAGTTAGAAAAATGGGTAGAGTTTATAGAAGCTTGCAAAAGATTACACCCGAAATAATATGTGCTTCTATTTCTCAAACTCCCATTCAATAAGACATTACATATTTATAGGATTTCCATATCCAATATTATAGGAAACTACCTATATCAACTCCCTTTACATAGATGAGTTGTTCTAACTTCTAACAACTCAAATCCCTATAAACACTCGTATATTAACCTACACATTATATTCTAACAAATCAGAATATATGTACTAACAAACCTAACAAATGATGTAATATTTCTAACAAACCCATGTGAACACTAATTCTTAACACCCCGCTTAGAGTGAACATGGGGAGAAAGTACATCACATAAACTAAAAATAGAATCATATGCCTACGCATACTTTTAGGTTTGCATATTGCTATCTAGATCTTATTGCACATGATCACCTACATACGAGAACATATCTCACTTTCACTTCCAGTGAACTTATCATCGGCTGACCACATTTCCAAGAAGTCAAGGGATCTATGTAGTCAGCTGCTCTCCTATACAATTGTTTACAATATCGATGATGTCCATATTCTCTTCTTTTAGTGTGAACATGGTAAAAACGTTCACACTTTCAATTGTACTAAGCCTAACTTTTGTGGCTCATGATCTTGATTCAAACAAAAGGCACCTTTCATCAACCTTTTATAGTTTTCACACAGGTTTACCACAAACTTGAATAGGAACACTCTCACTTGTTCACCTCATATGGTTTTCTAGATTATCACTAACCATTTCAAGATCCATGAACTGCATTACACTAGTGCTTTTGTTCACTACAATAGTTTACACCAGGAGATTACATAACGAAATAACTCACACAAGAATAGAAATAGCCACTGTTGTTGACCGCTTCCACTTGATCTCTACCAACATAGGAAAACATTATTGCCACACAATAGAAAACAAAACACCACCAAAGCTGATAAGTGGCCCCATCATTGGTGACTAATGAGAGGATGTTGATTATCCTCCAACCTCCTGTGCCTACATTCTCGAATTGGTTTGCTAACTACTTAGTAAATTTGGCTTTGAGGCTCAGTTTCAAAATGCCCCCCCTCAATGTGAACTTCTTACGATGATTGAGGAGTGTCAGGTACCACTGACCATGCACTCCAAAAACATCATTTTATATCATAATTTATTTTATTTTCAAAGACTATAAATTCTTCTAAATTAATATTTTAAAAGCAATAAATAATACTACCCCCTCCTTTTTTTATTACCTATATCTTACAAATTAACATTAATCTTTAAATAATAATTCCCCACCAAATGTTTAGAAGAGGAAAAGAAGAACAAGTTTTACTCTTGGACCCTATTCTACTAAGTGCTTGTCAAACAAATGAGATGGCTTTGGATGTGTGCCCACCCAAAAATCCAAAGGAGACCTTGAGGAATTTTACCAATGCTCTTCACATAATGTTAGCAGGGCATCCAAGACCGATAACCAACAAAGAACTGATTTTGAATCCCAGGAAGCTCTTGCAATGAGCCCCAAACTCACAACATTTATGTCTTTACTGTAGCGATCAAAACGTAGATGCTGACCTCCTCTCAAACCAGCAAAGAAGGTTAAATTACCATTCCTCCCTACTCATGCCATGCCTTAAATTTGATCATTGGTTATATTCATAATAAATACACCCTGTATTCTTTCTTCATACACCGCAATAGCATGGAGCGTTTGATACTAGACTAACCCAAATATCATATCAGAGTTCAGAAAAATATAATTTTTCTCCACATTTTGCTCTTCCACACAATTAAATTCATAGGGAATATACATCACACAAAAAATTCATGCAGCTATGTAATAGAACCAAAATATCCTACATTACTATATCCAATGAAAATAATAATAATGGTTCTTCCCAAATGCCAATGCTAAATTAGCGATAAAAAAATATTCTTATAAAGTTTCTTACACAGAATCTTGTACTCCAATATTAATATGGCACGAAAATGACACACCAAATTTGCAACACAATCTTTCACTCCTCCATGTCTACTTTGCAACACAATCTGATAGTGAATATCGGTCCATAGTAGTGCAATTCCATAATGGTGCAGCACAACTACTTTAGATAGCTCTGGTCGAGCATGCCCTGCTAGTATGGAAGCTCATTCACTATCTCTTATTTTTTAAGCTAGGCTCCTATGAAAGAATTGTACATAACCCCCAAACTGGAACGTCTCTACCTCACAATCAACCCTGTGAAATTTGTATATGCTTCTCTCATATTATGAAAGGATATCTAAATGGCTCGGGAGTGAGTATTGCTCTGATACCATGTTAGAAAAATAGGTAAAGCTTATAGAATCCTACAAAGGTTTACAAATAGAATAATATGTGCTTCTATTTCTCGATCTCCCATTCAATATGTGCTAGTATGGTTGACCAATATTGTTAGTATGTGATGTGGGAAAATTTCTTGGCTTCTTTGACAATTTTGATCCTTTAATTAGTTATTTTTGTGAGAAATGACCAAGATCAACTAGTAAAACAAGAATACTTCCACAAAGCAAGATTGCACATATAAGTCAAATTGATATTAACAACAACTAAGTAAAATATGTACATAATCCCTTATTATATAGGCATGAATGAGGAAATCCACCTTCTGAGGTGCTAGTGTCCCTAAACAGTGCCTAAATATAATTTTCTCAAAGGCGTGAGTTCTGAAACAACACACATGCCATGTCATGGCCACTTCAAACCCCAGAAACACTCAAGGACACCAAAGAACCAACTAGAAACCCAAAAAAGAGCCTAAAAGTCTACTCAAGAGGGCAAAGAACACAGATGTCAAAACACTCTCCAATAAGGATGGAGATCGACACGCAAGCCAAGGCACGCACCAAGGCACACCACAACAAAACCACTAGAAGAAGACTTAACTAATCATGTGACAAAGCTACCATGATAACCACATGAGAAGATGGAGATACCTCCATAACACAGGTCAGATGCCAGTCTATCACCTTTCTCTCTCACAACCACATGAAATAAGATGAGGACAATAAACATCTGAAGCCCATTCCATGATGAACCAACACATGTTGCAAGTATGAAGTTAACCAGTGTTGTCATTGATGTCAACATACTCATATTGCATTGGTAAGAAGGTTTGGATGAGCTGTGTGTTGAGGATACTGAGAAAATTAGTCTCAATCAAGAACAGTGAAGAATAGTGATAAGAAGAAGGCAAATGTACTCAATAAATTGAGGATCAGAGGATGCGGATTAAAGGGTTTGTAGATATGAGTCTTGAGATGATCTAGTTAAGATTTCAGAGGTCCGCATGAAGATATGAAAAAGTTGTGATCGGTCAAGTAGAACCGGTTCCAGGAGATTCTCCAGAGGGTCAGAGTATTACAAAAAGGTCCGGTGAGATCTGGAGGTGCATTATCAGACTCTATGGATTGGAAGGAGTGTTTGGGATGTCCTTGTGATGTGTCATCTCAATTTGTTCATGATTTGGAGGTCTGGAAGCACATGTTTCAGTATGACAGTGGCGGTAGACTATGTTCTTGAAGTTCTAGATAAGGAAGAGAAGAGATTCCGGTAAGCAGAGGAAGTGCGGATGTTCCTAGTCATTCAGGCAAGCTTGTGAAGGTTATTGGATCATGTTGAGGTTGTGTTGTTGATCCGCATTAGTGGTAGAGCCCAGAATTGAAGATATTCTTCCGGATGAAGTTCTTGTTCAGACTAGCCGACCGGATGAGTTGTTCATCCTGCAAACGTTCTTGTGTTGGCCGACCGGATGTGTTATTCATCTTGCAAATGTTCTTATGGTTGAGTGCTGACCTAGATGATCATTCCTAAGTTGATGTCTTGTATAAATAAAGGTTTGAGAATTCATTTCATAGTGTGGTGTGAAACGGATGAGAGTGGTATAGCGAAAGAGCGAAAGGTAGAGCAGGTGTGACTCGGGCTTAAATGGAACTGATCCAAACATGGTAAAGATGTCATTCTCCAATTCAAGGTTGTGATCCTTATGATCTTGTAGATAGTGTGTCTCTTTGTAGGCAGTGTGCCTCCTTGTGAGCAGTGTGCTCAGGTAGTGAGCCCTAATTGGCATGTGCCATTCAATTTTCTTATTCTTCTAATAGAGAATAATTCTTGGGTTAATCACCCTGTGGTTTTTCCCTTAACCAGGTTTTCCACGTCAAAAATCTTGGTGTCCAATGTGTTGATGTTTATCTGCTCTGGTGTTTATGCTTGGTGCTTTCATGAATGATTAATTGATATGTCGTTAACTAACAAGAAGAATCGAATATTTGAAGTAGAAGCAAAGTTTTTGTACAACTGATTCACCCCCCCTCTCAGTTGTGTGCCCTAGCTCTAACAATTGGTATCAGAGCCAAGTTCCTCTGAAAGGAGATTAACCGCTTGAGCAGATCCAGGATATCATCATACAAGAAGGATAGTCCGAAGTTCGATGGAACCAACTTCACTCTCTGGAAAGGTCGCATGAAATGTCGCTTGGAGTGTATGGGAAAAGCATACTTGACCATGGTCTCAAAGCCATATGTACCTCCACAGGGTGGTCTGACAACTCTGAATGAAATCACAGATGCTAAAAATAATCTGCGGACCAAGGAAGCTCTTCTAAGCACATTGAATGACTCAGATCTTTCAAATGTCATTAACCTACCAACTGCATATTAGATCTGGACTAAACTGGAAGTTCTGTATGAAGGAGATGAGTTTGTCAAGAGTGTAAGGTTGCAAAGTCTGAAAGGAAAATTTGAAAGATTGAAGATGAGAGATGATGAAAATATCACTACCTTTATGCCAAGAGTAAATGAGCTAGTGTGTGGAATCAAGAATGTTGGTGGAGTTCTGGATGAAAATAAAATTGTTTGTAAAATTCTCAGATCCCTTCCTGCTGCCTACAAAATCAAGGTTGCTACCATTGATGAATTCAGAGCCCATACAACTGTCACAAGAGAACAACTAGTTGGCAAACTGGCTACATTTGAAATGACTGAGTTTGGAGATGATCCCCCCAAGACTGAATCTGCATTCAAAGCCAGTGCCTATGTGAAAGGCAAATAAAGATTTGATCCAGGAGAGAACTCTTCAAGGAAGCTATCATGGTATGATTAAGCAAGGAAAGACATGGAAGAGGAAGAAGCAGAAACAGCTCAACTTGAAGCCCTCATTGCAAAGAGACTGCCAAGATGATCCAGTAAGTATGAAAGAAAACTACCCTTCAAGTGCTTCAACTGCAATAAGATTGGTCATTTTGCTTCAAGATGTCCAGAAAGATCTGCAAGGTCAAATACTAGCAAACCAAGGTTTCAAAAGAACTGCTATTATGTTCATGAAGAAGATGATAATGAAGGAGTAACAGATGATGAATCAGAAATAGGAAGCAAATCCAGAAATGAATGGGTGTTTATTGCCATCAAGGAAGAAGATTCAATATCCTCTGAATATGTCAATCATAAGGTTGTAGAAAGAGCTTTGGCTGCCCAAATTGAAGAAAAGGATGATTGGGTTAGTGACAGTGGATGCTCTCACCATATGACTGGTGACAAGAACAAGTTCTTATATTTGGAAAAGTATGAAGGAGGAATGGTAAAGTTTGGTGACAATTCTGCTAGCAGAATCAGAGGTAGGGGAACTATTTCTTTTGATGGAAAGAGCAAAACCGGTAATGTACTATATGTTGAAGGATTGAAGCACAATCTTCTCAGTGTTGGTCAGTTAGTGGACAAAGGCTATGATCTCCGGTTCAAGAATGGAAGATGCAGAATCTTTACAAGCTCCGGAACTGAAATTGCATCCAGTACTCAAACAAAAGGTACTATCTTCCATCTAGTTGGTTCTAATAAAAGTTGTCTGTTTGTTCAAGTTGATCAGAGTTGGTTATGGCATAGAAGGATGTGCCATGTAAATTTTTATAACATCATCAAGATAAGCAATATTTAGGCTGTAAGAGATCTTCCTAAATTGGTGAAACCTACAAATAGTTTGTGCAAAGAAATTCAGCTAGGTAAACAGAGCAGAGTCTCTTTCAAAAGCAAGGATCAGTCCACTACTGGATTGTTGGAATTAGTTCATACTAATCTCTGTGGTCTGACAAGAATCAAGAGTATGCAAGGTGATAGATATTTCATGTTGCTAATTGATGACCATTCCCGAATGATGTGGGTTACCTTCCTAAAAGAGAAATTAGAAGCCCTTGAGAAGTTCAAAATCTTCAAAGCTATGGTAGAGAATCAAATTGGATTGAAACTAAAATGTCTAAGGTCTGATAGAGGTGGTGGAATCACATTCAGTGAATTCATAGATTTTTGTGAGAAGCATGCTATAAAGAGACAGTTGTCTGCTCCTAGGACTCCACAGCAGAATGGAGTAGTTGAGAGAAAGAACTGGACCATCCAGGAAGCAACCAGGACAATGATGATGGAAACAAATGTTCCTCAGATATTTTGGAGAGAAGTTGTCAGCACTGCAGTCTATACTCTTAACCGAGTTCAAATCAGAAGCAATACCGGTAAGACTCCTTATGAACTTTGGTTTGGTATAACTCCCACTGTGAGATATTTTAGAGTATTTGGTAGCAAGTGTTACATAAAAAGAGATGAAGATTTAGGAAAGTTTGATGCTAGAAGTGATGACGGAATTTTCTTGGGTTACTCCATTCAAAGCAAAGCATACTGGTGTTACAATAAGAGATTGAGAAAGATGATAGAAAGTACAAATGTGAAGGTTGATGAAGGAATTGAGAAGCCCTCAAGATTCTATGAATGTGATGAAGATGATCAGAATGATCCTCTGGTGCAAGGAGCTCCATCCTCCTCTGAAATTCAGATCCAGACTGATCCAAAAAATCAGGAAGAAGAAGTTTGTCTGAATGAGCCTGATCAAGAATTAGTAGTGCAAGAAACTCCTAAAGTTCCAAGGTATGTAACTCTAAATCACTCTGAAGATCATATCATAGGTAACAAAAGTAAAGGGGTACAAACAAGGAGAAGAATTGCTCAAGATTCAAATGAATACTGTTTGATTTCAAAGATTAAACCTAAAATAGTTAATGAAGCTTGCAATGACGAAAACTAGACCAAAGCAATGGAGGAAGAGTTGATGCAAATTGAGAAAAATCATACTTGCGATCTTGTTCCCAGACCTAGAGACAAGATGTGATTGGAACCAAATGGGTCTTCTGGAACAAACTGAATGATGTTGGTGAAGTAATCAGAAACAAAGCTAGATTGGTCTGCAAAGGCTACTCTCAAATAGAAGGAATTGATTTTGAAGAGACTTTTGCTCCGGTGGCAAGAATTGAAGCAGTTAGATTATTTCTTGCATTTGCTGCCTTCAAAGACTTCAAGGTATATCAGATGGATGTCAAGTCTACTTTCCCAAATGGTGACTTGGAAGAAGAAGTATACATTGAACAACTGGATGGATTTCAATTGTCTGATCATGATAATATGGTCTGCAAGTTGAAGAAAGCACTATATGGTTTGAAGCAAGCCCCAAGAGCATGGTATGAAAGGTTGGATAAACATCTTGTGCAGATTGGTTTCAACAAAGGTACTGCTAATAGTAATCTATATTTCCAAATAGATAAGGAAAACATCTTGATTGTTGAAGTATTTGTTGATGATATCATCTTTGGAGGAAAAGATAGTATGTGTAAAACTTTTGCAAATCAAATGAAAAGTGAGTTTGAAATGTCAATGCTTGGTGAAATGAATTTCTTCTTGGGTTTGTAAATTTCTCAGACAAATAAAGGCATCTTTATCTGTCAAACCAAATATGCAAAAGAATTGTTGAGGAAATTCAGAATGGAAGATTCAAAGCCAATGAACACCCCTATGGCAACCGGATGTAAGCTAAGTAAAGATGATGACTCTCCTAAGACATATCAGACCAAGTACAGATCAATGATTAGAGGATTATTGTATCTCACTTAGACTAGACCAGATATAATGCAGGCTATTGGTCTTGTGGCAAGATTTCAGGTTGATCCTAGAGAATCTCATGTCATGGCAATCAAAAGAATTTTTAGATACTTGAAAGGAACAGTTGAGTATTGTCTATGGTACCCTAGAGATCAGAATTTCTCTCTTCATGCATACACAGATGCAGATTGCGCAGGAACTGTGGATGATAGGAAGAGTACAAGTGGAGGAGCTTTCTTTTTGGGAAAAAGATTGGTTTCTTGGCTAAGCAAGAAACACGAGGCAATATCTCTGTCTACAACTGAAGCAGAATACATTGCAGCAGCAGGTAGTTGCACTCAGATTTTATAGATGAAGCAGATGCTAAGAGACATTAAAGTTGAATATGAGGAGCCTATCACAATTTTCAGCGATAATTCAAGTGCAATTAATATTTCTAAGAACGCGGTATTACACTCCAAGACTAAGCACATAACTATCAAGTTTCACTTTCTGAGAGAACAAGTGAACAAGGAAGAAGTCAGATTAGAGTATGTACCCTCCAAGGATTAGATTACAAATATCTTTACTAAACCTCTTCCCAAGGACTCTTTTGAGTATCTCCGGGAGAAGTTAGGGGTCATGGCCCCTCCGGTGATGAACTAGGATGCACTGATGTGCATCAGTCTGGTGGATATCACAGTCATATCTTGTGATCCGGATTGATGGTGGGGAGTTTCTACAAAGGGGGAGCAGCTGGTATGATTCTGATATGTTACAAGTGCAAGTATGAGGCCTTTACCATTGATGTCAAAGGGGGAGAGAAGACATGAAAAACAAGTGGTTGATGATCAAAGGGGGAGCAGTAAAGGAAGAGAAGACATGTGAAGAGTTGTTGCTGATAGGGGGAGCTGTGATAGAAAAGAGAAGTTCTTGTCTTGATGGTTTTTCACATCATATGTTGCCATCAATGACAAAGGGGGAGATTGTTGCAAGTATGAGGTTAACCAGTGTTGTCATTGATGTCAACATACTAATATTGCATTGGTAAGAAGGTTTGGATGAGTTGTGTGTTGAGAATATTGAGAAAATTAGTCTCAATCAGGAATAGTGAAGAACAATGATAAGAAGAAGGCAAATGTACTCAATAGGTTGAGGATCGGAGGATGCAGATTAAAGGGTTTGTAGAGATGAGTCTTGAGATGATCCAATTAAGATTTCAGAGGTCCGCATGAAGATATGAAAAAGTTGTGATCGGTCAAGTAGAACTGGTTCCGGGAGATGCTCCGGAGGGTCAGAGTATTACAAAAAGGTCCGGTGAGATCCGGAGGTCAATTATCAGACTTTGTGGATTGGAAGGAGTGTTTGGGATGTCCTTGTGATGTGTCATCTCAATTTGTTCATGATTTGGAGGTCCGGAAGCGCATGTTTTAGTATGACAGTGGCGGTAGACTATGTTCTTGAAGTTTCGGCTAAGGAAGAGAAGAGATTCCGGTAAGCAGAGGAAGTGCGGATGTTCTTGGTCATTTAGGCAAGCTTGTGAAGGTTCTCGGATTGTGTTGAGGTTGTGTTGTTGATCTGTATTAGTGGTAGAGCCCGGAATTGAAGATCTTCTTCCAGATGAAGTTCTTGTTCAAACTAGCTGACCGGATGAGTTGTTCATCTTGCAAACGTTCTTGTGGTGGCTGACCGGATGTGTTATTCATCTTGCAAATGTTCTTATGGTTGAGTGTCGAATTAGATGATCATTCCTAAGTCGATGTCTTATATAAATAAAGGTTTGAGAATTCATTTCATAGTGTGGTGTGAAACAGATGAGAGTGGTATAGCGAAAGAGCGAAAGGCAGAGCAGGTGTGACTCGGGCTTAAATGGAACTGATCCAAACATGGTAAAGATGCCATTCTCTAGTTCAAGGTTGTGATCCTTATGATCTTGTAGACAGTGTGTCTCTTTGTAGGCAGTGTGCCTCCTTGTGAGCAGTGTGCTCGGGAAGTGAGCCCTAATTGGCATGTGCCATTCAATTTTCTTATTCTTCTAACAGAGAATAATTCTTGGGTTAATCACCCCATTGTTTTTCCCTTAACTGGGTTTTCCACATCAAAAATCTTGGTGTCAAATGTGTTGATGTTTATCTGCTCTGGTGTTTATACTTGGTGCTTTCATGAATGATTAATTGATATGCTGTTAACTAACAAGAAGAATCAAATATTTGAAGTAGAAGCAAAGTTTTTGTACAACTGATTCACCCCCCCTCTCAGTTGTGTGCCCTAGATCTAACAATTGGTATCAAAGCCAAGTTCCTCTGAAAAGAGCTTAATCACTTGAGGAGATCTAGGATATCGTCATACAAGAAGGATAGTCTGAAGTTTGATGGAACCAACTTCACTCTCTGGAAAGGTCGCATGAAATGTCGCTTGGAGTGTATGGGAAAAGCATACTTGACCATGGTCTCAAAACCATATGTACCTCCACAGGGTGGTATGACAACTCTAAATGAAATCACAGATGCTGAAAACAATCTGCAGACCAAGGAAGCTCTTCTAAGCGCATTGAATGACTCAGATCTTTCAAATGTCATTGACCTACCAACTGCATATGAGATCTGGACTAAACTGGAAGTTCTGTATGAAGGAGATGAGTTTGTCAAGAGTGCAAGGTTGCAAAGTTTGAAAGGAAAATTTGAAAGATTGAAGATGAGAGATGATGAAAATATCACTACATTTATGCCAAGAGTAAATGAGCTGGTGTGTGGAATTAGAAATGTTGGTGGAGTTCTGGATGAAAATGAAATTGTTTGTAAAATTCTCAGATCCCTTCCTGCTGCCTACAAAATCAAGGTTGCTGCCATTGATGAATTTAGAGCCCATACAACTGTCACAAGAGAACAACTGGTTGGCAAACTGGCTGCATTTGAAATGATTGAGTTTGGAGATGATCCCCCCAAGATTGAATCTGCATTCAAAGCCAGTGCCTATGTGAAAGGCAAACAAAGATTTGATCTGGGAGAGAACTCTTCAAGGAAGCTGTCATGGTACGATCAAGCAAGGAAAGACATGGAAGAGGAAGAAGCAGAAATAGCTCAACTTGAAACCCTCATTGCAAAGAGACTACCAAGAGGATCTAGTAAGTATGAAGGAAAACTACCCTTCAAGTGCTTCAACTGCAATAAGATTGGTCATTTTGCTTCTAGATGTCCGGAAAGATCTGCAAGGTCAAATACTAATAGACCAAGGTTTCAAAAGAACTACTATTATGTTCATGAAGAAGATGATAATGAAGGAGTAATAGATGATGAATCAGAAATAGGAAGCAAATCCAGAAATGAATGGGTGTTTATTGCCATCAAGGAAGAAGATTCAATATCCTCTGAATCTGTCAATCATAAGGTTGTAGAAAGAGCTTTGGCTGCCCAAATTGAAGAAAAGGATGATTGGGTTATTGACAGTGGATGCTCTCACCATATGACTGGTGACAAGAACAAGTTCTTATATTTGGAAAAGTATGAAGGAGGAATGGTAAAGTTTGGTGACAATTCTATTGGTAGAATCAGAGGTAGGGGAACTATTTCTTTTGATGGAAAGAGCAAAACCGGTAATGTACTATATGTTGAAGGATTGAAGCACAATCTTCTCAGTGTTGGTCAGTTAGTGGACAAAGGCTATGATCTTTGGTTCAAGAATGGAAGATGCAGAATCTTTACAAGCTCCAGAACTGAAATTGCATCCGGTACTCAAACAAAAGGTAATATCTTCCATCTAGTTGGTTCTAATAAAAGTTGTCTATTTGTTTAAGTTGATTAGAGTTGGTTATGGCATAGAAGGATGTGCCATATAAATTTTGATAACATCATCAAGATAAGCAATATTCAGGCTGTAAGAGATCTTCCTAAATTGGTGAAACCTACAAATAGTTTTTGTAAAGAATGTCAGCTAGGTAAACAAAGCAGAGTCTCTTTCAAAAGCAAGGATCAGTCCACTACCGGATTGTTGGAATTAGTTCATACTGATCTCTGTGGTCCGACAAGAATCAAGAGTATGCAAGGTGATAGATATTTCATGTTGCTAATTGATGACCATTCTCGGATGATGTGGGTTACCTTCCTAAAAGAGAAATCAGAAGCCCTTGAGAAGTTCAAAATCTTCAAAGCTATGGTAGAGAATCAAACTGGATTGAAACTAAAATGTCTAAGGTCTAATAGAGGTGGTGAATTCACATCCAGTGAATTCATAGATTTTTGTGAGAAGCATGGTATAAAGAGACAGTTGTCTGCTCCTAGGACTCCACAACAAAATGGAGTAGTTGAGAGAAAGAACCGGACCATCCAAGAAGCAGCCAGGACAATGATGATGGAAACAAATGTTCCTCAGATATTTTGGAGAGAAGCTGTCAGCACTGTAGTCTATACTCTTAACCGAGTTCAAATCAGAAGCAATACCGGTAAGACTCCTTATGAACTTTGGTTTGGTATAACTCTCACTATGAGATATTTTAGAGTATTTGGTAGCAAGTGTTACATAAAAAGAGATGAAGATTTAGGAAAGTTTGATGCTAGAAGTGATGAAGGAATTTTCTTGGGTTACTCCACTCAAAGCAAAGCATACCGGTGTTACAATAAGAGATTGAGAAAGATGATAGAAAGTACATGTTGTGATGTTCACAACACGCCCCATTATGCTCCTTAGCAAAATGGGGACCCCTGCTGATGTTTGCTTTTTGCTTCTGCTTGTGTTTTTCTGCTTTCTGGCGGTTTGGTAAAAATGAAGGTCAGGTGCATCATCATCATGATATTGAATAAGGTTGGTCATCATCATGAGGTCAGTTTGTCAAAGTTCATTTTTTTATTGCTGTGACCTCATATTTAGAAAGAGCTTGAAATTCCATGCAGGTTTACCTTTTACTTCACTTGAAAATTCGTCCATATGTGGAAGTTATGCACGGTCAAAGTTTTGGTCAAACCTGATAATCGCAAGTGATCATCATATTTTTTCATGTTGACAAGATCATCATGATCTTGGTCTATCACCCGATAAAAATCATGCAGTCGCAATATCCGGACGTCAATCTTAGGTGGCAGTGCCCTTTACCTGTCAAATGGCCTTATGCGCATCATCAGCATCATGATTTTTTTAGGAAGGTCATATTTTATAACTCGGTTTTGCTGTATGAAGAGCATCATCATCATATTTGAACCCCCCCCCCCCCCCCCCCCCCGATAATATCCTGAGGTTCAAATATCATGATGACATCAACTTTAAGTCACGATAAGTTTCCCCGTCGAGCGGTCTTTGTATCGCGAGCATCATCATGATATTTTTGCATCGCCTAAAATTATAATATCATGATGATATTAAAAGATCACCCTGACTTAGAAAATCCACCTTCGGCATATTTACATGCGCATGTTAAAAGCCTATCGGAGGGTCATCATCATGATATTTGCTAAACCTCGCTAAGATGATGATGACGACTTCATATCCTCCTGATCTCCTTTTGCATAATCATGATCATCATCCTGATCTTTCACGGGTCATTCGCTGAAATTCGCTAAGTGATGGAGACATCATCATCATAATTCGATAAAGAGGATCATCATCTTCATATCCTCCTGATCTCCGGGTAGTGAAATATCATGATGATCACCCTATCTATTCAGAAGAAGGCGATATTCCATTCCTCAAACAGCATGATCATATTTTACGATATCACCCTAGCGCAAATATCATGATGACTTCAACTCATCCTTATGCTCCGAAGATGAATTATGATGATGACGTCATCATGATAATTCGATGAGGAGGATCATCATCATATTTTTATCCTGTCCTGTTGTCAAGATCATCATGATCTTGTTTGTTCACCTGATATTTCGTAACGTCCTCCTGCCGATGAAGTAAGACCTTTTTGAAAATATCCTGATGATCCTCATCATCCTGATTTCCCTTCGGCAGGATATTTTCCAAAACATGATCTGGTTAACGAAATATCATGATGACGTCATGTTCTAAGTTTAACGAAGGCTCCGGATATCATGATGACGTCATCCCGATCTGATAAACGAAGAAGCTAATATCCTGATGATGATCATCATCATCATCACATTTTCCCTTCGGCGGGATATTTTCTAAAACATGATCCGGTTAGTGAAATATCATGATGACGTCATGTTCTAAGTTTAACGAAAGCTCCGGATATCATGATGACATCATCCTGATCTGATAAACGAAGAAGCTAATATCCTGATGATCATCATCATCACATTTTCCCTTCGGCAGGATATTTTCCAAAGCACGATCCGGTTCACAAATATCATGATGACGTCTTATTCTAAGTTCGACACAAGCCCCAAATATGATGATGATCATCATCATCCTGATTTTTCAAGAGGGTTGCCTTGGCTGCAAAGGGGTCGTATTACATTCATCATCCTGATCATGCTTCTTAGGTGACCCGATATCACAATCATCCCCTGATCTTAACTGAACATGATGATGACGTCATTTTTTGCACTTTAATGAAGCCCGAATATGACGATGACGTCACCATCATCTTCCTTTCCTCAGCAGCAGGATTATATTCCATATCCTCCTTTTCTTCTTCAACATGATGACGATGATGATGTTGTTCTTTTCTTCAATATGCAGAAGCGAAACATCCTGATGACGTCATCTGGACCTTCAGGAGGGAGAGCATCATATTTCCAGAATATCATGATGATGAAGAGAATGTCGGCCAACATGTTTTTTTTGACACGCCAATAGCGATAGTCATGCCAATGGGCAGGAAATGAAGCGGTGGAGTTTTTTAACATTTTTTTTGGCGCCTGTGGCATTTTCCCGGTCAGCGATAGTTGACCCGATGAATTTTGAGCAGTCTGAACGCATTTTGGACGCGTTTTAAGAGTATTCTGGATCCGATTTCCACAATCTTGCACAGTCACCTGGGTTTAAACGGTTACTTTAATTTCATGCTATTTATGTGATAAATGAAATACTTATTGCTTGTCTTGTCTTGCAGGCTTTCAGTTGAAGAAGCAACTGGAAAGTCAACACAGTGACCTCATGGAGGAAGGAAATCTGATCTCAGGAGCAAGAAGATAAGGATGAAGTGCGAAAAGTCAAGGCCATTCAAGTAAAGAACAAGGTTGCAGCTGAAGGTATTACTGCAACAGACAAATAGAAGTTATTACCCAGCTGCCGGAACTTCTCAGAAGGGGCAATATTTCGCCCAGATTTGACACTGCTTAGAGATATTTTTGAGAGCTGGTTCACCTGTATTTATTGCTGTAACCAGAGGTTTGAACCAGGGGTTTAGTTAGGTTTTTGCTGTAGTGAGGACAATCAGAATGTCTTTATATTGTGCCTCTCTACACTGTAATACTTTACAACAGGGATTTTAGAAAAACAACAGTGACTGCAATAGGATTTTTTTTCTTTTAGGAACATACAGCAAGTTAGCATAGTTTAGAGGTAGAAGAAGGAGGTCGCCTGTTTGTCTGCAGTAAGGTGCGCGTGGAATGTCTGGCTGCCTTACTGTATCTGTAAAGCTTGTAAGTTCTCTGTAGTATGATCAATGAAACTAAGAGTCATTCCTACATTGTAAATCATGTATGACTATTCGTTTCTAATACAATAGAATCTAGAGTTCTGCATCTATCTTCTGAGTGTTCTCCTGCCCTTCTTTATGTTTTGAAATATTTTCTTTGAGAGCTTGCAATTTTAAATGTATGTTTGTGAAAATGCTCAGAACTTACATTTAGGGTTTTTACAGTGGATTTGATCAAATTACTGTGGTATTTACATAGTGTATAACAGAAACAATTAGATCCTTCGGTAGATTAAATGAGGTATAGATTAGATCTTTCTAACTTTTCCCAACCCATCTGAAATATTTAGCTGAAAACGTAGAAATCTAAAGGAAATTGTCTCAAATTTGAAGAAGCATGTATAACAGAGCTATAAGCAGACAGTTTTCATAAATAGATGAAGAAGAAAGCTGCAAAAAATTCAAGAAAACCATCTAAAACTTGCAGCCCGGTAACACTTGTATGCAAATGAACAGAATACTTGTCGAAATCTATGACCTTTTTGCATATTCTTAGTCCAGTAAGCCACCAAACAAACCTAAACTACGTAAGGCCCCTTGAACATTATAGCTTCACATTGACCAACTGAACTTGACCAACCGAACCATTGTAGACTTGGGATTAGTTGAATCTCAAATGATTCCTTCTTATCTTTCAAGTATAGTTTCAGTTCATTTTATGTGAATTTTAACTTATTGTTATGATTGCATCAAAACAGTCATCAACAGTTTTCTGGCGCTAGAAGGAGGGCCTTCCTGAGTTAGGTTTCATTTCAAACTGGCTAACGACAGTAACAGAGTGACTAGGTCTAGGTCCAGTTCAGGAGATATATTTGTGCAACTACCTGATACAAGGCGAAGTAAAAGCCCTTTAATTTGGAATCCAAAAATATCGCAAGCGGGAAGTTCATCTGGAACACCTCCTGGGTCACCTTTTAACATCCGTAGTATTGTAAGTCCTGATAGATCACTGTTCAGATCTTTAAATCTTGGTTCAGGCACTCCTGGAGGTCTCAATCCTCCTCTTAATCCTAATCCACCAATCAATCCAGGTATTTCTACAAGTTCAAGTCAAGCTCAAACACCTGCAATGGCTTATTTCGATGTCAATTCTCCCATATTCTTCAATGATTATCATGACATGCCAAAAAATCCAGAAAAGATATGTCCCAAATACCAGTTGCATCAAGACCCAGAAGATCATATTAGAATATTTAAGGAAGCATGTTTTAGGGCTATGTTAGAGCACGAGGATGTTGTGTGTAGATTGTTTCCTTACACCTTTAATGAGCAGGCCTCTAGCTGGTACGTAAACTTACCCAATGGTTACATTTCTTCCTGGGCACTTATGGAAGAAGCATTTCTGTCAAGATTTAGAGGACCCATTGACCCTTGTGCTTTGTATCATAAATTGGCTGCTATAAAATGAGGTGAGGGAGAGCTAATTGATAATTTCAATGACAGATTTCAAAAGGCCTATTCTAGGCTAGTAGCCCCTTATACCATAGATGATGCTCCCTTGTTGGCTATGTACTATGCTGCCTTGGATCCTTTAACTGCCATGTTTGTCAAAAGAAAACCTGACATAGATTCAATATCCAAAGCCTATAAAGAGGCAGCCTCAGTGAACCAAGAAATGAGACATACAACTTACAGTCCATTTGGAGGAAATTTTGGGGTGCAGAATCAGGCACACCCATGGAATGGAGTCCCTGTGCAGCATGCTCCACTAGTAAATCCGGTTCCTTCTTACACACCTATGTATAATCCTACTCCAATCCAGGCTATAACTCCTTACACGGCTAGTACTTCCAATAACAGTCAAAATAATGGTCAGCCTTTCTTCCAACTTCCTAGGGATGTAACTGTGGCAAAAGCACAAGAAGATAGGGAAGAAATCAAAGAGATTACCGCACATTTGAAAAGATTAACAACCGAAGTGACACAGCTAAGAAATGAGAACCTCTATGGAAGAAGCAACCAAAACTACAATCCACATCAAAATCACAACCAAGGCCAAAATCAGAATTATAGTCTCAACCAAAACCAGCAGTACAATCAGAACCAAAACTACAATCAGCATCAAGGCCCCAGTCAGGGGCAACCAATGCAAAATAGGGGGCCAGTGATAGATAATAGGACCTGGGGCAATAATAACAAAAATCAGAATCAACCTAGGCCACCCAAGACATGGAACACTGGGCCCAACAACGGTACTCTGGCTTCTCCTTTTGAGAATATAGATAATCATGGTGCAAAACAAATAACTAGCATACAAATGGCCAGTACGGCACCCAAAAATTGGTGCAGATTTCACAATACCAATGCCCATGCTGAGCACGACTATCCACAGTTCCACTTGGCAGCTAGTATTTTCAACATAGATGTACAGCCTCCTACCTCTGAATTTCTCATTCCTAAGGGTAATGAGGTAGTACCCTCAGAATATGACACAGCATTAGTCTTAGAAACGTTTACCTTTGCAACTGCAGAAGAGAAAGAGGATGAATTGCTAGAGGATGAACCATACTATTGTGAAAGTCTTTATCCTGAATCAGCCTTTGTGTTAAATGCTTTTCAGTTTCCTTTTGAATCTGAAAACGAGATATTAAATGAAACAGAAGAGGTGCAGGCCTTTCAACAAACAAATAAAGGTCACACCTACAATTTGAGGAACAACCCTAGGCCGGGAGGACCTTTCACCACTTCCACTCCCCCGAATAACATCAATACACCCCCAGATCAGAATGCTAGCAACAATCCTGCCATACTTAAAGCTAGTCAGCACACAAATAATGGAACAACAGTGCAAAAGGATCAAACAAGTAAGACAGAAGCAATAGAGACAACAAGGTTAATGAATTACTTATCAGAGGAAATAAAAAAAATTAAGGTCAGTATACCTCTAAATGAATTGTTAAAGACCCCAGGGATCAGAAAAGCTTTTTTAAAATCCCTGGATACATCCATAACAAACAAGGTGTCTGCTGATATAACTGTTCCTAATAGTGATTCACCACCTAAGGAGAAAGGTAAGAAAGTTGAGCAGCCTTCCAATACAAATGTGGTAATACATGCGGATAAGAGGGATACTCAACCTTTCTTGTTAACTGTTAGGTTGTGTGGGAAGAATATACACAATTGCATGGTAGATTCTGGTGCTTCAGCCAACGTAATGCCCTTAGGAATATGTAAAACTCTCGGGCTGACTCCCACCAAATCTGCCAAGGTTGTCACGCAATTAGATAAGACCGAGGTTAGCGTGATAGGAGAACTCATGAACATACAAGTGCAATTAGCTTCAGACCCTAGGGTAAGCCAAATCATTGACATTCAAGTAGTGGATATACCCGTAAATATGGAATGTTGCTAAGTAGGGATTGGTCCAAGACATTAAACAGATATATGGCTACTGACTTTTCTCACATGTGGTTACCATGGAGAGGCATCCCAAACCAGATCAGAATAGGGGCAGAGCCCAGAATGAAACATATGATAACAGAGTATAATCGAACTAATGAAATATTATATGCTGTTGTTGAACCAGGTGTCTATAGAATTACCAACAATGGGATGCAGATTGAAGAGATTATGATGTTAAACATTAGAAAGAAGTGTGTCAGCAATAGAACGGCACTATTCATTGAGTCTGACGGAAATTCTTCAGATGAAGAAAACAATGCAATAGACAAATTTGGTCGTGCCATTAGACAAGAGGTGGAAGAGTGTGTTACACACAATCTCCCAGTCCAATGTAAGTTATATAAAAATAGGTGTAGAGTCCATGATAGGCAACATTCTGAGGAGAATTGTGAAATATGCAAAGACATCATTGAATATGAATACAAAAAGTGCATAGGGAGGGTAGAATCACAAGAGAAAAATGAGAATCCTGATCCAACACAGAGATATGTTCAGGATAATATAGATGCCTTGATTCCAGATTTAGGGAAAGAAATAGAGGGCGAGGGTAGTTATCTTTCTGAGTTGCAAACTAAAAACACACATATGCAAGATAACCAAACGGAAAAACCTATGAATAAACAAGATAACACCCCACAGGCAATAAAAGGGACAAAGTATGCCAAGGTAAAAGATCAGAAAAGTAAAGATGGCATGTGGACATTAAAATGTGATGGGTCCAAATCAAAACAGGGCACAGGTGCAGGTATTGAACTCATAAATCCTCAAGGTAAATCACATTTGGTAGCATATATATTACAATTTTCCTGCACTAACAATATTGCTGAATATGAGGCCCTAATTTTAGGACTTGTCATGGCCATCAAGAAAGGGGTAAAAACCATCAGAGTATTTTCAGATTCTGAACTAGTAGTCAGACAAGTGAGGAAACTATATGCCTACAATTATAAGAAGATGATTAGTTACAGACATAGAGTTTGGAGTTTAATGGATCCATTTGATGCTTTAAACATAGAGCACATTCCTAGAGAGCTGAACCACAAGCCAGATGCGTTAGCAGTTGCTGCTAGTACATTAGAACCATTGACACTGTCAGGACTAAGATGATTTGCTGTTGAGCTAGTTAATGTGCCCAGTATACCAGACAACGTTACACACTTTCAGGTATTTGGAGAGGATCAGCAAATTATTAATTTTCTGACTTGTAATGAGGCATTTGAGGCCCAAATTATTGATGAACAAGAAAGGCCTGAAGTAACATGGGACGAAGAAGATATGATCAACTTAAAGAGCAACTTCTTGCCAAAAGGAGTAATTGAATTAGAACACATCTTTGACTTCGACGAAATAATAAGACAGAAAGACTTACCCAAAACAGAAGGGGGTAAGTGTGATTTACATAACTTAGGGACTGAGCTAAATCTGCAAAGTGTACTAATTGGGAAAGCTTGCTCTGAGAAAATTAGAAAAGAGGTTCTGGATGTTCTGAAAGAATATAAACATGTCATAGCATGGACTTATGAAGACTTGAAAACATTTGATGAGTCCATCATAACTCACGTAATACCTTTAAGAAAAGAAGTCAAACCATTTAGGCAGAAACAGAGGCCTGTAAATGCCATTCTAGAGCCTTTAATCTATGAGGAAGTTAAAAAATTACTGTCCGCTGGAATAATTTTTCCAGTCAGACATTCTGTCTGGGTAGCTAACTTAGTACCAGTGAGGAAGAAAAACAGAGACATTAGGGTGTGCGTAGACTTTAGAAATTTAAACAAGGCTTCTGAAAAGGATAATTATCCTTTGCCCCCAATAGACGAGGTACTGCAAGTAGTAAATGGCGCAAAGATGATGTCTTTTTTAGATGGTTTTTCAGGTTATAACCAGGTTTTAATTGACAGAGAAGATAGACTAAAAACCACCTTCACTTGCAAATGGGGAAATTATGCGTATAGAAGAATGCCTTTTGGTTTAATTAATGTAGGTGCCACTTTTCAGAGGGCCATGGATGTTGCTTTTCGTGGATTATCAGGTAAATGCATTGTTGTGTATATGGATGATTTAACTGTGTATTCCAAGGATGCATCCACCCACGCTGAGGACCTCAGAAAAGTACTCCAGCAATGTGAAAGGTATGGGATTTCCCTTAATCCTAAGAAATGTATATTTGGCGTAACTGAAGGTAAATTATTAGGCCATGTCATTTCTGAAAATGGAATTTCAATTGATCCAGATAGAATAGAATCCATAAAAAATTTGCAAATACCAAACAGTAGGAAAGAATTGAAATCATTTTTTGGTAAAATTAACTTTGTTCGGAAGTTTATAACAGGTTTTGCAGAGATTGTGCAGCCGTTGAATGCCATGTTAAAGAAAGATGCACAGATGGAATGGACGCCAGTGGCCAAAGCCGCATTTGAAGATATCAAGGAGGCAATTTCTAATGCCCCTGTATTGACAAGTCCGGACTACACAAGCCCGTTTTACATCTACTCCTTTGCATCTTCTCATTCTGTCGCGGTTGCCTTGACACAGAAAGGTGAAAATAATGAAGAGAGGCCCATAGCATTTATGAGTGTGCCTCTGAAGGATGCACAGCTGAGATATCTAGATATCGAAAGATAGGCATTCGCATTAGTAAAGGCTGTGAAAAAATTTAGACACTATATTCTGCGCAGCCAGATTAAAGCCATAGTACCAGACGCAGTAGTAAAAATGTTGCTGATGCAAAACGAGCCTGGAGAAAAAAGAGCCAAATGGATCACCACACTGCAAGAATTCGACATGGAGATCATTCCCGCAAAGCTGGTCAGAGGGCAGGCGCTGGTGCAGACAATAGCAAACATGGATCCAAATCTGATAAAACAGCAATATGTATTGAATTCCCAAGACGCATCAGGCTGGTACGATGATTTAAGCACCTTCCTGATAGCTGGAAAGTACCCAAGCAAGATGAAGGCTTCTCAGAGGAGAGCTTTGAAGATTAAGGCACAGCATTATATGGTGCAAGGAGGTCTTCTATTCAGGAAGAACCATGATGGAATTTATCTGAGATGCATAAACAGAACTGAAGCTGATAGAGTGTTGACAGAACTACATGACAAGTACGGAACCGGCCATGGTTCCCATTTAGCTACAACACACAAAATATTGAGAGCAGGCTATTAGTGGCCCACTATGTTCAAAGATACTAAGAGTCACATCAGAGATTGCCACACCTGTCAGACTGCAGCAGACAAAGGGAGAAATCTGGCCAATCCACTGCAACCTGTGATCGAGTCCAGACCATTTGCACAATGGGGCTTGGATTTTATCGGAGTCATCAATCCCCCATCTTCTGCAGGACACAAATTTATATTGACGGTAACAGACTATTGTACAAGGTGGACTGAGGCCACCTGCTACAAGTTTTCCACAACTGAGGTAGTTATCAAGTTCCTTGAAGAAAACATTATCACCAGGTTTGGAACGCCCTATTCATTGGTATGTGATAACGGCCCTGCTTTCTCTTCTTTAAAATTTTCTAAATGGGCATTTGAATATGGGATCATTCTAAGGTTTTCTTCGAATTATTACCCTCAAGGTAATGGACTGGCTGAATCAACAAACAAAATCTTATTAGACATAATCAAGAGGTTAATTGCCAAAAGTCCTAGGGAGTGGAATACTCTGTTAAGATATGCATTATGGGTAGACAGGACCAAGTTCAAAACAGCTTTAGGTAGCACACCTTATCACTTAGTTTATGGGACTGATCCCATACTTCCGGTTAATCTAAGAATACCAACCTGGAAGTTTGCCAATGAATATCTAGGCTTTGATAACCATAGGGAAGCCAGAATAGTGCAAATGTTACAACTAGAGGAGAAAAGAGGTCAAGCCCTCGAGAAGTTTGCCAAACACCAAGCAGTTGTTAAGAGGTGGTTTGACAAAAGGGCAAGAGTCAAAACATTTAGGATATCAGACTTAGTGTTGTGCTGGGACAAAGCACATGAAAAGAAAGGAAGCCATGGAAAATTCGATAAATTATGGCTGGGTCCATTACAAGTCTCAGAAATAATAGGAGATAACACCTTTAGACTTAAGACCTTGACTGGAGAAGATGTGCCGTTACCAGTTAATGGCCAGCATTTGAAACACTACTTCCAGGCTTGAAGGTCAGGATGAGGCAGTCCCTTTTTCTTAATGTAAAGTGTTGTAGATAATGTACAGTTCTTCTTTTGCTATTTTCTTTTGGGTTGGCTGTTTGTATAGTTTGTCTTCTGTTTGTTTTTGCTTTTTGTTTCTTTCTGTTTGTACAGTTTTTTCTTTTGTTGTGTTGTTTGTACAGCCTGTTGTTTGGTTTGTTTGTTGTCTCCTCAGCAGGGATCTTTATTTTACTGTAGAGTATTAAGGAGCAAAACTAGCAACCATTCAAAACAGTATATAATTTAGGATATTCAGGTTAACCATTTGCAATTTACGCATAATTTGTCACTGTCATGAATGTAGAGAGTTGTTCATCTTCTGAAGTTTTGTATTCAATAAATGTGATTGAGAATTCGAAGCAGGTTTCTCACGATGACACACCTAAAATCCTTGGGTTTGTTGAACCTACCAGTGTAGATATTAGGTGAAAAATCAGAGGTCACCCTTGCTACCATTACAATTCTCAGCTTAATTTCAGCAAGTGTCCACTCCTTGCATCATGAAGTTACAAATTGCTATATCTTATGAAATCTTTCAAAATTAGAAAACAAAAAAATAAATAAATAAATGAATAAAGCGGATTATACTGAAAATCCAGATTAAGCCATCTAAGTAACTCTACCGGGGCTATGGACGCTCGCTGGCAGTGGGGCTCTACTTAGGAGAATTGTAACGATAACCTTGCCGGGGCTATAGATGCTCGCTGGCAGCAAGGCTCTATCTGGTCAGCTATGAGGGAATATCCTCACCTACGTAGGCTAATGTCAGTCACTGGTTTGTTCAACCGATCTTCAAGATGAGGATAATTAATCACGTGCACACAACTAAACTGAAAATGGAAATTCATGCATCTTTATTGAATACTCTGAGTCTCAAGCTGAATAGTAATTTGCAGGAAAGATAGTTGGAAGTTATGAGTTCATTTCATCTAGTTTCCTTGAACACTCTGAATTTAATTGTTTTGTTTTGGTTGCTAGTTGTTGTGATGTTCACAACACGCCCCATTATGCTCCTTAGCAAAATGGGGACCCCTGCTGATGTTTGCTTTTTGCTTCTGCTTGTGTTTTTCTGCTTTCTGGCGGTTTGGTAAAAATGAAGGTCAGGTGCATCATCATCATGATATTGAATAAGGTTGGTCATCATCATGAGGTTAGTTTGTCAAAGTTCTTTTTTTTATTGCTGTGACCTCATATTTAGAAAGAGCTTGAAATTCCATGCAGGTTTGCCTTTTACTTCACTTGAAAATTCGTCCATATGTGGAAGTTATGCACGGTCAAAGTTTTGGTCAAACCTGATAATCACAAGTGATCATCATATTTTTTCATGTTGACAGGATCATCATGATCTTGGTCTATCACCCGATAAAAATCATGCAGTCGCAATATCCGGACGTCAATCTTAGGTGGTAGTGCCCTTTACCCGTCAAATGGCCTTATGCGCATCATCAGCATCATGATTTTTTTAGGAAGGTCATATTTTATAACTCGGTTTTGCTGTATGAAGAGCATCATCATCATATTTGAACCCCCCCCGATAATATCCTGAGGTTCAAATATCATGATGACATCAACTTTAAGTCACGGTAAGTTTCCCTGTCGAGCGGTCTTTGTATCGCGAGCATCATCATGATATTTTTGCATCACCTAAAATTATAATATCATGATGATATTATAAGATCACCCTGACTTAGAAAATCCACCTTCGGCATATTTACATGCGCATGTTAAAAGCCTATCGGAGGGTCATCATCATGATATTTGCTGAACCTCGCTAAGATGATGATAATGACTTCATATCCTCCTGATCTCCTTTTGCATAATCATGATCATCATCCTGATCTTTCACGGGTCATTCGCTGAAATTCGCTAAGTGATGGAGACATCATCATCATAATTCGATAAAGAGGATCATCATCTTCATAACCTCCTGATCTCCGGTTAGCGAAATATCATGATGATCACCCTATCTATTCAGAAGAAGGCGATATTCCATTCCTCAAACAGCATGATAATATTTTACGATATCACCCTAGCGCAAATATCATGATGACTTCAACTCATCCTTATGCTCTGAAGATGAATTATGATGATGATGTCATCATGATAATTCGATGAGGAGGATCATCATCATATTTTTATCCTGTCCTGTTGTCAAGATCATCATGATCTTGTTTGTTCACCTGATATTTCGTAAAGTCCTCCTGCCGATGAAGTAAGACCTTTTTGAAAATATCCTGATGATCCTCATCATCCTGATTTCCCTTCGGCAGGATATTTTCCAAAACATGATCCGGTTAACGAAATATCATGATGACGTCATGTTCTAAGTTTAACGAAGGCTCCAGATATCATGATGACATCATCCCGATCTGATAAACGAAGAAGCTAATATCCTGATGATGATCATCATCATCATCACATTTTCCCTTCGGCAGGATATTTTCTAAAACATGATCCGGTTAGCGAAATATCATGATGACGTCATGTTCTAAGTTTAACGAAAGCTCCGGATATCATGATGACATCATCCCGATCTGATAAATGAAGAAGCTAATATCCTGATGATCATCATCATCACATTTTCCCTTCGGCAGGATATTTTCCAAAGCACGATCCAGTTCACAAATATCATGATGACGTCTTATTCTAAGTTCGACACAATCCCCAAATATGATGATGATCATCATCATCCTGATTTTTCGAGAGGGTTGCCTTGGCCGCAAAGGGGTCGTATTACATTCATCATCCTGATCATGCTTCTTAGGTGACCCGATATCACAATCATCCCCTGATCTTAACTGAACATGATGATGACGTTATTTTTTGCACTTTAATGAAGCCCGAATATGACGATGACGTCACCATCATCTTCCTTTCCTCAGCAGCAGGATTATATTCCATATCCTCCTTTTCTTCTTCAACATGATGATGATGATGATGTTGTTCTTTTCTTCAATATGCAGAAGCGAAACATCCTGATGACGTCATCTGGACCTTCAGGAGGGAGAGCATCATATTTCCAGAATATCATGATGATGAAGAGAATGTCGGCCAACATGTTTTTTTTGACACGCCGATAGCGATAGTCATGCCGATGGGCGGGAAATGAAGCGGTGGAGTTTTTTAACATTTTTTTTGGCGCCTGTGGCATTTTCCCGGTCAGTGATAGTTGACTCGATGAATTTTGAGCAGTCTGAACGCATTTTGGACGCGTTTTGAGAGTATTCTGGATCTGATTTCCGCAATCTTGCGCAGTCACCTGGGTTTAAACGGTTACTTTAATTTCATGCTGTTTATGTGATAAATGAAATACTTATTGCTTGTCTTGTCTTGCAGGCTTGCAGTTGAAGAAGCAGCTGGAAAGTCAACACAGTGACCTCATGGAGGAAGGAAATCTGATCTCAGGAGCAAGAAGATAAGGATGAAGTGCGAAAAGTCAAGGCCATTCAAGTAAAGAACAAGGTTGCAGCTGAAGGTATTACTGCAACAAACAAATAGAAGTTATTACCCAGCTACCGGAACTTCTCAGAAGGGGCAATATTTCGCCCGATTTGACACTGCTCAGAGATATTTTTGAGAGCTGGTTCACCTGTATTTATTGCTGTAACCAGAGGTTTAAACCAGGGGTTTAGTTAGGTTTTTGCTGTAGTGAGAACAATCAGAATGTCTTTATATTGTGCCTCTCTACACTGTAATACTTTACAACAGGGATTTTAGAAAAACAACAGTGACTGCAATAGGATTTTTTTTCTTTTAGGAACATACAGCAAGTTAGCATAGTTTAGAGGTAGAAGAAGGAGGTCGCCTGTTTGTCTGCAGTAAGGTGCACGTGGAATGTCTGGCTGCCTTACTGTATCTGTAAAGCTTGTAAGTTCTCTGTAGTATGATCAATGAAACTAAGAGTCATTCCTACATTGTAAATCATGTATGACTATTCGTTTCTAATACAATAGAATCTGGAGTTCTGCATCTATCTTCTGAGTGTTCTCCTGCACTTCTTTGTGTTTTGAAATATTTTCTTTGAGAGCTTGCAATTTTAAATGTATGTTTGTGAAAATGCTCAGAACTTACATTTAGGGTTTTTACTGTGGATTTGATCAAATTATTGTGGTATTTACATAGTGTATAACAGAAACAATTAGATCCTTCGGTAGATTAAATGAGGTATAGATTAGATCTTTCTAACTTTTCCCAACCCATCTGAAATATTTAGCTGAAAACGTAGAAATCTAAAGGAAATTGTCTCAAATTTGAAGAAGCATGTATAACAGAGCTATAAGCAGACAGTTTTCATAAATAGATGAAGAAGAAAGCTACAAAAAATTCAAGAAAACCATCTAAAACTTGCAGCCCGGTAACACTTGTATGCAAATGAACAGAATACTTGTCGAAATCTATGACCTTTTTGCATATTCTTAGTCCAGTAAGCCACCAAACAAACCTAAACTACGTAAGGCCCCTTGAACATTACAGCTTCACATTGACCAACTGAACTTGACCAACCGAACCATTGTAGACTTGGGATTAGTTGAATCTCAAATGATTCCTTCTTATCTTTCAAGTATAGTTTCAGTTCATTTTATGTGAATTTTAACTTATTGTTATGATTGCATCAAAACAGTCATCAACAGTACAAATGTGAAGGTTGATGAAGGAATTGAGAAGCCCTCAAGATTCTATGAATGTGATGAAGATGATCAGAATGATCCTCTGGTGCAAGGAGCTCCATCCTCCTCTGAAATTCAGATCCAGACTGATCCAAAAAATCAGGAAGAAGAAGTTTGTCTGAATGAGCCTGATCAAGAATTAGTAGTGCAAGAAACTCCCAAAGTTCTAAGGTATGTAACTCTAAATCACTCTGAAGATCAGATCATAGGTGATAAAAGTAAAGGGGTACAAACAAGGAGAAGAATTGCTCAAGATTCAAATCAATACTGTCTAATTTCAAAGATTGAACCTAAGATAGTTAATGAAGCTTGCAATGATGAAAACTAGACCAAAGCAATGGAGGAAGAGTTGATGCAAATTGAGAAAAATCATACTTGGGATCTTGTTCCCAGACCTAGAGACAAGAATGTAATTGGAACCAAATGGGTCTTCTGGAATAAACTGAATGAAGTTGGTGAAGTAATCAGAAACAAAGCTAGATTGGTCTGCAAAGGCTATTCTCAAATAGAAGGAATTGATTTTGAAGAGACTTTTGCTCCGGTGTCAAGAATTGAAGCAGTTAGATTATTTCTTGCATTTGCTGCCTTCAAAGACTTCAAGGTATATTAGATGGATGTCAAGTCTGCTTTCCTAAATGGTGACTTGGAAGAAGTATACATTGAACAACCGGATGGATTTCAATTGTCTGATCATGATAATATGGTCTGCAAGTTGAAGAAAGCACTATATGGTTTGAAGCAAGCCCCAAGAGCATGGTATGAAAGGTTGGATAAACATCTTGTGCAGATTGGTTTCAACAAAGGTACTGCTGATAGTAATCTATATTTCCAAATAGATAATGAAAACATCTTGATTGTTGAAGTATTTGTTAATGATATCATCTTTGGAGGAAAAGATAGTATGTGTAAAACTTTTGCAAATCAAATGAAAAGTGAGTTTGAAATGTCAATGCTTGGTGAAATGAATTTCTTCTTGGGTCTGCAAATTTCTCAGACAAATAAAGGCATCTTTATCTATCAAACCAAATATGTAAAAGAATTGTTGAGGAAATTCAGAATGGAAGATTCAAAGCCAATGAACACCCCTATGGCAACTGGATGTAAGCTGAGCAAAGATGGTGACTCTCCTAAGATAGATCAGACCAAGTACAGATCAATGACTGGAGGATTATTGTATCTCGCTCAGACTAGACTAGATATAATGCATGCTATTGGTCTTGTGGCAAGATTTTAGGCTAATCCCAGAGAATCTCATGTCATGGCAATCAAAAGAATTTTTAGATACTTGAAAGGAACAGTTGAGTATGGTCTATGGTACCCTAGAGATTAGGATTTCTATCTTCATGCATACACATATGCAGATTGGGTAGGAGATGTGGATGATAGGAAGAGTACAAGTGGAGGAGCTTTCTTTTTGGGAAAAAGATTGGTTTCTTGGCTAAGCAAGAAACAAGAGGCAATATCTCTGTCTACAACTGAAGCAGAATACATTGCAGCAGTAGGTAGTTGCACTCAGATTTTATGGATGAAGCAGATGCTAAGAGACATTAAATTGAATATGAGTAGCCTATCACAATTTTCTGTGATAATTCAAGTGCAATTAATATTTCTAAGAACCCGGTATTACACTCCAAGACTAAGCACATATCTATCAAGTTTCACTTTCTGAGAGAACAAGTGAACAAGGAAGAAGTCAGATTGGAGTATGTACCCTCCGAGGATCAGATTGCAGATATCTTTACTAAACCTCTTCCCAAGGACTCTTTTGAGTATCTTTGGGAGAAGTTAGGGGTCATGGCCCCTCCGGTGATGAACTAGGATGCACTGATGTGCATCAGTCTGGTGGATGTCACAGTCATATCTTGTGATCCGGATTGATGGTGGGGAGCTACTACTAAGGGGGAGTAGCTGGTATGATTTTGATATGTTACAAGTGCAAGTATGAGCCTTTTGCCATTGATGTTAAAGGGGGAGAGAAGACATGTGAAAAACAAGTGGTTGATGATCAAAGGGGGAGCAGTAAAGGAAGAGAAGACATGTGAAGAGTTCTTACTGATAGGGCGAGCTGTGATAGAAAAGAGAAGTTCTTGTCTTGATGGTTTTTCACATAATATGTTGCCATTAATGAAAGAGGGGGAGATTGTTGCAAGTATGAGGTTAACCAATGTTGTCATTGATGTCAATATACTCATATTGCATTGGTAAGAAGGTTTGGATGAGCTGTGTGTTGAGGATATTGAGAAAATTAGTCTCAATCAGGAACAGTGAAGAACAGTGATAAGAAGAAGGCAAATGTACTCAATAGGTTGAGGATCAGAGGATGTGGATTAAAGGGTTTTTAGATATGAGTCTTGAGATGATCCAGTTAATATTTTAGAGGTCCGCATGAAGATATGAAAAAGTTGTGATCGGTCAAGTAGAACCGGTTCCGGGAGATGCTCCAGAGGGTCAGAGTATTACAAAAAGGTCCGGTGAGATCCGGAGGTGCATTATCAGACTCTGTGGATTGGAAGGAGTGTTTGGGATGTCCTTGTGATGTGTCATCTCAATTTGTTCATGATTTGGAGGTCCAGAAGCACATGTTTCAGTATGATAGTGGCGGTAGACTGTGTTCTTGAAGTCCTGGATAAGGAAGAGAAGAGATTCCGGTAAGCAGAGGAAGTGCAGATATTCCTGGTCATTCAGGCAAGCTTGTGAAGGTTCTTAGATCATGTTGAGGTTGTGTTGTTGATCTGCATTGGTGGTAGAGCCCAGATATGAAGATATTCTTTCGGATGAAGTTCTTGTTCAGACTAGCCGACTGGATGAGTTGTTCATCCTGCAAACGTTCTTGTGGTGGCCGACCAGATGTGTTATTCATCTTGCAAATGTTCTTATGGTTCAGTGTCGACTTAGATGATCATTCCTAAGCTGATGCCTTGTATAAATAAAGGTTTGAGAATTCATTTCATAGTGTGGTGTGAAACGAATGAGAGTGGTATAGCGAAAGAGCGAAAGGTAGAGCAGGTGTGACTCGGGCTTAAATGGAACTGATCCAGACATGGTAAAGATGTCATTCTCCAGTTCAAGGTTGTGATCCTTATGATCTTGTAGATAGTGTGTCTCTTTGTAGGCAGTGTACCTCCTTGTGAGCAGTGTGCTCGGGTAGTGAGCCCTAATTTGCATGTGCCATTCAATTTTCTTATTCTTCTTACAGAGAATAATTCTTGGATTAATCACCCTGTGGTTTTTCCCTTAACTGGGTTTTCCATGTGAAAAATCTTGGTGTCAAATGTGTTGATGTTTATCTGCTCTGGTGTTTATGCTTGGTGCTTTCATGAATGATTAATTGGTATGCTGTTAACTAACAAGAAGAATCAAATATTTGAAGTAGAAGCAAAGTTTTTGTACAACTGATTCACCCCCCTTCTCAGTTGTGTGCCCTAGATCTAACAACACACACATGTAAAAACTGAGAGCTCCCAATTCTACAACATGGGCTCTGATATAAGTTGTAATTGTTGCAAGTATGTGCCTAACCGGTGTTGTCATTGATGTCAACATACTCTTGGTGCATTGATGTCAAGAATTGGATGAGTTGTGTGCTGAGGATATTGAGAAAATTAGTCCTATCAGAAACTTAGAAAATCAATATAAATAGTGAAGCTCTATGAAGTGAATATCCCAGATAGATGAAGATTAGAGAATGCACATCAAAAGGTTTGTAGCTATGTGTCTGAAGATAATCCAATCAAAATCTGAGAGGTCTACATGAAGATTTGGAAAAGTTATGGCCATATGAGAAAACCTAGTTCTAGCAACTGTTTAAAGGTGACAGAGTAACACAAATAGATTTGGTGAGATCCAGAAATGCAATATCATGTTCTACAGATTTGGTGGCATGTTTGGGAAGCTAATGTGCATTGACAACTCAATTGGTTCATAATTTGGAGGTCTGCAAGCAATCCTTCTATTATGACAATGATGATTGACCGTGTTCTTGAGGTTTTGGGTGAAGATGTGATTGATTACAGTAAGTAGAAGTGGTGCCGATGTTCTTTGTGATTCAAGCAAGCTTGTGGTGGCCTCTAGATTGTGTCCAGTTTGTGTTGGCGGTCCGCATTGAAGATTGAGCTTGCAAATGAATATTTACTTTCTCACGTTGGTGTTCTTCCCAATTGTGGCTGACCGGATGATTTGTGCATGCTGCGGATGATCTTGAAGATGCTTTGCAAAGTGTGGAGTGTTCCTCGAAGATGATTGAAGTCCCAGCTATGTATGGCCAACATTGTAGTGATGTGCATGAAGTTTTTGTAATAAGACAAGTTGTATTTTTATAATTGCTCTGTAATAAAATAAATGTATGTTGTGCCGACTTTGATGATCATTCCAAAGTCAATGTCATGTATAAATAAGAATTATGAAGTCATTCAAAAGCATCCTTGTAACGATGAGAAGGTGGTAAGGAACAAGAAAGAAAGGCAAAGCAGCGGTGTTGGACTTAAATGGAACTAACTCAAGCATAGTGAAGATGTTGATCTCCAGTTCAAGTATGTAATATTTATATTCTTCTGTAGACAGTGTGTCTCTTGTAGCTAGTGGGCCTCTTGTGAGCAGTGTGCTCGGGCAGTGAGCCATAACTGGCAAGTGTCATTTTATTCATCCTTATTCTTCTAATAGAGAATACAATCTTGAGTTAATCACCCCGTAGTTTTTCCCTTAACCAGGTTTTCCACATCAAAATCTTGGTGTTATATGTGTTGAATTTGTTTCTACTCTTGAATTATTGCATTATGCTTCCTTGATTAATCTTTGATAAGCCATTGAAATATAAGAAGGTTTAAAGAATAGAGATTTGGTAACAATTGATTCCCCCCCCTCTCAGTTGTCTATCCTAAATCCAATAATTGGTATCAGAGCCAAGTTCCTCTAAAAGAAGCTTATCCGCTTGAGGAGATCCAGAATGTTGACCTAGAAGAAGGACAGTCCAAGGTTTGATGGTTCAAACTTCATTGCCTAGAAAAGCTGCATGGAATGTCACATACAATGCATGGATATCAGTATTGGAACATAACCTCAACTAAATATGTTCCCCCAACAAATGGCCCCACAACTCTAAATGAAATCAGAGATGCAGAGAATAATCTTCAAGCTAAAGAAGCCCTACTGAGTGCCTTGTTTGATTCAGAGCTAACAAATGTTATGGGTTTGAAGACTACCTATGAAATTTGGAAAAAACTTGAAAATCTATATGAAGGATACAAATATGTTAAGTGTACCAAGCTACAAAGTCTAAAAGGAAAGTTTGAAAACTTAAAGATGAGTGAAGATGAGAATATCACTTCTTACATGACAAAAGTAAATGAGCTTGTTTGTGGCATCAGGTGTGCTGGTGGAATTCTGGATGAAGATGAAATTGTTGCTAAAATTCTTAGATCTTTACTCCCTACATATAAACACAAAGTTGCTACCATTGAGAAAATCAGATCTTTGACAACTATCACAAGGGATTAATTGGTTGGTAAGATATATGCATTTGAGTTAGCTAAGTTTGGTGATGCACTTCCCAATACTGAATATGCATTCAAATCTAGTGCATCTACAAAAGGCAAATAGAGATATGATCTAGGAGAAAGTTCCTCAAGAAAATCATCTTGGTATGAAAGAGCAAGAAAAGATCTGGAAGAGGATGAATTAGAAGCTGAACAACTTGAGGCCCTCATTGCAAAGAGACTGTCAAGAGGATCTGGTAAGTATGAAGGAAAATTGCCTTTCAAATGTTTCAACTGCAACAAGATTGGTCATTTAGCCTCAAGGTGTCCATAGAGATTCTCAAGGCCAAACCCTAATAGATCAAGATTTCAAAAGAAGTGTTACTATGTCTAAGGAGATGATGATGAAGGAGTAATAGATGATGAATCTGTGATAGGGAACAAATCCAGAAGTGACTTGGTGTTTATTGCCATCAAAGAAGAAAATCCAATGCCTATTGAATCTGTCAATCAGAAGGTGATAGAAAGGGCTCTGGCTACTCAAGTTGAAGAAAAGGATGAATGCGTCATTGACAGTGGATGCTCTCACCATATGATTGGTGACAAGAATAAATTCATAAACTTGGAAAGATATGAAGGTGGAATTGTAAAGTTTGGAGACAATTTTGCTAGCAAAATTAAAGGCAGAGGAACCATTTCCTTTGATGGAAAGAACAAAACCAGTGATGTTTTGTATGTTGAAGGTCTGAAGCATAATCTTCTTAGTGTTGGATAGTTGGTGGACAAAGGCTATGATCTCCATTTCAAAAATGGAAAATGCAAAATCTTTGAAAGCTCTGGAATTGAGATTGCATCAGGTACATAGACAAAAGGTAACATCTTCCAATTAGTTGGTACTGGCAAAAGTTGCTTATCTGTTCAAATTGATTAGAGTTGGTTGTGGCATAGGAGAATGTGCCATGTGAATTTTGATAATATCATTAAGATAAGCAACACTCAGGCTATAAGAGATCTTCCAAAACTGATGAAACTTGCTAACAGTTTGTGCAAAGAATGTTAGTTAGGTAAGCAGAGTAGAGTCACATTCAAAAGTAAGGAACAATCTTCAACTAGATTGTTAGACTTGCTACACACTGATCTCTATGGTCCAGCAAGAGTCAGGAGCCTACAAAGAGATAGGTATTTTATGTTATTAATTGATGACCACTCTCGGATGATGTGGGTGACCTTCTTAAAGGAGAAATCTGAAACACTTGAGAAATTCAAAATATTCAAAGCTATGGTAGAAAATGAAACTGGCATAAACATAAAATGTCTCAGGTCTAATAGAGGTGGAGAATTCACATCTGGAGAGTTCATAACATTCTGTGAGAAGTATGGGATAAAGAGATAATTATCTACTCCAAGGACTGCACAGCAGAATGGAGTAGTGGAGAGAAAGAATTGGACCATCTAGGAAGCCTCTAGGACCATGATGATAGAAGTAAATGTTCCTCAAATCTATTGGAGAGAAGTTGTAAGCACTGCTATCTATACTCTCAATCGAGTACAAATCAGAGGCAATACTGGTAAGACTCCTTATGAACTTTGGTTTGGTATCACTCCTACTATAAAGTATTTCAGAGTTTTTGGTAGTAAATGTTACATCAAAAGAGATGAAGACCTTGGGAAGTTTGATTCTAGAAGTGATGAAGGAATATTCTTGGGATATTCCACTCAAAGCAAAGCATACTGGTGTTATAACAAGAGATTGAGAAAGATTGTGGAAAGTACAAATGTAAAGGTTGATGAAGGCGTGGAAAATACCTCAAGGTCTAATGAGTATGAAGCAGATGATTAGAATGATGTCTCAGTCCAAGAAGAACAAGCCCCAACTGTAGTTCAAATTTAGACTGATCTGGAGAATCCTGAAATATAGGAAGAAGAAACAGGTTTGGATGAACCTATTCAAGAATTAAAAGTGCAAGAAATTCCCAAAATTCCTAGGTATGTAAAATTGAATCATTCTGAAGATCAGATTATAGGAGATAGAAACAAAGGTGTTCAGACAAGAAGAAATATTGCTCAAGATTCAATGAAGTACTGTCTGATTTCAAAAATTGAACCAAAAATAATAAGTGAAGCTTGCATTGATGAAAGTTGGGGTAAAGCAATGGAGGAAGAATTGATTTAGATTGAAAAGAATAACACTTGGGATCTTGTTCCTAGACCTAAGGACAAAAAAGTGATTGGGACTAAGTGGGTCTTCCGAAATAAACTAAATAAAGAAGGTGAAGTAGTAAGAAACAAAGCCAGATTGGTCTGTAAGGGTTATTCTCAAGTAGAAGGAATTGACTTTGAAGAGACTTTTTCTCCGGTGGCTAGAATTGAAGTAGTCAGATTATTTCTTGCCTTTGCTACCTTCAAGGATTTCAAAGTATATCAAATGGATGTCAAGTCTTCCTTCCTGAATGGTGATTTGGAAGAAGAGGTTTACATTGAGCAACCGAATGGATTTCAATTATCTGATCATGGTGATATGGTCTACAAGTTGAAGAAAGCATTGTATGGACTCAAACAAGCTCCTAGAGCCTGGTATGAAAGATTGGACAAACATCTTCTGAAGATTGGTTTCAACAAAGGCACTACTGACAGTGATCTATATTTTAAGATTGACCATGAAAGTATCTTGATTTTTGAAGTATTTGTTGATGATATCATTTTTGGAGGGAAAGATAGTATGTGTAAGACTTTTGCAGATCAAATGAAAAGTGAATTTGAGATGTCTATGTTTGCGGAAATGAATTTCTTCTTGGGTCTACAAATCACTCAATCAAATAAAGGAATATTCATATCTCAGACCAAATATGTGAAAGAATTGTTGAAGAAATTTGGGATGGAAGATTCAAAGCCAATGAATACTCCCATGGAAACTGGATGTAAGCTGAGTAAAGATGATGAATCTCCTAAGACTGATAAGAAAATGTATAGGTCAATGATTGTAGGAGTGCTCTACCTCACTCAAACTAGACCTGATATTATGAATGTTGTTGGTCTTGTTACCAGATTCCAAGCTGATCCTAGAGAGTCTCATGTCATGGCAATCAAGAGAATTCTCAGATATCTGAAGAGAATAGTTGAGTATGGTTTATAGTATCCTAAGGATCATGATTTCTCACTTCATGCATATACAGATACTGATTGGGCAGGAGATGTGGATGACTGGAAGAGTACCAGTGGTGGTGCATTCTTTTTGGGGAAAAGATTGATTTCTTGGCTAAGCAAGAAACAAGAGGCAATATCTCTATCCACTACAGAAGTAGAATATATTGCAGCAGTAGGCAGTTGCACTCAAGTATTATGGATGAAGTAAATGCTAAGAGATATCAGAGTGGAGTATGAAGAACCTATCACAATCTTCTATGATAATTCAAGTGCAATAAATATATCAAAAAATCTGGCGTTGCATTCAAAGACAAAACATATATCCATCAAGTTCCATGTTTTGAGACAGCAGGTGAACAAGAATGAAATCAGATTGGAGTTTGTATCCTCAAAGGATAAGATTGTAGATATTTTTACTAAACCTCTACCTAAGGACTCTTTTGAGTATCTCAGGCAGAAGGTAGTTACCCCTTCGGTTATGAATTAAGGTGCATTGATGTGCATCAGTCTAGTGGATTCCACAGTCATATCTTGTGATCCAGATTGATGTTAAGAGGCTTCTACTCAGGGGGAGCAGTCAGTATGCTTCTGAAGTATGAGAAGTGGTTGTAAGTATGTTCCCTTTGCCATTGATGTCAAAGGGGGAGAAAAGACATGTGAAAAACAAAAAGTGGTTATTGATCAAAGGGGGAGCAGTAAAAGGAAGAGAAGACATGTGAATGGCTACTATTGATAGGGGGAGCTATGTCAGTCAGTAAGGAGAAGTTCTTGTCTTGATGGTTATAATAGTTTTTCACATTATATGTTGCCATCAATTATAAAGGGGGAGATTATTGCAAGTATGGGCCTAACCGGTGTTGTCATTGATGTCAACATACTCTTGTTGCGTTGATGTCAAGAATTGGATGAGTTGTGTGCTAAGGATATTGAGAAAATTAGTCCTATCAAAAATAGAGAAAATTAGTATAAACAGTGAAGCTCTATGAAGTGAATATCCTAGATAGATGAAGATCAGAGAATGTGCATCAAAAAGTTTGTAGCTATGTGTCTGAAGATAATCCAATCAAAATCTGAGAGGTCTGCATGAAGATTTGGAAAAGCTATGGCCATATGAGAAAAACCAGTTTTGGTAGCTGTTCAGAGGTGACAGAGTAACACAAATAGGTCCGGTGAGATCTAGAAATGCAATATCATGTTCTGCGGATTTGGTGGCATGTTTGGGAATCTAATGTGCATTGACAACTTAATTGGTTCATAGTTTGGAGGTCCGCAAGCAATCCTTCTATTATGATAGTGATGATTGACTGTGTTCTTGAGGTTTTGGATGAAGATGTGATTAATTATAGTAAGCAGAAGTGGTGCAGATGTTCTTTGTGATTCAAGCAAGCTTATGGTGGTCTCTAGATTATGTCTAGTTTGTGTTGGCGATCCACATTGAAGATTGAGCTCACAAATGAATATTTACTTTCTAACGTTGGTGTTCTTCCCAATTGTGGCTGACCGGATTATTTGGACATGGTGTGGATGATCTTGAAGATTTTTTGCAAAGCATGGAGTGTTCCTCAAAGATGATTGAAGTCCCAGCTATGTATGGCCGACATTGTAGTGATGTGCATGAAGTTTTTGTAATAAGACAAGTTGTATTTTTATAATTGCTCTGTAATAAAATAAATGTATGTTGTGCCGACTTTGATGATCATTCCAAAGTCGATGTCATGTATAAATAAGAATTATGAAGTCATTCAAAAGCATCCTTGTAATGATGAGAAGGTGGTAAGGGAGAATAAAGAAAAGAAGAGCAGAGGTGCTGGGCTTAAATGGAATTGACTCAAGCATAGTGAAGATGTTGATCTCTAGTTCAAGTATGTAATATTTATATTCTTCTATAGATAGTGTGTCCCCTGTAGGCAGTGTGCTCAAGCAGTGAGCCCTAACTTTTAAATGTCATTTTATTCATCCTTATTCTTCTAATAGAGAATACAATCTTGGGTTAATCACCCCGTGGTTTTTCCCTTAACCGGGTTTTCCATGTCAAAATCTTGGTGTTATATGTGTTGAATTTGTTTCTACTCTTGAGTTATTGCATTATGCTTCCTTGATTAATCTTTGATAAGCCATTGAAATATAAGAAGGTTTAAAGAATAGAGATTTGGTAACAACTGATTCACCCCCCCTCTTAGTTGTCTGTCCTAAATCCAACAGTAATGCCCCATCTTTTACACTAGAACATTAACGAACAAACACAAGATGAACCATTTTTTTGCGATGCAAGTGTAACACCCACACAAATGCACACTAATCTTGAAAAATCACCCAAGTGCCACACAAAGGCACCAGAGAGAAGGTGGAATAAGACACATGCTTCTCCAAAAGATTAGAACAACCAACATCGATAAATGGCCCACAAGCCAAGCAATGTCGACAAATGGCTAATAAGCCAAAGGGATGTTTTCTCATGAAACCTTTCAAGGATGAAACGTCCAACATGGATTAAAAAAAAAATCAATCTACTCACTAAGAATTAATCAAATATGCTAGCTCAAGAGCAAGAGAACAACTCAAAAATAGAAAATGAGCATTTTCTAACATATAGGCATACATGCCAAAAAGGAGAAATGCCATACATAATTCCATGTTCGTTTGACACCAACGTCGACATGGTCCAAATACAAACATGGATATTTAAACCATAATGTGGGCACATAACAAACCAACTCATAAACATATCATAAAGAAATAAAATTATATACAAAATATAGCACCAACATGCCACTTTATCCATTTCTAGCAATAAAACAACTTTCTCAACAAGCTAAATTACTTCCAAAACAAGGATCATTTTCCAACCAAATGACCGAATAAAATAATACCATGATAGAGGCAACTTCCTAAATATAAAAGGATCACACTCCAATGAACAAAGTATACAAAGCATGAATATACATTATAATAAACCACCTCCAATATTCCCCAACGGGCACATAGTACAATATAGCTAAATGTCTTGAAATGAGTAAAGAACCATCCAGCTCCTGCAAGATCACCTCGAGGACAAATGGGGAAAATGTTACCCACCTCCCAACCATATTACCATCATTGAGCAAAATAGATGTAAATGCCACTCTAGGCAACCCCTAAGCTACGGAGAAGAAGATCATGGCAACACCACTATCAAAGCCAACACTCACATATCCAAGGAATACATGGAAACACTCACACCAATCAACATGCACCAAAATATGAACATGTGGCACAATTGCCCATCAAATACATAAGTATGGAATAACACCATCATAATAACCAAACATAAGGGATTCTCACACCTTTAATGCACGCTAAATAAGGCATATAACAACACCATCACACATACACATATGAGAGTACAATAATCAACATACATGTAAGTGATCACAAAACACTCCTAATACCAAGAATGAAGAAAGGATAGAGAAAAAACATAAGAAATAGATGATCCAAACTAGATCTAGGATATTGTCTGCATTTTAAGTGGATATCTATTTCACATGTTCCAACTCCGTGCACAATGTCAAATAATCATAATTGAACCACACAAGGATTAGGGGAGGGTAGCTAAGACACTAGCGTGGACTTCCCCTTGCTTCTCCATAACCAAGATAAAAAGTATAATAGGTCGCAAAGGTATCAAATAAACACTCATCCTATGAATGCTTCTTACAGGTAATAGGGATCGATTGCAAGATACACACACTTACTTAATGTAAAGGGATCTCTTGCAAGACACACTAACCCTTACCTCAGATAAGGGGATCCATTGCAAGATACACACACTTACCTAATGTAAAGAGATATCCTACAAGACCTACTAACTTATAAAAAAGGACACCTCATCCACATGTACAGGATCGTTTCTTGAATGACATCACACTTACTTGGGATTACAGCTCATCCACAGGTACATGGTCATTCTCAAATGACAACACACACTTACTTGGGATTTGGCTACCCCAAGCCTCCTACGAATATCCCTATCCTATACAATCTAGGGCTTAACTTTTTAGAAGCCCAAGAATAGGCAATGAGCAGTTTTCCCATAAAACAAGCATCCCAATGTACATACAAAAATTATACTCAAAAATACATATTTTTGTAAAACAAAGAATTCAAAAAATCATAAAATACCCTCATTGATGTCAACATGTTTGTGTTGTCATTTGTTTCAACTATGTCTTCTGATGTTGTTGTTGTTCCTTGATTAATTTGTTGTGTTAAAGTGATCTGAATGCCTTGTAGAGGTGATGATGATGTTAGTAGATTATTCATGTTGCTGAGTTTCCAAGTGCTTTTGACAAAATTTGATTAATACTAGAAACAGTGTGTTGAAGAGTCTTCCGACTTATAGAATATTGTTCAAGGTTTTGCTCCACATTTCTTCTATGTTGTCAAGAAGTGTTTGAAGATGCTAAATATAGAATTTGGTGCTCTAGATTGTTGTACAATGAAAGTTATGTTTACTAGTTTGAGAACAATATTTGAAAATGTTTCTGAGTTGTGCAGAGATGTCTGGGAGAAATTATTTTGCTCTGCATTCCTCCGTAGAAAGGTTTTAGGTGTTGCAGTTATAGATATGTGTTCATAAGGATCTTACCCATCTTCCATCCAAAAGGTTTGTGATTTTCTACTCCAAAAAGCAACTTATTGTGTGGCAAAGTTTGACGGTGTTGTTATGTTCAGGTGAAAGTTGTATTCAGGTGAAAGACATTGTGTTTAGGTGAAATTTGTTGTGGCTGAATTTGTTGGTTTTTAGGTGACTTCAAGATGTTTGTGGATGTTTCTAGATTGTGTTAAAGCCCTACATATGGTCTGCAAGTTATGGTTGTGGTTTTGGAAGCATGTGATCAAGAATTCCCTATGTTTACACTATTTGGCCAACCTTGAATGGTTGCACTAATTGAGCAGTTGATTTGGTGATTATGTGAGTGGTGTGTAGTGTTCCTGGATATATTTGGGTCTAAGCTAAGGCATAGAGTGGTTTTTCTTCATTCCCTTGTGCCGTGGAATGTTTAGGTCTAGACCTAATTCAAATATTGTGTGTTTTCTGATATTGGAGATTGTGTTTCTGACCTTGAAGATTGTTTCAAGGGTAATGATGGTATAAATAAGTATCAAGGATTCATGGATGCATCTGTGAGTGAGGAGAATGATGTGAATGATGCCAAATTGATCAAGGTAACAAGATCTTTCATGTGTTAGGCTACCAGATGTAGTGAGCATAAGGTGTCTACAATTTTTGGTGATGCTGCGAAGGTGTTGTGTATGTTGAGGTTCATTGGAACTTGATGGAACCATGAAATTTTTTCCATGGTTCTAGTTGTGTTGTTAACTATTTTATGTCACTTGGTTATAAGATTTCCATGACAAGGGTTCTTCTGCTAACAAAAATGTTCTGATTAGCCCAACTTTGTCAAAAACCCTAAACCCTTATAGAATAAGGTCACTAGCTACACTCGATCTAATTCTTCAATGACTGCCTGTTCCTATCACTATCCTTTTAAGTTCCCTTGTCATGTCATCCCTCAACATTGTTTACCAGCCCCTCGCTAAGAAAATATCGTCTGTACCCCACTCCGAAGAGAAACCCAATATTGAAGAGAAAATCTACCTAATTGGTCACCCTTTGTCTAGATGGCAAAAGATTGTATACACATTAGAGACCAGTCCTACTAACTAATTTTGTGCAGGTGACGCATGCGGATTCATTTCTGCCATTCTACTCATGATGAATTACAAAGGAAATTAGCCTCAGTGGAAACATGGAAAAGGTGACAGCTGGCTACAAATGGTCACAGATGGCATGAAGGTAGGTCCCAGGCGCTATGTATCAATTTTATCTCAATTTTGATGTTCTGCCATACTCCATCAAGAGGTTTTCAGAGTGACCGCAGAGTCACAGAATTAGGATGTGCATGGCTTTCTTAAAGTGATGGGACTCTTTTATTAAATGCACATCTAAGAGGTGGCATCAAATGTGACCGTTCCAAGAGATGCTCTGCTTAGGGTACAATGATCTGACGGTCATCTGCCATTCCATAGAGATCATATCTCTGACCACATCCTTCATACACGGAATGGCGAGTGTCACCTTAATTGCAATGCAAAGAGAATTTTTTCTCGAGATCACGGTTGAAAAGGGATGTCCAAGCGGCATGTTACTATTGAATCAAGCAAGCAGTAAGGTCTGATCTAGAAAAGGGGTCAAATCAGCACCGTCAAAATACACCAACTAGGATCTAGATCAATGGCCTAAATTCCAAATCATGCTAGAAGGATTCATTTGCGCTGAACCTTACTAAGTTGAATAACAAAGCATTAAATGCTCAGGTGTGTGTAGGGTCTTCATCACTGCCACTTATGAAAAATTTAGTATCAGAATGATTTGGCTTATGCATGCTCAACCCTTGGGAATTTGTGCCTTTACCAGGAATGTCATTTCATCCACTGTGTGATGAAATCAGATATGATGACATTGCTTAAGTTGAAAAACCAAGACACTTGATCTGGCCAAATTCAATACAAGAAGTGATGTTTTCAAGTTATGCGGAATTATGAAGTCTTATCTTTCTGTTCAATTATGGCAATCTTTGATAGATTTCCATTTATGGCAGAAATATACTGAAATGACTAAAAATTAATACACCACAGATGGGTGGATGTATGCTTACATCCTTGAATTTCTATAAAAAGGCAAGTGCTGATGTTGCAATTCATACTATCTAAAGATATTATGACAGTATGGCTTTCCCCTGCTCTTATGTGTTCTGTCTGCTCCCCTATTCTTTAGGATTATCTTCCTTGTTCTCATGGCTATCGATATGTCCCTACAAAATTAGAAAGACTTGGAATTATCTCCTCTAGAATAGGTGGTGCAGGAAAAATTAGAGATTAATAGCATCATCCATTGTAACACTATGATTTCTTCTCCCTTTTCTTATCTCATCTAATGGTGGGTTCTTAGGGGTATTCTTCCTACTCTAGTAGTTCCTTATTTCTGTGAGTTGGTAGATTCCCTTCTGAAGTAGAGAAGCTTCTCAGCTTCCTCTACCCCTCCCTTACATCTAATTTTCCTAACAGAGCATAAACTCTAGGTGTAAGGAGCTTGGCCCCCCAAAAGAGACAAATGAGGGATGGGAGAAGAATTGTTGTTGTTGCTACTATTCTCTTGGCTTGGCTCCCATTACTTTTGAGAAAAGCCAGGTGTGGACTCCCCAAGTTTCTGCTCAATTGAAATTGCATGAAACTTTGAGACTTGGAGGGTAAAATCTCACCTTTACAATGGAACCTGGAGATAGTGAAGGAGATTATGTCATCCTAGGTCTCCTTTCAATGTTGTTCCTTGCACGTTTTCTCATCTTTTGGCATGCGATCTAGAAGGGAAGAGCAATAAGTGCTCTTACTAAAAACATTGGTGGTATTTGAGGAGTGCCTGGCTTTAACGACCTCTAATAATGCATCCATCATCAAAAGACTTACCCCCTTTCCTACTAAAAGTGGTAGAACACAGTTGTGGACCGGTTGCACCGGCCTCTTCAGCTGCATCTATTGGTTAGACAATTTTGTAACTTCTTTTGTCATAAGCCAGAAGCTTGTTGCTCCCTTGCATCTATAAAAGGGAATTTAGGGTTTATGAGAAGACATTGGTTTGAGGTCATATTTTCTAGACTTAGTGTTAGATAGGGATCAATCTAGTTAGAGAGGAGTTGTAAATAAGTTTGTTTTCTGCTATAGAATTAGTTGTCTATTTTCAGGTTTCCAATTTGAGTCTCTTCTAGTTTTTTGACTGAACATTTGAAAGCTATGATGCAAGTTACTGAATAGTTTATTTTATAGATTTTGTTGAGTTTTGAAATACACTGTCTCCTACTTCATGTATACAGTTTCATATTATGAATATATATTTGGTTGAAAAATCATATTTATTCATTGACATAGTCTTTCCTGTGTTAGTATATTTCTCTTATGGGATTTACTCAAGGAGTAATATAAAAAATGTTGTTAGAAAATATGAGATATGATTCGAGTATGTAGGGATAATTAAGTATGGTTGATTTCAAAGCTAATAAAAGTATTTCTAATGTATGGCATTGTTGTACCTTTACAATAAACTAAAGTTTCTTACATCATTGTATGTTTAAGTTTCATCATTTTGACCTTTTTGACTCCTTGGCCCTTGGATAAGCACTGATCCGTTTCATGGATACTATACTAAACTTATGCCCCTCTAGTTATCCTCAAAGTATTTTCAATCCAAATATTTTCCCTTCCAGAAATAGGTTTTAGATATTTATATTGGTTAAGTTAATTTCTACATGTTCCTCTGCAAAGAATAAGATTAGAGCTTAAAGAATTCAGCCCATCTCTTTACCTTATCATACATTCTTTCAAGTAGCTTATTAGGAACATATTTGTGATAAGAACAGTGTTGGTGAGCTAAGCAACCCATAGGAAACCCCATCCATTTGAAATAGAGACATTGTTTTCTCGCTCAAAAGAAGAAGGCATTAGTCAATCGGAAATAGCCTTCAATCAAATCCAACTACTATTCATAATAGGAACACCCTCCTTGGTTTCATAGAGCCAAAAGTGTAGAGGAAGAACAAAGGGGACTGAGAAGAGGCCTCATCCCCTTATATCTCCTATTTGTTGGCCAATCCCTCAAGGCAGATCGATCATTAATAAGTGGTTGATCTTATAGGTTTGTTGCGAGAATCAGGTTGAGAATTTAAAACAACCAATAGATTGGTGAGTCTACTGGGGACCCTTTTAAGAAAAAGAGGTTGTGTCTAATCCAAAAAACATAAATCCCTTGCAAAAGGTGCTAATAGTTTATGAGATTCAAAAGGAGTTTTTGTCCGATCAAAGCTTCCTCATGTTTTCTGACTTTATAGAGTTATATTTTCAAGCTAGGAGGTCTTTGCTAAATGATTAGAAGGACAGAAGTCTGTTGGATCATATTTCTTTCAAAGGAAAAGATGGCGACTCTACCATAGAATTTCCATTTATAGTAATGATATATGCAAGACTGTTACATTAAGTTTTATATGTCAGAGTATTATCTATAACCCTATTGTGAAATAGGATTTAAAGGTTGGACCTGGGATGGAAATAGTGTATTCCTCTATAAAATAGAGGTGGCAACTCTATGAGAAAAGATCTAGTGATGTAGTCTAGTATTATTAATTTTTCATAAAAATCAAGACAAAATCTACATCGAAAGCAACAGGCTCTTTTCAGGTATTTTACCAAGCTTCAAAAAACATTCCTTGAAGTTTAGAAATGTATAAGCAACAATCACATTTCTTTTGTCAAAGTGGGTTTGTCATGGAAAGATATGGGGCAATTAATTTCAATGGTATTTACGGGTTTCCAAACCATATACCCAAGGAAGTTAGAGATCAAATAACTCAGTTCAATAATGACATATCCAAAACAACTAGTAGCCATTTACAAGATTTTTGTGACTTAATGGGAGATTATGAAATAGATCATGAAGATGTAGTCATAAAATTGTTTGTTCAAACTTTTAAGGGAGAAGTTAGAGATTGGTTTGCATATTTACCCAGTCAACCTATCTCTTCTTGGCAAGATTTAAAGTTTGTTTTCATGGAGCAATTTGGGGAGAGAATAGATGTGGGTCTATTGATTAAAGAACTCATGCAGATTGAAAAGGAAAATAAGGAATTGGTCCCAGCTTTCAATTTAAGATTTGCTAGAATAGTGAGGGAAATTCTTGAAAATATCAAACCTAATGAGGCTATGTGTTTGATCATATATTTTGGTGCCTTCAATAGAACGGATAGTTATAGACTGAGAAATTAAAACCCTACTACTATGAGGCAAGCATATTCCTTTGCCATAAGTATAGAAAATAATTTGAAGAACACAAAGATAAAGGCCTGTGAGTCTGTGAGAAATGGGTGTAAAAGGGATAATGAATCCATTTATCCTCCCATTTATCAAAGTAAAAATGAAATGGACTATTCTTATAAACCCATGCCAAAAAGGTCAAATCATAGAGCTTAGTATAATCTAGGGGATAGGGACTATGTTCAAACAAGAGGAATCCTAAGTTCCTATACTCCTGCTACTCTTTTCTCCCCTCAGTATCAAAATAAAAGGAAATCCCCAGAGCCTTACAAAATAGCTTATGAAATAATGGATACCATAATACACAAGGATATATCAGTTAAGGAAGTCCTTATGACTTGTGAACAAATTGAAGACACTCTCCCAGATTGTGAGGAAATGTATTTTACATGAAAACCTCCTAGGGAACTAGCCTACTTTGAGTTTGAATCTCTAGAAGGATTAATCCTTGTCAATCATATAGAAAACAATGAGCAATTGTTAGAATGCTCATATCAAAATGATAGGAGTCCTAGAACAGATAATGATACTTGCTATATAGACAATGATAATGAAGATTGTGCTAATAAAATGCATATTAGAGACAATCCATTATATGATGAGCCTATAGATTTGTCAATAGGAGATGCTATGGAGCTTTATGAATGCATAGAAAATCCACTCTTTGAAGAGACTCCTAAGGGAACTAATGAGGCATTATTAGTTCCACATTGGTGCAGGTGCACCTCACCCACAGTGGCCTCCATGAGACATTTAGTTGTTTTATGTTTATTTTTCTGTTTTCAATAAGGTCCTGTATACACCTAAAAATGACACAACTATGTGTAAATAAACATTCTTAATATTTATTCCATCTAAATTTCTCTATCAATAAATAAATAAATAAATTTATTTATTTGATTCATATTTCCTCTAAGTTAATTAAATATCAAAATATTTAATTATCTCTTCTAAAGTCAAAATTAAATAAAATCCTTTATTCTTCCAAACAATTAAATAATTTCTAATTATTTCATTAAGTTGCTCATTCCTCCAAATTTAAATAAATTAATTAAATTTATTTAAATCCCCACTCTCCAAAAATAAAATATAATTAATATTTTATTTATTCTTCCAAAATCATGTGCAAGTAGATTAAATAAATTTATTTATTTAATTTGCTTTCTTATCTTCAATATCCTCTAAAAATAAATTAAATAAATTTATTTATTAAATTTGTTTTTTTATCTTCAATATCTTCTAAAAATAAATTAAATAAATTTATTTATTTAATTTGCTTTCTTATTTTCAATATCTTCTAAAAATAAATTAAATAAATTTATTTATTTAATTTGCTTTCTTATCTTCTATATCTTCTAAAAATAAATTAAATAAATTTATTTATTTAATTGACTTTCTTATCTTCAATATCTTTTAAAAATGAATTAAATAAATTTATTTATTTAATTTGCTTTCTTATCTTCAATATCTTCTAAAAATAAATTAAATAAATTTATTTATTTAATTTGCTTTCTTATCTTCCAAATCTTCTAAAAATGAATTAAATAAATTTATTTATTTAATTTGCTTTCTTATCTTCTAAATCTTCTAAAAATGAATTAAATAAATTTATTTATTTAATTTGCTTTCTTTTCCTCTAAATTATCTACAAATAATTAAATAAATCTATTTATTTAATTATGCTTTCTTATCTTCAAAAATCTTTCCTATCTTCTAAAAATATATTCTTCTTGTCATACAAAAAGGAAAAGCTGAGTTACAAAAGCAAAAGCAATTTTAAAGCAACTTTAAAACAACTTTGCTCTTAAATTAGAAAAATAAATTCTAATTTAAGAAAATGAAAACTCATCCTCATCAAAAGAGTAGTTAACTCAACAAAGCTTCTTTTTGAATGACACATGTCTTTCTTCCATTTGTTGCACATTCCTCAACAATCCTCCTTTGTTGATCTTCTCATTTCTTCTCAACCATTGATCTTCTTCCACACAACTCTATAAATACAACCCTCTTCTTCTTCATTTCATATCCATAGCTTGAGCGAACTTATGCTGCAGAAATACAAACGCGCCTTTAGCACTTCATAGCACTTCATATTCACCCTCTCACATTTGTGTTTGAAACTCATCTTCAAATACAAACAAATATCTCAGCCATTCCATTCTTATCACCTTCAACAAGCAAGGGAGCTTTCACTTCTGAGGGCTTCATCATCATCAAGGTCAAGAAGAGATAGGCGAACTATGGAAGATGCAAGGTAAAGGTGTAAGTATCATTGTTTGTTATTTTATTCTCCTTTTTATCTTTAGATTTCATAGATGTATTGGGTTTTGTTATTCATTAATTGATTAATCCGTTTTCCCCTTCACATTTTGGCACCCACTGTGGGGCCCTTGCCCCTCTAACTAATCAAAAAACTAAGTTTTTCTAAGTGACAAGTCTGTACAGGTGACGAAACAGGTTTCTGACATAGGCATCTGGCGCATCTGACTCCTAGAATGACACATCTACCTCCCGAATTGACGCATATGAATCTGGCGCATCTGACTCCTAAAATGATGCATCTACCTCCCAAATCAGCACATTCGAAACTTTGGCACATCTGACCTCCCAGATGGCGCATATACCTTCAGCTTCGACACATACGGTATTTCAGCACATCTGACCTCCACAATGGCACATCCAACCCCTGTTTCGGTGCCTGTGTTCTAGTTGCGTATATACCCTATATTTTCAATGCATTTACTCTGTAAAATGCCGCATCTGTCAATATTGTGCATATGCCTCTTGTTTTGGTGCATTTACCTTCTATCTTTGCACATATGTAAAATGCCGCATGCAATCTCTGTTTCTACACATTTAGACTGCAGTGCGGCGCATCTGATTTTGCTTTCTATTTTTAGGGTTTTTTTTTTCAATTTTGGGTGTTTGAGCTAATGGTCATTTTTGCAGGGTTAGTGGCTAGATTAGATCATTTAGATGCTTTGCCTAGTTCACTTAGACTAATTAAGGGAAAAGTAAACAAGTGCATTTGCATACAAACTTCACATAGTTCATAACTAGGAAGAAAGTAACTGAACCCATTGCTATCTTTGCATTGTTAATTTATTTTCCTAGTTAGACCACTGCTATCTTTACAAATGGGAAAATGAACATTGCTATGTCTTAAACACTTCCAAGTTAACAACCGCATGTGTGCACAAGTAGAATAGCCCATTTTGTTTTTCTACTTTTAACTAGGTTGGATTAACCAGTGTATTCTGTGCTTGAATGACAATATGCTTATGCTCTCCCCTTAACTGGGTGACCAAAGTACCAGACTTGTCATTCTATTTGTTAAACCTTTAGGGGGGCCTGCCCTTGGATGCACACTTGTCCAATTGGGAATGACCATGAGTGGTAACAGGCTAAAGCCAAGCCCTACCAAGCCACTTAAAATAAATTGTGCTTGAGGTGAAAACCTTCTGCAACAAGTGCTACTGTGTTACACCGATGGCCAACCTCCCCCAAAACCCTCTAAGGCGTAACCCTTTGAGGCTGGGAGACTCCATAATGGAGAGTAGTGCTACCACATGTGTAACCACTCGAACAGTTGCCATGACTAAGAACCAAATTGTGTAGCAAGCCAAAATCTCCTATTTGTTGATGCAAAGGGCGGAGTTCTTGAAGCAGCCTCGATTCATGTGACTCTTAGTAGAGGTAGCAGGGACAATCCTAAGGTTCGGTGTGGGTACGAGCCTAAGGAAACCTGAATCTGGTATGCATGAGAAGTGAGTGTCATGGAGGGGAGCCGATGCTACCAGATTTTGGAGCTACATGCTTTGAGTAAGCACAGCTAGAGGATTCAACAAATATTGTCACATCTAGCCTAGGGTGTACTTGTTTTGAGTCAAAATAGTCCAAAAAATACAAAAAAATATAAAAGATAAAAATCATGAAAACTTCTATGTGTTTGTTGTGTTTTTGCTATAATTAAACATCAAACATATCCAGAAACACCAAGTTTTTTTAAACCAAAAACAAAAAAATCTTGAAAACATTCCAAAATCTTCCAAAATTCTGAGAAAACAAGACAAAAAGCCAAAGTTGTACATTTGCCATGACCTGTGGTGCATCTGAACTCTGTTGTGGTGCATTTGAAAACCTTGCCAGTATTGCGCATTTGACCCAACTTATGGCGCATCTGAGTTAGGTTGTGGTGCATTTGAAACTTTTCCGGTGTTGCACATTTGAAATGACTTCTTGCGCATTTGAACTGACTTCTTGTGCATTTGAACTGATTTTTGGCACATTTGAATTCTATTGTGGTGCATATAATTCTGTGCATCCAAACCAGAGAGTAAAACCATACCTTCCAAAAGCAACATTTTCAACATTTTCAAAGCCATTTCAAACCTGTTTCAGTTCCACAAATCTAATTAAGATCGTACAAATCAAACCATCTCTTCCTTCTTCCACGTCATAACTTCTTTTCATCCAAAATCTCACCAAATCTATCTAAATTCCTACAAGGTTAGAACCAAGTTATTCTAGATCACCATCAATACTCAAACAAACCTAGTGAGTATCCAATATCAAGGGTTACTTATCCTTTTCTCGCGGAACTCTACTAGTGGCTTATATAAGACTAGTCAACACCAAGTAATCAGATTTCTAACATCCCTACTTTGACTATCGCTTTTGTATACCCAACTTGTTTGACATCACACAGATCTAAGAAGAACCTTGCTAAAACCTTGTATCATCCTAGCATCTTGCTCAAGAATCTTTTTCACTCCATCCCATTTCTTTACCATCTTGCATGGTCTTAACTAGACTACAAAAGCAAAAACAAATAGAAATGGTTGAGAAAAGTGTTCATGATGGTCACAAAAGTGACAAAGAAATTTCTATGGAAGAGATCCTTCAAACGCAACATAATCCAAAATTTCAATGCCTATTAGAAGGGGTACTTGCACAAGACCCCACAAAATTCTTTTTACACCTAGCAAATCTAGGGGTCAAACTTCCTAAGGATTATGACATAGAGACTCTCAAAGAAACTGAGGGAAGTAGACATGAGGAAGAAACACCTTCAAACAAAAGCAAAACCAACACTGATGCTACAGATGCCCTAAGTCTAATGAACCAAAAATTTGAAGCTCTCCAACAACAAGTTTCCAACATGAAAATAGGAGCATCGACTAAACATTACACCTTGGAGGATATTTCACCATATCCTTTTGATAGGGCCTTGACCATGGTTCGTTTCCCCTCAAAATTTGAGGTGCCTAAGTTTGACAAATATTGAGGAAAGGGTGATCCAAGGGATCACATAGGGGAATTCAATGCTGCTTGCCTTGAGGTCATACACAACGACACTTACCTTATGCAGCTATTTCCACTAAGCTTGGGAGGACAAGCCATGGAGTGGTTTTCTAGACTACCACCTGGCATTAAAACATTTAATGAACTCATCGACAAATTTATCACCCACTTCTCTTACAATATTGAGCATGACACCTCAATATTGGATTTTTGTAACACCAAATAGAAAGGTGGAGAGTCTTTTGCCACCTTCTTACAAAGATGGAGACAGCTAGCAAGCAAGTGTCTGCACCAAATGCCTAAAAAACAAATGCTAGAGATGTTCGTGCACAACTTACAAACAAACATGAGCTATCAAATTCAAATCCAATGTCCTACTTCCTTTAGCAAGGTCATTGAGATGGGTCTCATCATTGAAAAAGCTTTAATTGCCAAGGGTCAGATCAAACTATATAAAGACACTCCTAGTACCAACACCAACACAGACAAACCAAGATTTTGGATGAAAAACAAGAATATTGTGAATGATGGGGTGGTGGATGCCAAGAATGTGGCACCTAAACAACTGATTTTCAATTTATCAACGCCTCAAAATAACCCCCCACAAAGTAAACCATGAAACAACGAATCTCGATTCACCAACTTTTAGCCTAGGAGAAAATTCACCCCTTTGGGAGAATCCTTGGAAACAGCCTTACAGAAGATAATCGCAAACAAGATCATAACACTTCCATCGGCATGAGAGTATGAACCAAAAGTCAAACCCCATTGGTGGAATGACAACAACTTCTATGAATTTCACCAAAATAGAGGGCACAAGACTAATGACTGTATTGCGCTGAAACATACTATCCAAGACTTGATAGAACAAAACAAAATATCAGTCAATGGACATACCTCCAACAATGATCATTAGGCATTCAAGGATCCTCTTCCAAACTACGAACAAGGAGGACCTTCCAATAGAAACAACAGTGGCTCTAACAGCACAAATTACACCAATGTCAGCTTTGACTATGTTGTTAACCATATCTCAGAAGGTGATTCACAAATCAATGTGATCACTATCAATAAGGATCCAGATTGCAATGTTACTACCCATAGTAACAGAGTCACCCTTAGGGGAACCTCTGCCACACCATCTAATCAATACAGTATCATGGATCAACTCCACAAAATGCCTACACACATCTCCATCTTGGAACTTCTACGTCTATCTCCTTCTCATAGGTCCATACTTGACAAAGCCTCAGCGGAAGCCTCCATTCCCACAAACCTTACTGAAGAACAATTCCAAACCATGGTCGGTCACATAACCTCACCTCATTCCCTATCATTCACTGAGAAGGATGATATGTCAATCACTCAACCCCATAACACCTCCCTTCATATTGAAGCTTTCATACACAAGCACAAGATCAAAAGAGTCCTAATCGATGGAGGGGCTGGTTTGAATATTTGCACATTGAAACTAATCCTTACATTGGGGTTTTTAGAAAAGGCTATAGATCCTAAAAGGAAAATCACCATAAAAACCTATGATGAAGAGGAAAGAACGTCCAAAGGAATTGTTACCCTACCAATCAGAGTGGGCCCCGTGGTCAAAGATGTAGCTTGTCAAGTCCTCGACATGGAGCTAGCATACAACATTCTTCTTGGGTGACCATGGATACACACTATGAAAGTAGTACCTTTAACATATCATCAATGTATCAAGTTCCCACATGAAGGTCAAGAGATCACCATCTTAGGTGACCCTAACCCCTATCAATACTACAACTCCATTCATCCAAAACCCAAAGTTGTGATCCCCACCAACCGTGCTTCCACAGCCTCTTCATCTCATGTTGATCCAGCTTCACTTGCTTCCTCTTCACAAGTTCCACAACCTGGTCTCAGACTCACAAATAAGGGCTTAGGTGAATACACGCTCTCTCAATCCCTCTGCTTGGCACAATTGCCCCTATCTCCTAGGTCCTATGGGAGACCTATCCAAAAGACACCAAAAGAAAAGAGAACTACGAAAGGACCATTTGTAAAATGGGGAAGCCTAGAAGATGAGAGTGATGAAAAAGACATCCTACAATGGCTATATAAAGATGAAGACAGTTCATCCACACAACATGACCATCCTACTATACAAACTGCACAATATGGTCAAGGTTTCCAAATGCTATAGAGAATGGGATACGAAGGACACGATCCTCTCGGTTCAAGAAAGGATGGCATCACTAAACCCATCCAACCTCATACCCTAATAGCTCGAGACACTACAGGGCTAGGATACACTGGAGCACCAAGAAACAACTGAGCAAACAAGAAAAAGGACAAACAACTAGAAAATTCTACTGGCAATCTAGTTGAGCAAATTCAGCAAATGCAACTGAGAAGTGACACAGATTCTAATGAGTATGAATGGGATAGCATCTCTGAGATGTCTTGCGATGAAAAAGATATCGATGTTGTCCATGGGTATGACCCAACCCATGCTAATGAGAGACAAGGTCCAAGGGCTAGACCGTTAGAGTCCATTCCACATAATAGCGATAGTGACGATTGTGAGGAAAGAATGATGCCTCCCTTGATGGATCCACTAATAGAGGGTACCATCACAGACTTTGTCCATAACTCTATCCTAACCATCAACGCCATCGAACCAGACCAACCTAATGATCCCTTACCTTTGGTACACCCTGAGCTCATGAACTTGATACCTAGAAGGCACCACCCCTTACCTTGGGGTTTTCAGAAAAGGCTAATGATCCATTACCTTTGGTACACCCTAAACTCATGAACTAATGAACTTGATACTTAGAAGGCACCACCCCTGAACTTGATACCTTTGAAAATGATGACGCCATCATAGACTACCTTGAGCTTAGAGATCATATACCCGCAGGGGACCACAGAGCTGGCTATACTATTGAACTCAACGAGAAGGCCTATTTTGGAGAGAGTGCCAAGCCTTTCAGTCATAAAAATATCAAAATAAAAGAATGATCTAATGGTGAAAACTGCTCCATGGTAGTGTTAGATCATCAAAATAGTAAAAATAAAGACATATCCAATGGTGAAAACCTCTCTAAGGCACTGAAGGATGGAAGGCTTGACCCTCTACCCAATCTTACACATCAGGAGAGATCATCAATCTTAATAGAAATGGTAGAACCAATCAATGTCAGCACAAGGGATGAGCCTAGAATGATCCACATGGCAAAAGCTCTAACAAAACATGAAAAACCAGCATTTAGAGATTTCTTCAAGAGAAAACAAATCAACTTTGCTTGGACGTATGCTGACATGCTAGGGCTAGATCCAAATCTTATCATGCATCATTTATCTTTAGCTCTAGGAGCTAAACCGGTCAAACAAAAACTCAGAAAGATGCATCCACATGTGGCCCTCATGGTAAAGAAAGAGCTAAAGAAACTACTAGACGTCGGATTTATCAGGCCTATAGACTATCCTGAATGGGTCTCGAACATAGTACTGGTGGCTAAAATAGATGGCAGAGTCTGAATATGCAATGATTTCAGGGACCTGAACAAAGCTTGCCTGAAAGATGACTTCCCCCTGCCAAACATAGACATGATTGTAGATCTCACAACAGGGCACACTATGCTGTCACTCATGGATGGTTTCTCAGGATATAAGTAGATAAAGATCGCACTAGAAGACCAACATATCAGAGAGCCCATTTGGAGCACCTACTGTTGGTGTGTCATGCCATTTGGTCTAAAAAATGCTGGTGCAATATATCAGAGAGCCATGACGACAATCTTTCACAACATGATGCACACTATAATGGAAGACTACATCGACGACATTCTAGCAAAATCACTTACAAGAGAAGGCCATCTAGCAGTACTAGACAAGATCTTCAACAGGTTGGAACAGTTTAATGTGTGTCTCAATCCAAAGAAGTGTGTGTTTGGGGTTACATTAGGCAAACTACTAGGATACATAGTGTTTGCAAATGGTATCGAAGTTGACCCAGCTAAGGTGAAGTCCATCATGGAAATGCCACCTCCTAAGAATCTGACTCAACTAAGATCCTTACAAGGAAAATTACAATCTATCAGAATATTCATCTCTCAATTGGCAGACAAGTGCCACCCATTTTCTCACCTTCTACACAAGAATATCCCTTTCAAATGGAACGAGTCATGTGAACAGGCATTTCAGCAATTAAAGGAATATCTCATGAAACCACTGGTATTGATGCCACCAATTCAGGGTAAGCCTCTAATACTGTATATCTCAACTACACCCACAGCTCTGGGACCTCTCCTTGCACATAAAAACTATGACGAAAAAGAGCAGGCAATCTACTATATCAGTTAAACACTTGTTGGGTATGAATTACAATATACACCTATCGAAAGAGCATGTCTAGTGGTGGTCTTCACCTCACAAAAACAGAGACATTACATGTCACATTTTGTCAAACTGGTGGTGAAGATCGATCCACTCAAATACCTACTCAACAAGGCAGCTTTAACAGGTAGATTGTCCAAATGGGTCATGCTTCTCAGTGAATTCGATATCAAATATGTAGATAGGAAAGCAATAAAGGGACAAGTACTAGCAAATCAACTGGAAGATGCACCTCTAACGGATGACAGCCCTCTGAGCTTTGAGTTTCTAGATGAATCTATCTTCCACATAAATACAGTAACCTGGAAAATCTACTTCAATGGCCTATACACCCAACATGGATCAGGGGTAGGTATCTTATTGATCACACCTAATGGTGATACAATCCCTAAATCATACAGATTAATGTTTCCCTGCACTAACAACATGGCAGAGTATGAAGCCCTAGTCATTGGTATCAAGCTAGTAGTTGAATGGAATATCAAAGAACTACAGGTATATGGTAACTCATAGTTAGTCATAAATCAAGTGAATGACGACTACCAAACAAAAGATGAGAAACTAATCCCTTACAAGAGAATGGTAGATGACTTTAAAGAATACTTCATCAAGATCTCTTTTGAGCAGATACCAAGGATTGAAAACAAAGCTGCAGATGCTATGGCCACGATCGTCTCTCTCCTTGACATTCCAGAAAATCAATCACGTTATGAGTTCTTGGTAGAGCCAGTGTCATGTCCTGCATATGACACCCCTAAGTCCCATATCATTTGCCACATTGTTGGAGCCAATTCCCCCCTCTATGGAAAGATCTTTTTCTATCTTAAAGAGAATACCCTCCCACCTGATCTCTCCAGTAACCAAAAGAGAACCTTCATCTGTTAGGCATCCCAGTATGCCATTGTCACCAATACCTTATATCGCCAAAGTCTCGATGGTACTCTCCTTAGGTGTCTCAATAGTGAGGAATATCAAACCACCCTGAGTGAAATACATGACAGTATATGCGGGACCCACTCTAGCTATCCTACCCTAGCTAAGAAACTCATACACATGGGGTACTACAGGCCAACTATGGAACGAGATTCCTATCATTTTGTAAATAAGTGCAAGAAGTGCCAAATCCATGTGAACCTGATACATGCACCAACACAGGAGCTACAACCATTAATGACTCCTTGGCCTTTCTGTCAGTGGGGACTCAACTTAGTGGGCAAGATCCACCCTCCTTCCTCAAGCGGCCATAAATTCATAATCACTGCCACAGAGTACTTCATGAAGTGGATTGAAGCTATGCCCTTAGCCAACATCATAGGCAAGTAGATTGCCTCTTTTATCCTAAACTATATCATTTGTCGTTATGATATCCCTTTGTCCATTATCACGGATAATGGACGACCCTTCAAAAACCAAGATGTCAGGGAACTATGCAACAAATTCCATATCGAGCACTGTTTTTCAACCCCCTATTACCCACAAAGCAATGGCCAGGCTAAGGCATCAAATAAAACCATTCTGAAAATACTAAAGAAGACTGTCAATGATGCCAGCCGTGATTGGCATGTCCAACTGAATCTCGCATTGTGGGCCTACCGTACAAGCATCCGCACACCCACAGGTGCAACACCATACTCCCTAGTCTATGGATTTGAAGCTATCTTTCCCATTGAAGTTGAGATCCCATCCTTATGAGTCTCATTAAAAGGCCTCATATCAGATGAAGAATACAGAGTAACCAGACTCCAAGAATTAGAGCTGCTCTAAGAGAGAAGGCAACAGGGCTTTAACCACCTGAAAGCATATCAGCAACGCATGTCCAAAAGCTACAATCATAGAGTAAAGCCCCAAATCTTCCAAGTTGGTGACCTAGTCCTAAGAGAAAATCCTAGAAATCAGCAAGATAGAGAAAAGAAAGGAAAGTTTGAACCTAACTGGCTCAGTCCCTATGTCATCATCACAGCTTATGGATCAGGGGCATATCAATTGGCTATGTCTGAAGGTGAATTATTTGTTGATCCTATCAATAGCATGCACCTTCGCAAGTTCTATACTTGAAAACCCCAATGTAAGGGAGTCCTAAAAAACCCAAAAAAATTGAAAAAGTGATAAAAAAATAGAACCAAAAAAAAAAGAGAAAATAACAAAAAAAAATCATCCTATGGTGAAAACTTGGCAAATAGGTGCCTAGGATAGGTACCATGGTGAAAACCTGGCAAACAGGTGTCATGTGTACTTTTATCTTCTCGTACAAATAAAAGCAAGTGGTGAAAACCTAGTAAATAGGTGCTATCTGTGACAAACCACTTCCTCCATCTGTGGTGACTTCGTATCTCTTGTGTCCCTCATATCGTTCATCTCAAACCAAGTCCTTTGAACCATTGTCAAACTATGTCACCTCTAAGTTATCACATAGGCAAGGCCATTCTTAATGCGCCCCGAGGCTCCACTCTGCTCCACTCCCCTTATGTCCTGTCCATTCCATCAAGTGTCATCTATCCTGTTGTCGATGCCATTTTTGCATCTTTGCCATTGCCTAGGTCTTAGGTCCATCAGGTTTACCACGAACTATGTTGCCTCTACATCATCACGTAGGCAAGGCCATTTAGAAATGAGCCCTTGAGGCACTAGGTCAGTCCTTTAGGGTTTTTTTTCTTTTTTTTAAATCCCTTCATCCAACGGTGAAAGTCTGGCAAACAGGCGCCTTGGATAAGTACCATGATGAAAACCTAGCAAATAGGTGTCATGTGTAAGTTGATCTTCCATGTCACCTACACTTGGGGGCACCTTGTCTCATCGGCATATCACCCTTCTCCTATCAGTTTCCTTTTGTACCAATTCCTATCCTATTCCTCTATCCATTACATACCTATACTATTTAGTCCATCCATCCTAATCTTCCATTCCTCTATCTTTCTTTGGTCTTGATAAAGATTGGGGGCACAATGTTGACAAATGTTTTAGATGTCTCTTGACATACCTTATCCTTCCAAACCACACAAATCCTTCATTATCCTCTCATCCTCCTCCTTCGTCTTAAGCATTGTCATGAAAAATCCTAAGTACTCTACCTACAATGGGGCATGTTATTCCTATGCGACTTAGTCCTTGGCGATCACATCCTTGCCCTCTTTCGTGTGCATTTCATTCCTTATCACCCATGCATATACCTATCCATGGTGTTTCCTTGTCATCAATATCATCTGATCCATATCTAGTCCATATCTATTCCATACCTGATCTATATCTATTCCCTATTGTGTCTCATCTGGTCCATATCTTAGTATCACAGGGTTCACCTCGAACTACATTGCCTCTGCGTCCTCACGTAGGCAAGGCTATTTAGCAATGAGCCCTTGAGGCACTAGGTCAGTCCCTTAGGGTCTGTCTCTTCATGTCTGTTTGTCCTGTCACCCATAATAAGTCGATCCTTGTATAAACTGGGGGCAACTCCTCGACCTAGTTACAGATTTGGATTCTTGAATGCCACATGTTCTAAGAGGATACCAATAAAGGATTGAGATACCTTTCACTAGACAAGTACACGTAGCAAAGCCCGCTTCCAAACAAAAGTCTTGATGCAGAACATCAACCTGTCCTAAACAAAGCAGCGCACCATACCGAAACACTCAAGCTAATTCTATATCAATTATGGCAAAAAGACACATCTAATGCAAAGAATATTTTGTGAATAGGTTAACTTACAAGGTCTTGGATTTTTCAATATTATGTCTTCCTATGCTACTCAAGGATACCAAAAGCTAGAGATGCTATGATGGGGGCATAATCTTTTACTTTGTCTGCTGCTTGTGGATCAAACTTTAGTAATGTGACGACTTCTGTCTAACGACATGATCAACAAAAGATCATCAAGGACTCCAAAGTCTGAACATGAAAAGGGGCAATCCTTGTCTGTTGAAACACAAGAAATACTCAAGTCATCTAGATTCAATTTTGACTAGATGCTTGTATTAACTTGCTATATCAAAATCCATGTAAGTAAGACTCAGGTCATCTCAGTTTAATTATACCTAGATGCTTATATTTTCTTACAACATTTTAAAAGCCCAATGATGAATTAAGCACTTCAAAATACTTGCTATATCAAGATGAAGAATATCCATATCCATACCATATCCAATTGCAGTTCATATCCATATCCATATCCATATCCATTTGCATTTCTCCATATCTCATCTAATAAAGATCCAAAATGCAACAAATCAATGTTTACAAAAGCTTGTAATTTCTTCTATCAAGTCATTATTCTATCAATCAAATTTCTATTTGTCTTCATGTCTCCCATCAACAGTTCTAGCTATCAATCCGAACAATGATCCAAATGTAGGTCAAATTACCAATCAAGTCAAGCCAATCTTGTTGAATTATCTAATTGCAATCAGCGGTTTTGATCCTAATCTTGTCGTAAACCATATCAATCAGTCATAAGTATCCTTCGTGTTGCTCTAGGGATATATCGTTCCCCACCATGACAACACTGTCGTATATTGTTATCATATCAAATGTCTTAGACAGGATGTTGCATTGTCGAAACCAGACCCGGAGTCTTATACGACATGTTTCATTCCTGAAACTAGATATCATCGATCTATATCCTTGGTTTACCACTCGATAGGGGCAATACCTTGTTTGTTCTTGTACCATTTGGGCATACTTGCTTACTTGCTTGTCTATGTTATCATTTTATCTTGCATCGCATATCATTTGCCTCTTTCTTTTGCTTCCAACCATTTCTTCTCCTGTCAACCTATCTCATCGTGAGATTGTTTGTCTCATGCCTTCTACCTTCTCACCATCCAATCTCCCAAGGGGGCATCCTGTCATTAAAACTTGTACTAGGGGCAAATTGGGGCATGTATCATTTTCAGACAGTCTTATTCTTTGAAACAACATGATAAAACACATTGCATCAAAGAGGGGCAAAATGTATACACCTAAAAATGACACGACTCTGTCTAAATAAATATTCTTAATATTTATTCCATTTAAATTCCTCTATCAATAAATAAATAAATAAATTTATTTATTCGATTCATATTTCCTCTAAGCTAATTAAATATCAAAATATTTAATTATCTCTTCTAAAGTCAAAATTAAATAAAATCCTTTATTCTTCCAAACAATTAAATAATTTCTAATTATTTAATTAAGTTGCTCATTCCTCCAAATTTAAATAAATAAATTAAATTTATTTAAATCCTCACTCTCCAAAAATAAAATATAATTAATATTTTATTTATTCTTCCAAAATCATGTGCAAGTAAATTAAATAAATTTATTTATTTAATTTGCTTTCTTATCTTCAATATCTTCTAAAAATAAATTAAATAAATTTATTTATTTAATTGGCTTTCTTATCTTCAATATCTTCTAAAAATGAATTAAATAAATTTATTTATTTAATTTGCTTTCTTTTCCTCCAAATTATTTACAAATAATTAAATAAATCTATTTATTTAATTATACTTTCTTATCTTCAAAAATCTTTCCTATCTTCTAAAAATATATTCTTCTTGTCATACAAAAAGGAAAAGCTGAGTTACAAAAGCAAAAGCAGTTTTAAAGCAACTTTAAAACAACTTTGCTCTTAAATTAGAAAAATAAATTCTAATTTAAGAAAACGAAAACTCATCCTCATCAAGAGAGAAGTTAACTCAACAAAGCTTCTTTTTGAATGACACGTGTCTTTCTTCCATTTGTTGCACATTCCTCAACAATCCTCCTTCGTTGATCTTCTCATTTCTTCTCAACCATTGATCTTCTTCCACACAACTCTATAAATACAACCCTCTTCTTCTTCCTTTCATATCCATAGCTTGAGTGAACTTATGCTATGGAAATACAAGCGCACCTTTGGCACTTCATATTCATCCTCTCACATTTGTGTTTGAAACTCATCTTCAAATACAAACAAATATCTCAACCATTCCATTCTTGTCACCTTCAACAAGCAAGGGAGCATTTGCTTTTGAAGGCTTCATCATCATCAAGGTCAAGAAGAGATAGGCGAACTATGGAAGATGTAAGGTAAAGGTGTAAGTATCATTGTTTGTTATTTTATTCTCCTTTTTATCTTCAGATTTCATAGATGTATTGGGTTTTGTTATTCATTAATTGATTAATCCGTTTTCCCCTTCACAGGTCCTAAATGACCCTTCAATGTAATAAGGTTAGTTTGACCAATGCTTACTATTTTTAGGTTGCTTTTAGGTTTATGTTGTAAGTCTCTAGGACACTTGTCAATCTATAGTGACAAGGTTGTTAGACAATTAGAGTTTGTTAGTCGGATAGATCTCCCAGCCACTTGGAGAATAATTATGTACTACCAAGGGTACTAAGATAAATACCCTTGGAACAGATCGAATGGGAGTAGTATGGTGGTAGTCAGTTGTAGTTCAATTCAGTTGTGAAGTTGTAATAGAGCATCTGTATATATCTCTGAAAGCATAAATAACAAGATCCTGTTTTGTAGTCCTGAGGCTGAGATGGATCATTAACCCATTCCACCGGTGAGATTCTTCAAATCGGTGGAATGGTTGTATATATTAGTTTAGGGTTTTGTTTTGTTTTTATATTTGTCTATGTTAATGCTTGCAAGATTGGGAAAGGAATGTATTGAAGGATTCTAGCATGGTTGTATGCTAGATTGTCGAAGTGCAGAGAGCTGCATGTTTGAAGGTGGAACAATTCGAAGCAATCACTATGCAAAAAGCAGATGAGAACAGTGAAAATCTATGGGAGTTGCAAAAGACATACAAAGCGTGAGTATATGATGAAGGGGGTAAATCACAAAACACACAACAATAGAAATGGAACACAGAAAATAGAAATTTCTTTTATTGATGTGGGCAACTCATTACATTACAGAATCCCAATTACAATCAGAGGACGAATCCCCTACTAGCTACAACACATTACAGCTTTCCCAACCTCAAGACTCTTGAATCTTCAGCCTTCTATAAACCCCAAATTAGCTAGGGTTTCTATTTTTCTGCCTATTATTGACTCTACACTTGTCCCCTTAACTCTACTACTACCTAGGGTTCCCAAAATAGCCATAAATAACACTTTTTGGTGGCTTCTAGCTAAATTTCAAAATTTACAACTCCCTCCAAAAGTAGGTCAACTTCTGGGAAGCATAACTTTTGATCCGGGTGTCCGATTGACGAACTGTTTTAGGTGTCAGAAAGATCGGGATGTGAACTATCACGCTGAAAATCTATAAACAGATTTATATTAACTTTTTGAGATGTTTAGGGAAGTTTTAGTGCCTCATATCTCATTTCAAAAATTTTTAGGGGCTTTTCAGAAAACAAAAACTTTAATATCTTTCAGCTCACAAATGATCTTTGCCTGATTCCTTCACCAAAGGTCTTATATTTCCATTTAGTTACTTTCTGCAAGTTTTTACTTCAATCTGTGACCAACTGTAAACTTTCCAAAAATAGCAAGTAGACTTTCCAAAATAGGTAGGTTGCTATTTTTAACAATTTTGGAAAAACTGAAAGTCCTACATCATTATTATGGATATTATGGGACCAGAAACACTAATTACTGAAAGAAATGAAAACAACTACAATGATTTTGAATTAACTTCTTTTTGCGTGATGCAAGATTGCCCTTACAGCACTGGATGCTCCTACATCAGACACCCAGGGTAATTTGAGAAGTGACCCTATCACGTCTCAGATGTTTGTGTGAGGGAAACCCAAACGGTCAACCTCTGCCTTAGATAACCAAGAGGAATCTTCAATAGGCCTTCCTTTCCATTTTACCAGATATTCTTCATATTACTTGTTCCGAGTACTTCTTCCCACACGGCTATCCAAGATCTCTTCTATCTCATCCATTGAAGTGGATGCTGGAATACTCCACTGCGCTTCTGTTGGTCCATCCTTTGTTCCACCTCCATGATATTCTGATAAATCAGCAATGTTAAAAATAGGGCAAATATTGATCCCATTCGGCAACTCTACCTCATATGCATTTCCTGAATCATGCTTCTTCAAGATTCTACATGGTCTAAATTTTTTCATTTTTAACTTATTGTATGTTCCAATTGGGAACCTTTCTTTTCTTAAGTGAACCATGATTTCATCTCCTACCTGGAACTCCTTATACCTCCTCTTATGATCTGCCTTAGCCTTGTACTGAATATTCATCTTATTAATGTGCTTTCTCACCTCTTCATGCAAATTCTTTAGATGTTCTGCAAAGTCTTCAGCTTCAGCACTTGTCTTTTCACCTTTGTCCAACTTCCTTAACTTAGAAGCATTTCTCAGGCTATTGCCATATACAACCTGGAATGGTGATTTACCAGTACTCCTATTGACAGAATTGTTGTAAGCAAATTCTGCCTGTGGTAAAATCAAATCCCATCCCTTGGGCTTATCTCCTACTAAGCACCATAGCAGGTTACCCAAACTCCTATTCACCACTTTGGTTTGTCCATCAGTCTATGGATGGTGTGCATAACTAAACTTCAAATCTGTCTTCAACTTCTTCCATAATGTCCTCCAGAAATAACCAACGAACTTGGTATCTCGATCTGAAACTATGCTCTTTGGTAGACCATGTAGTCTCACAACCTCTCTAAAAAATAATTCAGCAATATGAACAACATCATTAGTCTTCTTGTAAGGAATAAAATGTGCCATCTTCGAGAATCTGTCCACCACCACAAAAATAGAATCATGTCCTCTCTGTGTCCTTGGTAAACCAAGAATAAAATCCATACTGATATCATCCCATGGCTTCTCTGGTACACGTAATGGCTAATATGGACCTGTGTTTTGACTTGCTCCTTTTGCCATCTAACATACTCTACAACTCTGCACAAATTTCTACACATCCTGCTGCAACTATGGCCAATAATAATTTTCACCAACAATAGCAATGGTCTTATCTTGACCAAAGTGTCCAGCCAATCCTCCACTATGCTTCTCCTTAATCAGGTTCTCTCTCATGGAACTCCTTGGAATGCACAACTGGCTTCCTCTAAATAACATGCCATCTTGGATTATGAAATCCAACCATTTTGTCCTATCCAAAGTAACAGGTTCCATACAAGCTTTCCAAGCCTCTGCAAAATCTAGATATTCAGGATACAAACTTTTGAGCTCATTGAACCCAACAACCTCTATCTTCATTTCTGTCAACAAATTTTGCCTTCTGCTCAAGGCATCTGCAACTCTGTTGGACTTCCCACTCCTGTGCTTTAAAACAAAAGTATAGCTCTGCAAAAACTCAACCCATTTTAAGTGCCTTTGGTTCAACTCTCCTTGACTATTAAGATACTGCAAAGCTTGATGATCAATATATAAAACAAACTCCTTTGGCAACAAATAATGTCTCCATTTCTTCAAAGCCTGAACTATTGCATAAAACTCCTGATCATAAATAGAATACTTTTTATTGGCATCATTAAGCTTCTCACTAAAATAGGCAATGGGCTTACCTTCTTGGCTCAAATCAGCTCCTATACCACTACCACTCGCATCACAATCTACCTGAAATACCTTATTGAAATCTAGAAGTGCCAAAATAGGTTGTTCTACAAATTTCTACTTCAATGTATCAAAGCTCTTGTCTACTCCTTTAGTCCATCTAAACTCTTTTCTATCCCCTCTCATTGTCTCAGTTAGGGGTCCACAAATGCTACTAAAATTCCTGATAGACTTTCTATAAAAACTTGCCAAACCATGAAAGGTCCTTACCTCTGTTGCACTCCTCGGTGTAGGCCATTCAATGATAGCCCTTACTTTCTCTAGGTCCATCTTAAGACCTTCTTCTGAGACTACAAATCCCAGGTATACCAACTCCTTCTTTGCAAAACTATATTTCTTTAGATTAATCAGAAACTTCTCCTCCCTAAGATTCTCCAGAACTCTTCTGATATGCATCAGATGCTCATCCCAAGTCTTACTAAAAATCAAAATATCATCCAAATAAACAATAACAAAACTCCCCAAAAAATCTTTCAGTACCTCATTCATGAGCTGCATGAATGTGCTCGGTGCATTGGTTAGCCCAAATGGCATGACTAACCACTCATACAATCCTTCTTTGGTTTTGAAGGCTATCTTCCACTCATCTCCTTCTTTGATATGGATCTGGTGATACCCACTCTTCAAGTCAATCTTCATGAAGTACTTGGCTCCACTCAAATAGTCCATTATGTCATCCATTCTGGGCAATGAAAATCTGTACTTGATCGTGATCTTATTGATGGCTCAAGAGTCTGTACACATTCTCCACTTTCCATCTTTCTTTGGTGCTAGTACTGTAGGTACCACACAGGGACTTAGGCTCTCTCTTATCAATCCTTCCTCAACAACCCTTGAACTTGTCTATTCAACTCTTCACTCTCAGCTGGAGTCATTCTATGGGCTGCCTTATTTGGCAAATTGGCTCCTGGTATCAAATCCATTTGATGACTTATTTTCCTTACTGGTGGTAAACCCTTTAGTACATTATCAGAGATAATGTCCTGAAATTCCTCCAACATATCCGAAACTTCTGCTGGTACATCTTCACATTTCTCTTGACTGATCTTAGGAATCAATGCAAAGCAATGACGCTCATGCTTCATACCTTCCAAAAATTTCCTACCATCTACCAAGCAAATTCTGGCAGTACTACATACCTTTTCTTCCACCTCCTTCAAGGGCTTCAAATTATGACGAACTCCATCCTTTGTTAGGGAATATGTGTTTGCACGACCATCATGGGTAGCACTCCTATCATACTGCCATGGCCTCCCCAATAGCATATGACATGCATCCATTGGTATGATATCACACAGAACCTCATCATTGTAGTCCCCAATCTTGAACTTCACTAAACACTGCTCATTGACCAAAGCTCGGTGGTCCTTCTACAACCACGCAATCTGATATGGATGTGGATGCTTTCTTCTTCTCAACTTCAACTTGTCAACTATCTCCTCTGAAACAAGATTATCAATGCTTCCACTATCAATAATAATATCACAACACTTACCTTCACATTTGCACCTTGTGTGGAATAAACTCTTCCTCTGATTGGGTTCTTTCTCCTCATTCAACAAGGTTCTTCTAACAACTAGGGTTTCTCCCCTTTCAGCATCTTCAGAATGCTTAGAATGTGCATCTTCATCTACATGTACGACTCGTGCATTGCCTTTAGGTCTTCTATTTGTCCTTCCTTGATGTTGCGGACACTCGTATGCTCGATGTCCTTCTTCTCCACATTGGAAACATATTCCTCTAAAACCTCCTCTTCCAGGTCCTTGCCCAGGTCTACCTCTTCCTCTTCCTCTTTGCTCACCATTATTCTGGTCACGAGGGCGGTAGGTATTATCTCCTCTCTGATTTCGACTAGTTCCAACTTCTTTACTTTTCTTTGCATCTTCATTTCAGCCCCCATAGGGTCTTCCACCAGTCCTTCCACCTTGACCTCTTCCCCTTTACTTGCTGTCAAATCTTTTATTCAGCTTCTCTTCCACTTTCAGGGAGAATTGGTATGCATCTTCTATGGTGGTCATTCTAACTAGGCTCAACTCTTCTTGAATACTTGGCCTCAACCCATTAATGTAATGGGGCACCTTCTCCTTGTTGGCCTCTCCATGGCCTGTCCTGATAGTGATCTTATAAAAATCTTCTGTATACTCTTTAACAGACTTGTTACCTTGCTTCAGTCCTTACAACTTCTTCAGTAACTCCATCTCATAGTCCACAAGAATGAACTGCTTCTTTAGTTTCTCCACCATCTGATCCCATCTGGTGATCTTTCATTTTCCTCTTCTATTCCTCTCTAGTTGGACCTCCTTCCACCAAATATTGGCGTGGCCCTTCAACTTTGTTTTTGCAAACTTGACCCGATCTGGGTCCTCCACATCTTCATACTTGAAATACTCATCCATGTCATTGATCCAATTAATAAGCTGTTCCAAATTCAAATCCCTAGAATATGTAGAAACCTCGATCCTGGGCCTCTTTCTGATCTTCGAAATGGCCCTCAAGAACCTAACTTCTGCAGGATCTCCGGCAGCTTCTTGTTCTTCCTCAAATAGCTCCTCTTCAGCTTCATCTTCGCTTTCGTCTCTTATCCTCAGCTCAAACCCTCTTCATAGCTCCTCTTGTAATGCACCAATTTGCCTTTGCAGGGCTCTAAAACCCTCTTCTGTCAAAGCATTCCTCCCAACACAATTTCTTCGTGGAGGCATCTTGGTCTCCGCAGCAAACCCACAACCTCAGGTCCTGGCGCAAACTACCTCACAATCGGCGATCTATCTGCACACTCAGGAACCCTCGCTCTGATACCACTTGATGAAGGGGGTAAATCCTAAAACACACAACAACAAAAATGGAACACAGAAAATAGAACTTTCTTTTATTGATCTGGGTAACTCATTACATTACAGTATCCCAATTACAATCAGAGGACGAATCCCCTACTAGCTGCATTACATTACAGCTTTCCCAACCTCAAGACTCTCAAATCTTCAGCCTTCTGTAAACCCCAAATTAGCTAGGGTTTCTATTTTCTTTCATATTATTGACTCTACACTTTTTGGCAGCCTCGAGCTAAATTTTGAAATTTACAACTCCCTCCAAAAGTAGGTCAACTTTTGGGAAGCATAACTTTTGATCTAGGTGTCCGATTGACAAACCGTTTTAGGTGTCAGAAAGCTCACGATGTGAACTATCACACTGAAAATCTATAAACAGATTTCCATCAACTTTTTGGGACGTTTATGGAAGTTTTAGTGCCTCATATCTTGTTTTAGAAATTTTTAGGGGCTTTTTAGAAAACAAAAACTTTAATATCTTTTAGCTCACAAATGATCTTTGCCTGATTCCTTCACCAAAGGTCTTATATTTCCATTTAGTAAATTTCTACAAGTTTTCACTTCAATCCATGCCCAACTGCAAACTTTCCAAAAATAGCAGGTAGACTTTCCAAAACAAGCAGGTTGCTATTTTTAATAGTTTTGGAAAAACTGAAAGTCCTACATCATTATTATGGATATTATGGGACCAAAGACACTAATTATGGAAATAAAAGAAAACAACTACAATGATTTTGAATTAACTTCTTTTTGGGTGATGCAAGATTGCCCTTACACCACTGGATGCTCCTGCATCAGTATATCACTTTTGTATGCAAGATATACAATCTGTGAGTATATCGCTTTCACATGTTCTGAGTATATCGCATTTGTCCATCGCTATTGTATGGGAGAAACATACAAGTCTATCGCAAATACAAAGGAGAGAGAAAGTCCAAGTTTCCAATCGGCATACAAGGAAGTCAAGGTTCGGTCAAATGCATATTGAAAAATTCATGTTATGAATATACAAGGTTAAGTATATCGAATATACAATTCCTGTATATACTGTAAATGTATGTTGGATACAGTTTATGTGTATCCCGTAGAAGAATGTTGTGAGTATCCCACAGATGCACATCGGGGTTTGTATGTTACAAAAGTATAATGGGTTATACAATTTATGGGTATATGTCTTTTGTATGTCAGAGACAATGTATGTGTATACCCCTATTACATGTGAAGACAGTTCCTGTGTATCCATCGGTTGTATGTCCAAGTTGTGTGTATGAAGCGAATATGCAATGCTTGATGTAAGTGGTGACTGATAGGAATAGTGGAGGTAAATGGCGCCAACAAGTCATATTATGTATGTGCTAAAGGGTCATCAGAGTGACAAGAGCCATTGGGTGAATAGAATTGCGTTGAGTCGATGATAGAGTTCTCACCGATTGGTTGTATCGGGATGACAACTGGCAAGTGTCACCGAAGGAAGTTCATCGGCACATTGGTGGAAAGGGTTGGAGCTACGTCGATGGGAGGAGTCTCGGTGATAAGGAGTTTAGAGTTGACGTGAGGTGAAGCATTGGGGAGATACCGAGCATAGCCGCCGATAGTATTAGGTGTTGCCAATAGGCAAGTAAAGAGAAGGGTTTATAAATGAAGTTTGTATGCATATTAAGAAATGCATAGACATACATTTGTAATTGTATGTTAGGGTTTGAGTGGAAGATGCCTCCTCTGCATCATAGTGGTATCAGAGCTCATTAAAAGATTTGGGTTGTGTGTTTGGTTCTGTCACTGAGAAGGTAGAAGTAGAAGGATTAAGAGGTTGATAAGATGCCTCCGAAAGGTAATGGTATAGCCAGAGAATTGCAAGAGATGAAGGAAAAACATGCTAAGGAGATGAGGAAGATGAAAGAGCTTGCTGAAGCACTTCAAGCCAGGCTTGCAGCCTTGGAGAAAAACAAAAGAAGAGAAGTAGAAGAAAGTGAATCAGAAAAAGAAGAAGATGATGCTGAAGAATTTGAAGAGGTAGATGAAGATCTGAATGCTGAAGATTAGAGATTTGCAAAACTGTTAAGGGCAATCAAGAATGACAAACCTAAGGTAAAGATTGATGTTCCAAAGTACACTGGAAGTTTAAATGAGGAAGAGTTACTTGATTGGATTGCTGCATTAGTCAATCACTTTGAATGTGAGGAGGTTCCTGAGGAGCAGAAGGTAAAGATTGCAAAGACCAAATTGACAGGTCATGCTTTGGTATGGTGGGATTACATATAGTTAGAAAGAAGAAAGCAAGGTAAGTCAAAGATTACTTCATGGGACAAGATGGTAGCAAGGATTAAAGGTAAATTTTTACCCAAGGATTATGAGGTTTAAATGTTTAAAAAGGTTCAATTTTTAAGACAAAAAGAAATGCATGTGAAGGCATATACTGACGAATTTTACAAGTTAAGTATGAGGTCTAGTCATTATGAGAATGAGGATGAAAAAGTTGCTAGATATTTGGTTGGTTTGAGATTGAATATACAGGATGAATTAGTTTTGGCTAACCCTAGGAGTGTGGAAGAATGTTATCAAATGGAAATCAAGATTGAGGAGAAGATCAAAAGGAGATAGGACAAGTCTATGAGAGGAAGAGGTAGCAATACTAGGGGAAGAGGATTAGCTCCTACAACAAGGCAATCCAATAAGAATCAAGAAGAGGCCAGTAAAGGACAAGAATAGTCTGATTTCAGAGGTGGATGAAAAGGAACAAGAGGCAGATTTGGCAATGGAACAGGTTCTAATACATTCTTAGGAAAGTGTTACACTTGTGGTGAATATGGTCACCCAACATTCAAATGTCCAGAAAAATCAACAAGTTCAATGGGAGAAAGGAGGACAAATCTAGTCCAAGAGTCTGATGGTCAAAGTGGGACAAGTTCAAACACTTATCAAAGTGTCAAGGTTCTTGATGCTTATGGGTATCCTGAGCAAGGAGAAGCATTGATGTTAAGGAGAACAATCTTGAAGACATCTGAGGACATGTTGCAAAGGAAAGCACTTTTTAGGACCAAATGCAAAAGCAAAGAAAAAGTATGCAAGGTAGTAATAGATTCTGGTTCAACAGACAATATGGTATCTAAGGAAATGGTGGATAAACTGAAATTGGAAAGGATTCCACATCAAAATCCTTACAAAGCATCTTGGATAAGTGATAGTTAATCACTTTTGGTATATGAATAGGCATATGTTGATTTTCAGACTGGAGAATATCAGGATAGAGTTTTGTGTGACATATTGCCCATGGAATGTTGTCACCTACTATTGGGTAGGCCATGGAAATTTGATAGGAGAGCATTGTATGATTGGTATGCTAATACCTACAACATCAAGAAGGATGGGAGAACTTTTGTACTGATACCATTACAGGAGGAGACTGAAGCACAGAAGACAGGTAAGATTATTTTGGTAGGTAAGAAAGAGTTTGTGAAGATGCCTATAGCAAAGTCAAAGGCAGTTGAGGATATCTCTAGGAGAGGAGATCACAGTTTGAAGAAGATTTTAGTTCTAACTGATAGAGATTAGGTGGATTAGCAGAAGGTCTAGAAGCAGGGTTGTACACAGCCATAGGCTGATTGGAATGATAAAGATGTAATCATCATAGGGACTATTGTTTGTCCCCTAAGAGTTGAAAAGCAAACCCATTCTACCACAGCAGTAAATGAGGTTTCCACTGTCTATGTTCAAATAGAGGTGATGGTCAGAAAGAATGACTGACAAGGTGTGAGAAGAGCCTTCAGTGCTAGGCATGAGTATTTGCCTCCATGGCAGCAGGTTGCAGTAGAGAGATCATGGGGCGGATATGCGATAGCAGAAGATATGGGTGGATTCAGTCAAAGACTTAACTCATGGGACATGACTTCTTTTCAAATTGGGGAGTATGGTGTAGGTGTACCTCACCCATAATGGCCTCCATGAGGCATTTAGTTGTTTTATGTTTTTTTTTCTATTTTCAATAAGGTCCTAAATGACCCTTCAATGTAATAAGGTCAGTTTGACCAATGCTTACTATTTTTAGGTTGCTTTTAGGTCTATGTTGTAAGTCTCTAGGACACTTGTCAATCTATAGTGACAAGATTGTTAGATAGTTAGAGTTTGTTAGTCTGTTAGATCTCCCAACCGCTTGGAGAATAATTATGTACTACCAAGGGTAATAAGATAAATACCCCTGGAATAGATTGAATGGGAGTAGTATGGTGGTAGTCAGTTGTAGTTCAATTCAGTTGTGAAGTTGTAACAAAGCATCTATATACATCTCTAAAAGCATAAATAACAAGATCCTATTTTGTGTTACTTCTGGCATCTAGAATTCACTGAATAAATCATTTTATTGTCATGAGGCCGAGATGGATCGTTAACCCATTCCACTGGTGAGATTCTTTGAATCGGTGGAATGGTTGTATATATTAGTTTAGGGTTTTGTTTTGTTTTTCTTTTTGTCTATGTTAATGCTTGCAGGATTGGACAAGGAATGTATTGAAGGATTCTAGCATGGTTGTATGCTAGATTGTCAAAGTGCAAAGAGCTGCATGTTTGAAGGTGGAATAGTTCGAAGCAATCGCTATGCAAAAAGTAGATCAAAACAGTGAAAATATGCGGGAGTTGCAAAAGACATACAAAGTGTGAGTATATCACTTTTGTATGCAAGATATACAATCCGTGAGTATATCTCTATAGCATGTTCTGAGTATATCACATTTGTCCATCGCTGTTGTATGGGAGAAACATACAAGTCTATCACAGATACAAAGGAGAGAGAAAGTCCAAGATTCCAGTTGGCATACAAGAAAGTCAAGGTTCGGTTAAATGCATACATTATGAATATACAAGGTTAAGTATATCGAATATACAATTCCTATATATACTACAAATGTATGTTGGATATAGTTTCTATGTATCTCACAGAAGAATGTTGTGAGTATCCCGCAGATGCACATCGGGGTTTGTATGTTACAAAAGTATAACGGGTTATACAATTTATGGGTATATGACTTTTGTATATCAGAGACAGTGTATGTGTATACCCTTGTTGCATGTGAAGACAGTTCTTGTGTATCCATCGATTGCATGTCTGAGTTGTGTGTATGGAGCGAATATCCAATGCTTGATGTAAGTGGCGATTGATAGGAATGGTGGAGGTAAACAGTGCCAACAAGTCATATTATGTATGTGCTAAAGGGTCATCGGAGTGACAAGAGCCATCAAGTGAATAGAATTGTGTTGAGCTGATGATAGATTCTCACCGATTGGTTGTATCGGGGTGACAACTGGCAAGTGTCAGCGAAGGAAGTTCATCGACACATCAACAAAAAGGGTTGGAGCTATGCCAACAGGAGGAGTCTTGGTGATAAGGAGTTTGGAGTTAGTGTGAGGTGAAGCATCAAGGAGATACCGAGCATAGCGGCCAATAGTATTAGGTGTTGCCGATAGGCAAGTAAAGAGAAGGGTTTATAAATGAAGTTTGTATGCATATTAAGAAATGCATAGACATACATTTGTAATTGTATGTTAGGGTTTGAGTGGTGGATGCCTCTGCATCACACATCAAAAGGCATATGGGTAAACAAACACTATATTGAATAATTGGGCCTAAATCTCTAGCCTAATAGTGTTTCCCATTCCTACATTCACCATCAGAATGAAGTGCCAAATAAGAAAGAAGAAAGTAAGAATAGAATGTCAGATTTCAAAAGGAAAATAGAGTATGATTGTTTCAAGTTTGACATTGATATGGTAGAATGTAAAAGCTCCCCTACTACCAATTATAATCTAGATTATAATTGCTTTTGCTTTTCAGATATATGCAAAGGACAAAAATCTAGAGGTAATGATATTTTTACATGGTCAGAAACAATTGAATTGAATGTTGAATCTCTTTCTAATGGTAGTATGTCTCAAACATTTATGAGTCAGAATGATGGAAGGAACCATGGAGAAGATGAAAAATAATTATCCGAAAGGTTATTTGAATATATATGTAAGGAACAGATTGAATTTCAATGAGGTTTTCCAAAGCAATTTAACAAAGTCATTGGAAAACAAAATGTTTGATAGAGGTAAGTTGGAGTTTTATTTTTTCTACATAATGGCCTAGGGTTGTTATGTGTTTGGTTTTCTCCTCCAAAGTTCTTCTGAGATCTCACTCTATTCATTATTGAATAGGCATCCCCAACTAGAGCCACTGATGGAACCATGAAAATTTTTCCATGTCTCTAGTTGTGTTGTTCCTTGCTTTATGCCACCTGGTTACAAGATTTCCATGATAAGGGTTCTTCTGCTAAAAAAATGTTCCAAGTAGCTCAACTCTATCAAAAACCCTAAACCCTTATAGAATAAGGTCATTAGCTGCACTTGATCTAATTCTTCAGTGACTGCCTATTCTTGTCACTATCCTTTTAAGTTCCCTTGTCATGTCATCCCTCAAAGTTGTTTACCGGCTGAAGGGAAGCTAGGTGTGCGGAAATGCTTCTTACACTAATCTATTGAGGAGAGGGCTATGCAAATTCAAATTTATCCTAACTATTACAGCAATGTTAAACCATTAACATGAGATATAGTAGCAAACACAAGAGTCAGAAAGAAGACAGAAGAAGAGAGACAGAGATTTATGGTGGGGAAAACCCTTATCGGGTGAAAAACCCCACACTCAGAAACCTGCACAATGTATTAACAAATCTGAAAGAATGTTTACAATACACTTGCAATGCAAGCTTCAATGGTCTTCCACACTCATGTCTGGATTCAATCTGGCAGCATAACAGTACCTGTAAACCTGTGATACAAATTTCATCTCCAAGCACCTGTTTTAAATAGAACATACAAGACAATTTTGGACCTTTCTTGGAATGGGCATCCAATATGGCATCTTGGACCAAAACCCATGCCTAGGGACACTTGGTCAACATTGTAGAATGTATCTAACACTTGTCCACAGCTCCCATTCCAAAGAGGTTGCCACTTTCCAAAATGGGCTATGATAGATGCTCTTACGACACTTATGACCATCATAGAATCTGTTATAGCGGTTACAACCTATAGCTATAAGAGAATCTGTCATACACATGCTATTAATAGCATATTCTCTTACAACACATCATATTCCACCTTGGGGTGCCCAAATAAGCCTCATTCAAAGATGCTACATGACACATGTCATTACCTGTCTTACAACCTTCTATTCTTGACTCTTACATGTCATAGATTCGTCATAGGAATCTGTCATAACCGTTTCAGTCAAACATTCCTTACACAACATAGAAGATGCCGACACATGGAAGAATATTCCTACCATTAAGTGGGACACCTATCTCCTCATGTGAGGACAAAATACCAAGTTTTTCATAATCCATGTAGGATTGACACATCACCGTGCCACATCCCACAATATGACAAAGTGGAATTTTCAATTATTTACAACATAGGCAATGAATAATAAATACAAACATTACAAATGCAAAGAATTACCAAGGTTGAGACACCTTAATTCCCAACATTCTCCCACTTGTTGAATACCTTGTAAGAGCCAATAGAAAAATAGGATTTAACTGCTATAGGCTGAGAGGCCCATAGACTCCGAACAACATCTGAACTTCTCTGTGCCCACTAGTTTTGTCAATGTATCTGCAACATTCTTCAAAGTATCTACCTTCTCCAAATTTACCTTTCCATCCTCAACCATGTCCCTTACGAAGTGAAACTGAACATCAATGTGCTTGGTTCTAGCATGGAAAGTTGGATTCTTTGTAAGGCAAATTGCACTCTGACTATCACAACTGATCATGATCTGACCCACATCAACACCAATATCGGAACACAATCTCTTAAGTCAAATGGATTCCTTACAAGCATGAGTTGCTACCATATACTCAGCTTCTGTCATGGACAAAGCAATAACTGGTTGTCTCTTAATCATCCAAATAATAGCACCACCAAATAGTGTAAAAACATAAGCACTGGTGGATCTCCTGCTGTCAATGTCACCTGCCTAATCTGAATCCACAAATCCATGAATATCAATAGAATGCGGAGCTCCTAAAACATTACCATGATAGCAAATGGAATACTTAGAAGTACCCCTCAAATATCTAAACACTTGCTTAACTGCATCCCAATGAACCCGTCCAGGATTAGCCATAAATCGACTAAGAACTCCCACTACTTGGGCAATGTATGGTCTTGTGCAGACCATAGCATACATCAAACTGCCAACAACACTAGCATAAGGTACTCTGCTCATGTCCTCCACCTCACTAGGAGATTTTGGACAATCCTCAATAGACAACTTTGTTCCCAAGGAAACAGGAACACGCAATGGTCTACAATCTGCCATGCTGAATCTGTCCAACACAGACTTCACATACTCTGGCTTAACCAAAGTTTTCTGTTGGTTCTATCTCTTCTAATTTCCATTCCTAGAATGTACCTAGCTGCCCCTAAATCTTTCATTTCAAACTGAGCTGACAACTGAGATTTAAAATCAAAAATCATATTTTTACCCTTCCCAATGAGCAACATATCATCAACATACAATGTAACAATGAGAATATGATCACCATCAAACTTATAATAAACACAATGATCTGATTTCAATCTCACAAATCTAATTGACAACACAAAGGCATCAAACTTCAAGTACCATCTCCTAGGGGATTTCTTTAAACCATACAAAGACTTCTTAAGTTTGCAAACCAAATTTTCTTTACCTTTTACCATGTAATGCTCTGGCTGTGACATGTAGATTTCTTCCTCCAAGTCACCGTGAAGGAAAGTTGTCTTCACATCCATCTGTTCTACCTCTAAGTCATAAGCTACTGCGAGTGACAATAGAAATTGAATGGATGTCATCTTTGCAATGGGAGAGAAGATCTCACCATAATCGATACCCTCCACTTGTGAATACCCCTTCGCAACCAATCTGGCCTTATACTTCTCAATACTACAATCTGCACCAATCTTCTTCTTGAACACCCATTTGCATCCAATGGGTTTCTGTCCAGGAGACAAAGGCACCAAGTCCCAAGTTTGATTCTTATCCAAAGAAGCCATTTCTTCCTCCATGGCCTCCTTCCAGGAACTTGCATCCTTCATATCCAAAGCCTCTGATACAGTTCTAGGTTCATCACTGTTAGTAAGCAAAGCATAAGCACAACTAGAATCAAGCAATGTAAAACCAAACCTTTCAAATTGCTTTCTTATCCGTGTAGACCTCCTCAAGAGCTAAGGTTGAGGTTCAGCTTCTTCCTCTGAGCTTTTAGAGCTGCTATAGCTCTCCTCATCATCAGGTCCAACATTGTCTTTCCATTCAGTCTTCTTAGGGGTGAGAGGAAACTGAACAACATCCTCTTTTTTTTCTTTTTCTTCTGGCTACAAAATAGTGGAAGAAGGTGTAAGCTCTCTGAAGATGACACTTCTGCTATACAACACTTTTTTAGCCACAGGGTCCCAAAACTTGTATCCTTTCACACCAATACCATAGCCGATGAAGATACACTTAACAACTTTGTTCTCCAACTTTGACCGCTTCTCCTTAGGCACATGTGCATATGCCTCACAACCAAAAACATAGAGATGCCTTACTGAAGGCTTTCTACTAGACCACACCTCCATGGGTGTTTTTCCAACAAGAGCTGATGTAGGAGATCTATTTACTAGATAGCGAGTAGTAGCAACAGCTTCAGCCCAAAACTTTTGTTCTAGACCAGCTCCACTAAGCATACTCCTAGCCTTCTCCATCAGTGTCATGTTCATCCTCTCTACAACTCCATTTTGCTGCAGTGTGTATGGAGTTGTCTTATGTCTTTCAATCCCAAGTTCCTTGCAATACTTATCTAATTCTATAGAATAGAACTCACCACCATTGTCAATTCTCAAACATTTAATCTTTTTACCAGTCTGATTTTTAGCAAAGGCTTTAAACTCCTTAAACTTGCTGTAGACTTCATATTTGCTTCTGAGAAAATAAATCCATGTCCTTCTACTGTAATCATCTATAAAAGATACAAAGTATACAAATTTTGATAACGAAGGAACATTAATAGGACCAAACACATCAGAATGAATAAGGTCCAACACACTAGAAGACTTATGAAAACTCAAGTAAAACTAAACACAGTTTTGTTTTCCATAAATGCAATGTTCACAAAAGTTGAACTCAAGTTTACAATCATCTAACCCCTCAACAAGGTTCTTATTTTTTAGGGTACACAGACCCTTCTCACCAATGTGGCCAAATCTCTTATGCCATAACATTGTCTTTCCTGTAGGAAGTTTAACTTCCAATGCACGATTACAACCATCAAGACTAGAAACAACAGATTTCTTCATTGCTCGTTCAGATGGTGGGGATGAAGTGACTGCTGCTCTCTTCCTTGAGTCAGAAGAACTATTGCATTGTGCAATGCATGTCTCCAGCTGAAATAGAGTTCCTCTCCAAGTACCCTTAGCAAGCACCATAGATCCTCTAGTCATCTTGCATCCTTCTTTCGAAAAGACAACCTGCACACCTGCATCATTCAAACTACTTATAGAAAGTAGGTTCCATGCTAAGCCTGGGATGTGCATAACCCCAGAGATCCCCTTCACTCGACCATCAGGGAATCAAATAGAGACTCTTCCATGACCAACAATCTTCAGATGAGAGTCGTCACCCAGATACACCTTTCCACCATCGAAATCCTCATACATAGTGAACCAGTCTAGATGTGAGGTCATGTGGAATGATGAACCAGAGTCGATTAGCCACACATCATCAGATGCATGGATTGCTAGGGCTGCAATGAAGGCATCACCGTCATCTTATGATTTGTCAAAATCTGAATTAGGAGCTTTCTTCTTTTTCTTCTTCTCCTCTTTGCATTCCTTTCAAAAATGCCTAGTCTTTCCACAGTTCCAACAAAGAGCCTTGGACTTTCCAAGAGATTTGGATCTCCCATAGGATTTGGATCTACCCTTCTTATCTTTCTTGTCCTTCTTCTTGCCTTTCTCATTGGGTCTTCCATGAACTGCAAGGGCTTCTTTAGCTGCCTCAGAAGACTTTCTCTGCATCTCTTCAGATAATAGTGAAGAAACCACCTCTTCCATTTTGAATGTGGATGTGGTGCTTCCAATTGCCATGACAAGATGATCCCATGAGTCTGGCAGAGAACAAAGTAGGGTCATACACCGATCCTCCTCCTCCATCTTTACACTGATAGATGTCAACTGTGCAACTAGCATGTTAAAGGCATTCATATGCTCAGCCACGGATCCTCTATCCTCCATTTGAAGAGAATACAACTTCTTTCTCAGGAAAAGTTTATTGACAAGGGATTTGGCTTGATACACATCCCCCAACTTCTTCCAAAGGAGTGTTGCAGTAGTCTCTTCATGGACATTTAACAGCATAGAATCAGCAAGACTAAGTCTTATGAGACCCTTAGACTTCTGATCCTTGAGATCCCAATCAGCTTGTGTCATTGTAGCTAGTTTAGTTCTGTTCACACTTTCCCAAAGGTCTCGGTCAACTAACATGTCTTCCATTTTGAGCTTCCACAGCTTGAAATTACTACCGTTGAACTTCTCTACTTCAAACCTTCCTGATGTACTTACCATCTCCTTGCTGCAATAAGATACAGAATGCTCTTCACAGACTCCCACTCAACCTAATATTAGCTCAAAAAACCCCTACCCTACAACTAGGACCAAAGGTGACCAAGCTCCAATACCAATTGAAAGGAAGCTAGGTGTGTGGAAACGCTTCCTACACTAATCTATTGAGGAGAGGGCTATGCAAATTCAAATTTATCGTAACTATTATAGCAATGTTAAACCATTAACATGAGATATAGTAGCAAAACACAAGAGCTAGAAAGAAGATAGAAGAAGAGAGACAGAGATTTATGGTGGGGAAAACCCTTATCAGGTGAAAAACCCCACTCAGAAACCTGAACAATGTATTAACAAATCTGAAAGAATGTTTACAATACACTTGCAATGCAAGCTTCAATGGTCTTTGACACTCATGTCTGGAGTCAATCTGGTAGCATAACAATACCTGTAAACCTATGATACAAACTCCATCTCCAAGCACCTATTTTAAATAGAACATACAAAGCAATTTTGGACCTTTCTTGGAATGGGCATCCAATATGACATCTTGGACCAAAACCCATGCCTAGGGACACTTGGTCAACATTGTAGAATGTATCTAACACTTGTCCATAGCTCCCATTCCAAAGAGGTCACCACTTTCCAAAATGGGCTATGACAGATGCTCTTACGACACTTACGACCATCATAGAATCTGTCATAGTGGTTACAACTTACAGCTATAAGAGAATCTGTCATACACATGCTATTAATAGCATATTCTCTTACAACACATCATATTCCACCTTGGGGTGCCCAAATAAGCCTCATTCAAAGATGCTACATGACACATGTCATTACCTATCTTACAACCTTCTATTCTCGACTCTTACATGTCATAGATTCGTCATAGGAATCCATCATAACCGTTTCGATCAAACATTCCTTACATAATAGAGAAGATGCCAACACATGGCAGAATATTCCTACCACTAAGTGGGATGCCTATCTCCTCATGTGAGGACAAAATACCAAGTTGTCATGATCCATGTAGGATTGACACATCACTGTGCCACATCCCACAATATGACAAAGTGGAATTTCCAATTATTTACAACATAGGCAATGAATAATAAATACAAACATTACAAATGTAGAGAATTACCAAGGTTGAGACACCTTAATTCCCAACACTGGCCCCTCGCCAAGGAAATACCATCTGTACCCCACTCCAAAGACAAACCAAATATTGAAGAGAAAATCTACCCGATTAGCCACCCTTCATCTAGATGGTAAAAGATTGTATACACGTCATAGACAAGTCCTACTAACTAATTTTGTGTAGGTGGCACATGTGGATTCATTTCTACCATTCTGCTCATGATGAATTACAAAGGAAATTGGCCTCAGCGAAAATGCGAAAAAGGTGACAGCTAGCTGTGGATGGTCCCAGATGGCATGAAGGTGGGTCCCAGGCGCTATGTATCAGTTTTATTTCAATTCTGACATTTCACCATACTCCATTAAGAGGTTTTCTGAGTGACTACGAAATCATAGAATTAGGATGTGTGGCTTTCTTGAAGTGATGGGACTCTTTTATTAAATGCACATCTCAGACATGGCATCAAATGTGACCGTTCCAGGAGATGCTTTGCTAAGGGTACAATGAACTGATAGTCATCCGCCATTCTGCTGAGATCATATCTCTGACCACATCCTTCATAAAGGAATTTTTTTCTCGAGATCGCGGTTGAAAAGGGATGTCCAAGTGGCATGTTACTATTGAATCAAGCAAGTAGTAAGGTTTGATCTGGAAAAGGGGTCAAATCAGCATCGTCAAAATACACCTGCTGGGATCTAGATCAATGACCTAAATTCAAAATCATACTAGAAGGATTAGTTGGCACTAAACCTTGCTAAGTTGTATATCAAAGCATTAACTGCTTAGGTGTGTGCAGGGTCTTCATCACTGCCGCTTCTGAAGAATTTAGTAACAGAATGATTTGGCTTATGCAAGCTCAACCCTTGTGAATCTGTGCCTTTACCAAGAATGGCATTTCATCTTCTCTATGATGAAATTGGATATGATGACAATGCTTAAGTTGGAAAAACAAGACACCTGATTTGGCCAAATTCAATACAAGAAGTGATGTTTTCAAGTTATACGAAATTATGAAGTCTTATCTTTCTATTTAATTATGGCAATCTTTGATAGATTTCCATTTATGGCAGAAATATACTGAAATGACTGAAAATTAATACACCATAGATGGGTGGATGTATGCTTACATCCTTAAATTTATATAAAAAGGCAAGTGATGATGTTGCAATTCATACTATCTAAAGATATTCTGACAGTATGGCTTTCCCCTGCTCTTATGTGTTCTGTCTGCTCCCCTGTTCTTTAGGATTTTCTTCCTTGTTCTCATGGCTCTTGATTTGTCCCTACAAAATTAGAAAGACTTGGATTTATCTCCTCTAGAATAGGTGGTGTAGGGAAAATTAGAGATTAGCAGCAACGTCCATTGTAATGCTGTGATTTCTTCTCCTTTTTCTTATCTCATCTGATGGTGGGTTCTGAGGAGTATTCTTCCTGCTCCAGTAGTTCCTTATTTTTGTGAGTTGGTAGATTCCCTTCTGAAGTAGAGAAGCTTCTCAGGTTCCTCTACCCCTCCCTTACATCTAATTTTCCTAATAGCGCATTAACTCTAGGTGTAAGGAGATTGCCCCCCTCCCCCCGATGAGACAAATGAGGGATGACAGAAGAATTATTTTTGTTGCTATTATTCTCTTGGCTTGGCTCTCGTTACTTTTGAGGCAAGCCAGGTGTGGACTCCCCAAGTTTCTGCTTGGTTAAAATTGCATGAAACTTTGAGACTTGGAGGGTGAAATCTCACCTTTGCAATGGAAACTAGAGATAGTGGAGATTCTGTCATTCTCGGTCTCCTTTCAATGTTTTTCCTTGCATGTTTTCCCATATTTTAGCGCCTGGTCTGGAAGGGTAGAGCAGTAAGTGCTCTTACTAAAAACATTGGTGGTATTTGAGGAGTGCCTTGCTCTAACAGCCTCCAATAATACATCCACCATCAAAATCCTTACCCCCTTTTCCGCCAAAAGTGGCAAAACACACAGTTGCAGAGCAATTGCACCGACCTCTTCAGCTGCATCTATTGGTTAGAAAATTTTGTAACTTCTTTTCTCATAAGCCTGAAGCTTGTTTCTCCCTTACATCTATAAAAAGGAATTTATTTTTTATGAGAAGACATTGGTTCGAGGTCATATTTTCCAGACTTAGTCTGAGATAGGGATCAATCTAGTCAAGGAGGAGTTGTAAATACGTTTGTTTTCTGCTATAGAATTAGTTGTATGTTTTCAAGTTTCCAATTTGAGTCTCTTCTAGTTTCTTGACTAAACATTTGAAAGCTATGATGCAAGTTATTGAATAGTTTATTTTACAGATTTTGTTGAGTTTTGAAATACACTATCTCCTACTTCATGTATACAGTTTCATATTATGAATATATATTTGGTTGAAAAATTATCTTTATTCATTGACACAGTCTTTCCTGTGTTGGCATATTTCTCTTATGGGCTTTACTCAAGGAGTAATATAAAAATTACTGTTAGAGAATATCAGATATGATTCGGGTATGCAGGGATAGTTAAGTATGGTTGATTTCAAAGCTAGTAAATGTATTTCTAATGTATGGCATTGTTGTACCTTTACAATAAACTAAAGTTTCTTACATCATTGTCTGTTTAAGTTTCATCATTTTGACCTTTTTGACTCCTTGGCCCTTGGATAGGCACTAATCTATTTCATGGATACTATACTAAACTTATGCCCCTCTAGTTATCCTCAAAGTATTTTCAATCCAAATATTTTCCCTTCCAGAAATAGGTTTTAGATATTTATATTGGTTAAGTTAATTTCTACATGTTCCTCTACAAAGAATAAGATTAGATCTTAAAGAATTAAGCCCATCTCTTTACCTTATCATACATTCTTTCAAGAAGCTTATTAGGAACATATCTATGATAAGAATAGTGTTGGTTAGCTAAGCATCCCATAGGAAACCCCATCCATTTGAAATAGAGATGTTGTTTTCCCCCTCAAAAGAAAAAGGCATTAGTCAAGCAAAAATAGCCTTCAATCAAATCCAACTACTATTCATAATAGGAACACCCTCCTTGGTTTCACAGAGACAAAAGTGTAGAGGAAGAAAAAAGGGGACTAAGAAAAGGCCTCCTCCCCTTATATTTCCTATTCGTTGGCCAATCCCTCAAGGCAGATCGATCATTAATAAGTGGCTGATTTTATAGGTTTGCTACGAGAATTAGGTTGGGAATTTAAAACAACCAACAGAATTGAACTCCATGCATAGGTTAGATGCAATTATATGAGTTTGAAGCATGGTGGTGAGTCATTCTTCTCTTCTTTCTTTCTTTCTCAGTGGGCAATGAGTCCACTTGGACAGTGAGTCCCCTATAGTGAGCATTCTCTGTGTGGCAGTGAGCCTTTGTAATTCGGTATTGTTACTAAATTATATTGTGAGCTAATCCTCATTGTGGTTTTTCCCTTTTAGGGTTTTCCACATAAAAATTTTGTGTTCTTTTATGCATGGTGTTGATGTGTTTAAGTTCTATTGTCTACTTTTCATGTTTAAACTTCATAACAGATTAAGGGTTTAAGTGATCTAATGTGGATAGGATTATGTTTATGAGGGTCTGAAGTTTTTGATACAACTGATTCACCCCTCCTCTTAGTTGTCTTGTGCCTTCAACAATTGGTATCATAGCAAGGTTCCTTTGAAGAAAGCTTAACATCTTGAGGTAGATCCGAGATGGCGCACAAGAAGGATGATATTGTTACAAAAGACTCTGATGGATGCATTGAAGAAAATTCCCTGGAGGTAAGTCTTGATAATGAAGATACTCCTCTTACCAATCAAAAAAAGAACTATTGGGTTATTGACAATAGTTTCTCAAATCATATGACTCGTGATAGAAGCAAGTTTGTTAAAATTGAGAAATATGATGGAGGACTAGTTATCTTTGGTGATGATTGTACTTCTAAAATATGTGGAAGAGTGATGCAGAGGTGTCAGGTCTCCAAAGGTAATTTAACAAGATCAAAAGATTTGAAACAACTAATGGCTTCAACCAATAAGACTCACTTCTTCTTCTTGCCCTAAACTCCACCAAGGGGCTCAAATTTGGGTTCCAACTTCTCAGATGAAATCTTACACCTTCTAGGGTCTCAACATACCCCAATCAACAAGATTCAATAGGTTTCACAAACCAATTTGATTGGTTCTTGATAACTCCTATTGACTAGGCCTAATCCTAGTAGCCATGTTCAGTGACTAATCTGCACTTTTCTCCAATCTTTCCCAAAGAACTCTCAAAACAAATGACTGATTTGAGTACCCTCTATTGATTTCTATAACATATTTCATAATCATATACTATTGTTTTGGACCGAACTTGACTGTCCTAACACTCTGTTGTCTTCCTACAAGGCCTAATTCACCCACTTTACAAAGCAACCCTATTAAATACCTGTCCCACTCACTCCAAACCTTGAAAAAGTCTTAGGAGAGGATCTAAAACAAAGGATTTTCAAGTTTTCATCAGATTATTTGCATATTCAAATGTTCAAATACAAAACCCTCATTTCTAGGACTCAAAACCTAGGGCTTGCTAGATCTCCCACTTCCAATCCCTTCCAGACCTCATTCAAAGGTCTAACACCTTGTCCTTTATCATATTAAACAACATCAAACATAAAAACATCACCTTGTTAAGGCAGATCTCCTGCTGCTAAAATTAAGCCACCATTTCAATGCTCTTTCCACAAGCAAACTAGACTTCCAACGGTGATCACCTGCCTATTTGCACTCCTCTTGCCTTGCAAAGGTTAGGAGTCATATCATACATGTTATTAAGGACCTATTCCATGAGAATCAGGAACCTACATCCATGGAAAGTTCCAAAAATGCATTGTAGCCTCTCAAAATCCTTGTTTTGCAGCCTCTCAAAATCCTTGTTTTAACAGCTAACAGGCAGTTTTCAGAAAAATAGATAGAACTTACTCAAAATTCAATGAAAATCTTCCAAACTTGGCTCAAATGAAGCTTAAATCAATGCTCTATCATACCATGTGAGTTTCAGGTCATTAAAAGTTTGTACAAGGCCATGGTATGGTTTGCAACATTGAAAAATGCAGAAAAAATGAGTTTCAGCAGAAAAAACAAAGTTTATTGATGTTCTTTCTTCACCAAATTCATGTTGCCCCCTTGTGCATTCGTGTGTAGGCTTATTACATCAATTAAAAACTTTTTTTCAACTTATCCAACCATATTTTGGAGGATATAACCGTTAGATTCCTCTAGAATGGACAAAAAGTGTAGTTTGCTTACACAACATTATTACATTTTTAACAATATTTAATCACTTGACCCTTGAATGACTTTAAGACATAAAAATGGTCTTTTCTAGACCCTATTACATCAATTATGGTCTATAATGACCTTATTAAACCAAAACAAAACAAATTGAAGATCAAACAAGTCATAGATATCTTGGTGCTCTTGCACCATACTCCCCAACATGATAAAAACTCTTGTCCCAAGAGTCATGTGATCTGCTCCAAGCATTCTACAGTCTTCGTGAAGAGTCCCTTTGATTTGTGGTAGGGAACCTAAACTCTCCAAGGGTTATCCTCCTCCTTCTCCAACTTGCATGGCGCTTACCAAAAGTGTTCTTATCATAAAACATATATTGGTGTCCTTGCCTAGGACCCTGCTGCTATGATGCTTCTGCCTTCTCCATCTTAAGTTTCTAATTTGTTTTTCCCTATTGTTTGCCTTCCTTTTCCTGCCTCCCTATAGGGAAATCAATGTCCCCAATCTTGATGAAACTTAAGTCCCAAACTTGCTATTCTTTAGGACTATCATAAACCTTGCTCTGCTACAATTGTTCCTGTTGTTTCCAAACATTTTTAACCTGCACATTCAACTGCAATTTCTCTCCAAAATAGACAATAGCATGTTCTTTCTTGTCTTCACAAGGTAAAGGTATTAGTTTAAACTTTTTACCATCTTTGTGCACCAAATAGCTATTAGCATAGCCATCATGAATTGTCCTTCTTGAATGTTGCTATGGTCTACCCAAAATTATATGCCCACATGTCATTGGAATAACATCACACAAAACAGAATCATGATATGGAGCAATTAAAAAATCAACATATGCCCTCTAATTAACCCTTACTTGCTGCTCTTGACTTACCCAAGTGGCATCGTAAGGACTAGGATGATCAAATGTCTCCAATCCCAAGTTGTGTACCATATCCCAGGAAACTAGATTATCATGTGAACCTAAATCTATAATCAACTTGCACATTTTTCCATGGCTTAAACAATTAGTTTTAAAAATGGATACTTGTGGTGCTTGCTGTACTTTACCTTTTTCCACCATGAGCAATTCTCCACTTGTTTCTGGATAGGCTATTGCTAGTTCTTGGTCTTCTTTCTTTTCCTCTTCTTGTGACAAGTGAACTCTTCTCTCCTTGCTCTTATCAACATCATCCCTCTTAGGACATTTGAAAGATGTGTGTCCCACTTCATTGCAATGATAACATCTGCCTGTGAAGACTCCTCTACCTGATCCAAACCTACCTCCACCTCTATATCCACCTCTCTAATCTGTAGAAAACTCCTTGCCTTTCTCATTACTGCTCTGCCCTTCATTAGTAGGTCTACCCCTACCCATATATCCTCTACCACTACCTCCTTGTCTTTCTTGCTTCCTCTTCACCCTCTCTTCAGCCCTTATGGCTAACTGAAAACATTCTCCAAGTGATTTTGGTATGGTCAAACCAATTTCATCTTGCAAGTTGTACCTAAGTCCATTAAGGTATCTTGCAACTTTCTCTTCTTCATCTTACAATCCTCCTCTAATACTAAGCTTATAAAATTGCTTAGTATAGGACATAACATCCATGTCCTTTTGCTTTAAATTCTACCTCATCCTCTTTGTTTGAATAGAATAATCAGATGGAAGAAACTGATCCTTCATCATATCCTTCATCCAACCCCAAGAAGTGATTCTTGTTCCACCTCTAGCCATTCTTTCTGTTTGTACACTACTCCACCAAGTAAGTGTTGTCCCTCTCAACTTTGTTTTTGCAAATTTAACCTTCTTCTCATCACTCATTTCCTCATACTCAAAGAAATTTTCAAGGGCATCTACCCACCCTAATACCTCTTCACTATCCATCTTCCCCTGATAGATAGGTAACTCTATGTTTGCCTTTGTTCCACTACCTTGAACTGCCTTAAGTAATCTCACAAATTTCTTTTCTTCAGGATCCAATTCATCCTTAGGAGGGTTCTCATCTACCTCCTCATCTCCTTCTAGATCATTTTGTTCATCCCTTCTAGGATTCTTCTCCAATGCTTCCAACCTTGCCAAAATTGATGCATTCTCTCTTCTCACTTGTCTTAACTCTCTTTCTCTTACAACATCCTATTCTCTCCTCTCCCTCAACTCTCTTTCTCATGCCTCTAAGGTTCCCTTAGTTCATTATTCTCCCTAGCCATCTGATTTTTAGGGGGCATCTTCACAACTTTCACCAACCCTTACTCTTTCACAAGATCCTACTACTCCCTCAAGGACCTACTTGCTGCTCTGATACCACTATGATGCAGAGGTGTCATGTCTCCAAAGGTAATTTAATAAGATCAAAAGATTTGAAACAACTAATGGCTTCAACCAATAAGACTCACTTCTTCTTCTTGCCCTAAACTCCACCAAGGGGCTAAAATTTGGGTTCCAACTTCTCAAATGAAATCTTACACCTTCTAGGGTCTCAGAATACCCCAATCAACAAGATCCAATAGGTTTCACAAACCAATTTGATTGGTTCTTGATAACTCCTCTTGACTAGGCCTAATCCTAGTAGCCCTGTTCAGCAACTAATCTGCACTTTTCTCCAATCTTTCCCAAAGCACTCTTAAAAAAAATGACTGATTTGAGTACTCTCTATTGAGTTCTATAACATACTTCAGAATCATATACTGTTGTTTTGGACTGAACTTGACTGTCCTACCACTCTGTTGTCTTCCTACAAGGCCTAATTCACCCACTTTACAAAGGAACCCTATTAAATACTTGTCCCACTCACTCCAAACCTTGAAACAATCTTAGGAGAGGATCTAAAACAAAGGATTTTCAAGGTTTCATCAGATGATTTGCATATTCAAATGTTCAAATACAAAACCCTCATTTCTAGGACCCAAAACCTAGGGCTTGCTAGATCTCCTACTTCCAATCACTTCCAGACCTCATTCAAAGGTCTAACACCTTGTCGTTGATCATATTAAACAACATCAAACATAAAAACATCACCTTGTTAAGGCAGATCTCCTGCTGCTATAACTGAGCCACCATTTCAATGCTCTTTCCACAAGCAAACTAGACTTCCAACGGTGATCACCTGCCTATTTGCACTCCTCTTTCACTGCAAAGGTTAGGAATCATATCATTCATGTTATTAAGGACCTATTCCATGAGAATCAGGGTCCTACATCCATGGAAAGGTCCAAAAATGCATTGTAGCCTCTTAAAATCCCTGTTTTAATAGCTAACAGGTAGTTTTCAGAAAAATAGATAGAACTTACTTAAAAATCAATGAAAATCTTCCAAACTTGGTTCAAATGAAGTTTAACTCAATTCTCTATCATACCATGTGAGTTTCAGGTCATTAAAAGTTCGTACAGGGCTGTGGTACAGTCTGTAATAGTGAAAAATGCAGAAAAAATGAGTTTCAGCAGAAAAAACGAGTTTCAGCAGAAAAAACAAAGTTTATTGATGTTCTTTCTTCACCAAATTCATGTTACCCCCTTGTACCTTCATGTGTAGGCTTATTACATCAATTAAAAACTATTTTTCAACTGATCCAACCATATTTTGGAGGATATAACTGTTAGATTCCTCTAGAATGGACAAAAAGTGTAGTTTGCTTACAAAACATTATGACACTTTTAACAATATTTAATCACTTGACCCTTGAATGACTTTAAGACATAAAAATGGTCTTTTCTAGACCCTATTACATCAATTATGGTCTATAATGACCTTATTAAACCAAAACAAAACAACTTGAAGATCAAACAAGTCATAGATATCTTGGTTCTCCTGCACCAAAGAGGCTCAATCAATCTTGATGGAAAGCATAGTGCTGATAATGTTCTATGTGTCAAAGGCTTAAAGAAAAATCTCTTGAGTGTTGGACAATTATGTAGCAAAGGATACAATCTTATGTTTCAAGATGACGGCTTTGAGATTAGAAAGAAATCTGAAACTATGATAGCTGCCAGAAAAAGGACAGATAGAAATATTTATCATCTCAAAGAAAATGATGGTTATTGCTTTATAACTCAAATCAATGAAAGTTATCTATGGCATAGAAGGATGTATCACATCAATTTTGATAGTCTAGTGAAGATAAGTACAATTCAAGCTATGAAAGACCTACCAAAGATCATCAAACTTGCTAATGCTATCTGCAAGGAATGTCAAGATGGAAAGCAAGTGAGAAATTCTGAAGTCAAAGAATAATCTTCTGTTGGACTATTGGAATTGGTGCACACAGAACTCTGTGGTCCTATGAAAGTAAGAAGTGTTCAAGGTGATTTGTATTTTATGTTATTAACTGATGATTATTCCAGAATGACATGGGTTATTTTTCTTAAAGAAAAATCAGAAGCCCTAGATAAGTTCAACATCTTTTGTGAGGATCATGGAATAAAGAGGCAATTTTCTACTCCTAGGACTTCTTAGCATAATGGAGAAATTGAGAGGAGGATTAAGACCATTCAAGAAGATGCAAGGACTATGTTAAAAGAGGCAAGCCTACCTAAAGCGTACTAGAGGGAAGCGATTCAGATTGTTGTCTACATATAAAACAGAGTACAAGTAAGAGCAAATGATGCAAATATTCCCTATGAGCTATGGTATGGAAGGATTCCTACTATTAAAAATTTCAAAAATTTTGGAAGCCAATGTTATATTAGAAGAAATGAAGATCTAAGAAAATTTGATGTAAGATATGATGAAAGTATTTTTCTTCGGTACTCTAATAAAAGCAAAGCTTACCAGTGTTATAACAAAAGGCTAAGAAAGATTGTTGAGAGTGTGAATGTCAAGGTTGATGAAGACATATGAAAGATTTCTGAAGTTAATAAATATGCATCAGATTCAGATGAGTTCTCTTGCAAAGAAGAAGAAAATGCCATTGAAAAGGAAGTACAGATTGAAGAACAAGAAGCTTCAAAAAGAATCCCTGAAACTTCCAAGTATGTGCAGAGGCATCTCGTTGAAGACCAAATCATTAGTGACAGGAGCAAAGAGGTAGCAACAAGAAGGAAAGTTGTGGAAGAATAGGTAAATCTGTGTTTGATTTCTAAAGTAGAACCTAAAACAATGGTTGGGGCATGCAAGAATGAACATCATATCAAGACAATAGAAAAAGAAATTCGTGCTATTGAATTTTCAGTAGAGGAAAGCATGTCTACTAATAGTGAAGAACTCAAGATTTCTCTTGAAGATCTAGAGAGGACTGAAGAAGAAATCATAGACTTGAAGGAGAATGCCAAAGAGGCAAATGAATGTATCAAAAATCTGAGAGAGTAAGTCAAGAAATTCAAACAAAGGCATAAGGAGGTCAGTGAAGAATTGAGATTAGCAAATGAATCCATAATTGGTCTAAAAGTGCAAGTTGAATAAAAAGTAAGACCCGAGGAATGTCTGAACTCTATGATGAGAGGCAAATCTGAAGAATGTACAAGGCTGGAGCAAGAAGTTGTGAAATTGAAATTAGATCTACAGAAGGCAAAGAACTATGAAGAAAAATTCAAGTTAAGTTCTGCAACGCTTGATGAGATGATTGCAAGTCAAAAAGATCCTAATGATAAAGAAGGCTTGGGGTTTGAAAAAGATGTAAGTTCAAAATCAAGTCAAGCATCAAAAGTTGAAGACAAGAAGAACAATGACAAGCAGATCTAGAATAAGAAGAAAGGAGCTAGAAGACCACCAATCAGACAACCTAATGCTCAAAGGTACCCATCTTTCAATGGCTATTGTCATTCTTGCAATAAATTTGGACATAAGGCTACACAATGTAGGAGTAGGATGAATCAAAATGTTCCATCTTTTTCTAGTCAATGTTTCACATGCAAGAAAGCTGGTCATACAGCTAATGAGTGTAGAAATCAAAGAATGAATGGTTATAACAATGACAAAATGATTCAATCCTTTAATGGAAACTATTATATATGCAATAGATTTGGACACAAAGCTAATCAATGAAGATCCAAAATGAATGGAAGGAATAATGGTTAGAGGAATGTTGTGTGCTACAATTACAATAAGCTTGGACACATTTCAAAGTTTTGTAGAAGTAGCAGAATGAAGAAGGATATTCCAATCGAGAAGAACAAACTAGTACAAAGAATTGATCTGGCAGAGACTAAGAAGGAGATGAGTAAGATTTGGATTAAGAAGGATGTAACAGAGACTAAGAACATAGTAGTACTAGGTTCTAGTGCAGATGCTTCCTCTAGAAACTGAGTTGGAGGCTACCTCTCAAGGGGAGTAGGTAGTGGTGTTGTTGGTTATTGTAAACAGGGGGAGTAAGAGATGATACAATTTGGTATGCACTCCTAAGGGGGAGTATTTAGAGTAGTAAAAGAAAAAGTTGAAAATAGAGTAGTTGATAAGAGTACAAGTATGTGCAATATCATATTTAGGGGGAGAAAGCTTGAGAAAAATATGTCACCCTTTGCCATTGATGTCAAAGGGGGAGAAAGTTCATGTGAAAAATGAAGGGAGAGAAAGAGAGTAAGATGTATAAAAGAAAGGGGGAGAGTGAGATTGGTATAGAGTTGTGTCATGATGGTTTTTCACATCATATGTTGCCATCAATGACAAAGGGGGAGATTGTTGCAAGTATGTGCTAATAGGTGTTGTCATTGATGTCAACATGTTTTTGTTGTCATTGTTGTCAACTGTGTCTTCTGATGTTATTATTATTATTTGATTAAGTTGTTGTGTTAAAGTGATCTAAATGCCTTGTAGAGGTGTTGATAATGTTATTAGATTATTCTTGTTGCCGAGTTTCCAAGTTGTTTTGAGAAAATTTGATTAATATTGGAAATAATGTGTTGAAGAGTCTTCCAGCTTATAGAATACTATTTGAGGTTTTGTTCCCCATTTCTTCTATTTTGGAGATCTAAGTGTGTAGTTTGGATATGTTGTCAAGAAGTGTTTGAAGATGCTAAATCTAGAATTTGGTACTCTAGATTACTGTACTTTGAAATTTATGTTCACCAGTTTGAGAACAGTATTTGACAGTGTTTCTAAGTTGTGCAGAGGTGCCTGGGAGAAAGTATTTTGCTCCACATTCCTCTGTAGAAAGATTCTAGGTGATGTGATTCTGGATATGTGTTCACAAGGATCTTACCCATCTTCCATCCAAAAGGTTTGTGATTTGGTGCTCCAGAAAGAAATGTATTGTGTGACAGAATTCAACAATGTTGTTGTGTTCAGGTGAAATTTTTATTGAGGTGAAAGTCGTTGTGTTCAGGTGAAAGCTATTGTGGCTGAATTTGTTGGTTTCTAGGTGACTTCAAGATGTTCATGGATGTTTCTAGATTGTTTTAAAGCCTTGTGTATGGTCCACAAGTTATGGTTGTGGTCATGGAAGCGTGTGATCAAGAATTCCTTATTTTTACACTATTTGGCTGACCTTGAATGGTTGCACTGATTGAGGAGTTGATTTGGTGATTATGTGAGTGGTGTGTAGCATTCCTAGATAAATTTGGGACCGAGCTAAGGAATAGAGTGGTTTGCCTTCATTCCCTTGTGTCATGGAATGTTTAGGTCTAGAGCTAATTCAAATATTGTGTGTTTATCGATCTTGGAGATTGTGTTGCCAACCTTGAAGATTGTTTCAAGGGTAATGATGGTATAAATAAGTGTCAAGGATTCGTGGATGCATGTGTGAGCAAGGAGGATGATGTGAATGATGCAAAATTGATCAAGGCAGCAAGAGCTTTCATGTGTTAGGGTACCAGATGTAGTGAGTAGAAGGTGTCTACAATTTTTGGTGATGCTGCAAAGGTGTTGTGTATGTTGAGAGCCTGGATCATCCCACAATAATGGGTTACACTTTTTGGCCAAACTTGACATTGAAATCAACATTTTGAACTAAATCTTCACTTTCTGACACCTATAGCCACTAAATCATTAGGAATTTAAAGATGATGTGAAATAATGATTTGTGAGATTTTGTTTGTAGATTCTAAATATATATTTTAAAAAAAATTTGGAGTTAAATTGTAAAACTTTTTGTGTCTCCTTTGATAACTAGTTTTTAATAGTAAACAACATTTATTTTAAAGTGATGTGTATTTTGTAGCACATAACTTTTTTTCTACAAAGGATAAAATTCTAATTCTTTTGAATTTAGATTGGTAACACCGATATATAGGGCATGCATTTGGTTTCATAATGTTTTGTTGATTTTTTTTTAATTAATTTTTGAAGTCAAACCAATTATAATTTAGACATAGACATATTCCGTAAAACATAACTTTTTCTCTATACATATCAAAATTCAACTTTTTTTTTTGTTGAAACAAGGACATCAATACCTAGGGCATAGATATTTTTCAAAAAAAAATTTCACTAATTTACTAATTTTCCATGTGTGTAGAATAGTGAACTTGATGTTCGGTGAAAAACCTACATTCACAAGAAATAAAAAATAAATATAATAATCAAATTAAATATATTTAAAATTATACTTTTTTGGGAAGATTATAATAAGGACTACATACTTACAAAACATAAATTTTAAATGAATTCATGTGATCCCCCAAAAGGTAAATCAAAAGTGGTTTTTTATCAGTACTTTGATAGGTTAAAGGAGACTCCATTATAGGTATGGTTTAAAACTAGCAGGGTTGACTCCAAGGGGGTTTGACTCTAAGGGGGTTTGATCAAAACCTCTTCAATTAAAATCTTTTAAACAGAACCTTTCAAGGCTTAAATCATTATATTTTCTAAAAATACGTGATTTCAGCAAAAATCAGGATGTCCCAGAAAGTGTAACCCATTATTGTGGTAGCACCCAGCTTCATTGGAACTAAACTCCATGCATAGGTTATATGCAATTATATTATCTCAAAGCATGGTAGTGAGAAATTCTTCTCCTCTTCTTTCTTTCTCAGTGGGTAGTGAGTCCCCTGCAGTGAGCATTCTCTCTATGGCAGTGATTCTGTGTAATTCAATATTGTTACTAGATTATATTGTTAGCTAATCCTCACTATGGTTTTCCCTTTTAGGGTTTTCCTCGTAAAAATCTGGTGTTCTCTTATGCATGGTGTTGATGTTTTTAAGTTTTTTTTATCTTCTTTTCATGTTTAAACTTCATAATAGATTAAGGGTTTAAGTGAACTAATGTGGATGTGATTATCTTTATGAGGGCTTGAAGTTTTTGATACAACTGATTCAACCCCCCCTCAGTTGTCTTGTGCCTTCAACACTTTTAACATTTACTAAGAAATGCAAAATCTAAAAATCTAAACATACCCTCTTATGTCTAATCTACCCAACAATATTCTTTTCAAATAAAATTTACATTTCAAAAAGTTTCAGCAGAGTTTTGGTAGGAAATTCAATTTAAAAAAAATGATTTCCTATGAATTGAAATTTAACAAATAAAATTGCATACACAATAAAATGGAGGAATACTTGACTTAAACTAAAGGTATTCAAGAGGGGAATCTTTTTTGTTCTTTGTGTGATCCGAATCGACCAAGTGATCTCTGACTATAAGCAAATAAAATTACTTCTCCAAAATGGATTTGAAATTTCCCATTTTGCTCCCCATTTTCGACCATGAATAATGAAATTAAAAATAAAGCACTTTTGCATATGTACACCCTCTTTTCAGAACTATTTGAACCCTTTTTATTCTTTTCCAAAAAATAAAATCACTTCAACTAGTTATTATCACAAAAATAGAAACTAATCTATATCTAAACAACAAGAAACCAATAAAATAATTCCTATCACATTTAAATTCTACAATGCAAAAATTTAAATAATTTATTTTCTGAAACACACAATATTCTTAACTTATAGAAATAATTCTAACTCTACAAATAGAATGCATTTCACACCAACATATTATTTCCAAAATGTATTTGATAAAATGCAATGCCTTTCCAAAATAAAATAATCAATTAAATGATTTTCCTCTACACTAGGAAATAAATAAAATAATTAACTATTTTCAAAACATCACAAATCATTTCACAGATACTAAGCACATGCAGAATCACACAAGCGATAAATTAAATGCAGCTAGGAAGACATTTACTCATCTATCACAAGGGGGATCCAAATTGAGTTCAATTTGGATGAGGTTTCACAAGTTTTGACAACACAAGGATGAAGGTGAGATGGCTAAGCGTCCCATGTCAATATTCTCCACATTCCAGCCATTGGTCAAAAACCTACAATTTCTTGCACACTCAATGCAAACATCATGTACATTTTTCTAATATATGACAATAGTCGAAGCGACTAATAGAAAGTACATACTTAAATATTAACCATCTAGTATGCATATTTAAATTAAATCACTCACTAGGCAATACAATCAAAATAAAATCAATCATATACAACATAATACTAAAGGAAACTAGGTCTACCCACCTATCATATCATTTAAATGGAAACAGTGAAGCTGAAACGTCAATACATATAAATCTCATAACATGACCTCATCAGAACCACCTCAATGGTCATACAAAATATCTCCATAAAGTATCTAGACTACACCCTCAAAACACATCAATGGAAACAACCTCATTGGCATGTTTGGTGCAATGATACCAAATCATGAGAATACACAATATATTGCAAAAAAACTCAATATATTATAACTCATAAGGATCCAATACCGGGATCAACACACAAATAATCATCTATGACACAAGATGAAAAGGCTCAACATAGTTGGGAATTACAAAATTCATAGCACTATTTAATGATTTCTTCTAGCATCTTTGATGACATAAAGAAGCTTTGGTTGCCTTCAGTGAATAAGGCAATGGGTTTCAAAGATAGTGAGTTACACTTTTTGGCTAAAGTTGACAATGAAATGAACATTTTGAAAAAAATCTTCACTTTCGGACACCTATAGTTGCTAAACCGTGAGGAATTTGAAGATGATGTAAACTAATGATTTGTCACATTTTGTCTGTAGATTCTAAATATATATTTTTTAAATTTTTTGGAATCAAATTATATTTCATTTTCCATCTCCTTCAATAACTAGTTTCTAACAGTAAACATAATTTTTAAAGAGTGACGTGTACTGTGTAAAACATAACTTTTTTCTATGAAGGATAAAATTCTAATTTTTTTGAATTTAGATTTTTAAATATGATGTCTAGAGGATGCATTTGGTTTTATAGTGTTTTATTGAATATTTTTCTTTTAATTAACTTTTGAAGTCAAACCAATTACAATTTAGACATAGGTGTACTATGTAAAGCATAACTTTTTTTGTATGTATCGGAATTCAAATTTTTTTTGTTGGAATAAGGACATAAATACCTATAGGACATGTATTTTTTAGATTTTTTTTTCTATATTTTCCTATTTTTTCGTATGTATGAAATAGAGACCTTGATATTCATTAAAAACCTACATTCACAAGAAATAAAAAATGAATATAATAATCAAATTAAATATATTTAAAATTATACTTTTTGAGAAGCTTATAATAAGGACTACATACTTACAAAACATAAAATTTTAAATGAATTCATTTGATCCTCCAGAAGGTAAAACAAAAGTAGTTTTTTATCAGCATTTTGATAGGTGTAGAGGAGACTCCATGACAGGTATGGTTTAAAACTAGTGGGGTTCTATCCAAGGGGGTTTGATCTAAGGAGATTTGATCAAACCCTATTCAATTACAATCCTTTAAATGGAACCTTTTAAGGCTTAAATCATTATATTTTATAAAAATATGTGATTTCAGCAAAAATCAAGATGTCCCAGAAAGTGTAACCTAGAAAGTTAGTTTGAGGAGAATAAGAATGGGATGAGATCAAAGCATAGTGAAGCCCTCCAATTGTGATGGGGTCCACAGGATGCCACAAGTATGGAATATTTTAGAAGAAGGTGGTTTAACCCCTTACCTAGAGAGTTTAAATGGTCATGACCCGACTATTATGAAGGCCTTAACTAGAGGGTGTAAGAATAGAACAAATTTAGCTTTTAGTTGGGAATGTTCTCTCAATGAGGATTTATTGGTTCATATTACAGGGTTATCCACTGAAGGAAGGAAATTTTTTAAAGATAGGAAGGCTGATGAAGAAGCCATCTAGTCTCCTTACAAGGGTGGTGAAAGGGACAAACTTGTGAAACTACATTTTGGCTATGAGAGAACTTTGCTCAAATCAATCTGGGCTGTATTGGTGGAATGCCTTATGAGGTACGTGTCACTGGAAGGAAGGTTTAGGTCAGTGTATGGTTACCATTTCATTTTTCCTAACCATGTTTTAGACATAAATTTTTAGTTTCCTTCCCTTTCTTTCTTTTGGCATCATTGGAAAACTCTATCAAGGAAAATAGGAAGGTGTTGAACATGGTTCCTATTCACTAGGAACTTATTTTATTGATTATTAATTATATGAAGGAGAAGAATCCTATTCAGAAAGTCCTAGGAGGTAATGGTACTTCTAAGAAGGAGAGAAATTATAGGGTAGTTGAGTATACTGATACCTCTTCCTTTGAGTCATAATTGAGCCTAGAGTATAATTCATAGGATGGTTGTAAGTGAGGGGTAGAGTCTAGAGACACTCTAGAGAAGTTCAATCCAGTGGCTTTAGGGTCATCCTTAGACTTAGATTAGAGAGATTTTGAGGAGGTTCCCACTCCAAAGAAGAAGAAGAAGAAGAGAAATCTCATGGTGGATACCCCTAATGTAATGCCCCAGGTTTTCACCTGAAGCATTAGCCTAACAAACATTGAACCAACAATTTTTTCACATTTGCAAATATGAAATTCACATGTCACAATACACTCACAAGAACAAAAGGTGTCGTAACAAGAACAACAAAACATAGGATGACATCACCATTGCACCAAGCAAGATGGTACCAAGTAGAAGTCCTTAGTCACTATGTAACAACTCACCATGATGACCAAGCAAGAGGTGGAGTTCACTTGAAGAAGATTATATATGCATCCATGACCTCACTCCCTAATGAACACATGGATTAGGATGAGGGTAATAGTCACCTCAATCCATTCCATAACTACTCAAGACATCCCAAATAGAACAAGGTTTACTTCAAGAGGGCAAAAGTACCACCTCCAAAAATCATATGCACAAACTAAAGGCACAGGCAATACCTGACATCCTAGGGGTGTATGGACCCCAAAGGAGGAGCCCTCTACCCATGGATACAAGTGCCTAGCATTGGGGTCCTTAGGACACTAGCACCTAGTGTTGTAGTCCTTTGGACTCTAACGATCAGCGTTGTAGTCCTTATGGGACATGGTCAAAATCACCAAAACAACCTAGATTTGGTAAAAATAGCCCAGAAATGAGTGAAATTAAAGGTGAATATTCTAAACATGACTAAACATTATATCCAATTATAAAATTGTAAAAGTCAATTTTTTAAAGCATCAAATTGAAGTTTGCCATTTTTTCATGATTTGTCGCATATAAATTTACAAAGGAAAAATAAGACAACTCAATCATGTCTTCGACACTAATGTCAAAGTACAAACCTATGGAATGTTATAACACCATTTAGGTGGTTGATATACATGTCCTTAAAAAATGAGGATCAAATAATAAAAATGTTTCAATAATCAATTACATTTCTAAGGACACCAACATCCTTCAAAATAATACAATTATGAAATAATACAAGTGCATAAACCACCAAAACCCATCACACTCTCTAAGGTGCAACAAGATACAAAGCACATCATATTCAGCTTGCAAGAAGACAAGGAAATAATCTAGCACCTAAATATCATCACAAAGGACTAAAGGGGAAATGTTTCTCGCCTCTTAAGCATATTTCCATCGTCGAGTGCAATAGCTCTCTATGCAACTCTAGGAAACCCTGAGCTATGGAGAAAGTGATCATGGCAAACCTACTAGCATCATGTCATATAGTCCAGGGTATACATAGAAACATATGGCATACATGCCAATCAATACACACAACAAACATGGCACAACTGTCAATCCAATGCATATAAATAACACATGGTACAACTAACATACAATACACACAAAACACATGGCACAACTGTCAATCCAATGCATATAAATAACACATGGTACAACTACCATACAATGCATACAACATAGACACAAAACAAGGGGAGTAGGTTCCACTCACGCCATACAACATGATATAATGCACAACACCATAAATCATGAATCAACTATTGCGAACACAAAAATACAAGTTACACAACACACACCGAGTCCAACTCAGGTGGTGACAATCATAAGGAAGAGAGAACTAGCAAGACTAGGATAAGGAGTGTCATAATAAGGGCAAAAGCCTCCTTGTTGAATGTGACTAGTGAGAAACCTATCAAGGTCCTACTCAAGAAATCACCAACTCTAACATTGTGTGAAATTCTTTAATGCTCAAACGAATCTAGGATAGCTCCCTATAGTTAGCATGCACCACTATCATGTCTAGGATAGCTCCCTAAGTCACATGCAAGTAATCTTGTCATTAAGTTTTATTAACTCTCAAGTGTTTAATTTTTATCATTTTACAAACCCCTACACATTGAACCCACTAACAACTTTGTATCATGGTTTATGGTAGGAGAGCCACTCCTTACCTACTCCTATTCGTCTTCCTAGACACCCAATGTGTCAATTTATCCAACTGAGCGTGGCATCAAAATCAATGCACCAAAAATCCCAAAAACACATGGTCTCAAAATATTTAGATTCATATTTCATCAAGTAGATATTTAGTCTTACATAGAAATTCACCATGAAACAATTTTAATCTCCAATACACATAAAACCCCCAAAATGGACATGTTTGAATGCTTGGTTTTTAGGGCATTTTTGTAACTTTTGACTCACAAAGTGTATGCAAAAATGAACAAATACCCATTGTAGATATGATGGACAACATCCCTAAACCATAATAAAATCCATGTGGGCCATTTCCTAGTAAAATTGGTAGCATTTTGTTTGTTTTTCCATGTTTCCAAAACGTAAAACATATGGAAATAAATACAAAACATCTATAAACTCATTATAACATCTCATTCCTATCAATCAAGCCATGAGAAGACCACTTAAAGTGGCATGGAAAAGGAAGAGCATGCATAAATTGATTAAACAAGGAGAATACCTTTCAACCATGCATTGAAATCCATGAATCTAAGAGGGTTTAGCAAGCAATCTTTCTCCAAGAAATAGGTACACAAAAATCCATTAAAGCAAGCAAGAAATCCTTACTTTTAATCCATGGATAAATTTCTTCCATTATTTCAAGAAGAGGGTTTGAGAGAGAGAGATGAGAAAAATAGAATGAAAAATAATGAAAAATAACTCTCTTTTTCCCTTTTATACAAAAGCCCTAATTTCATTTCTTTTAATTCCTTTTCTAATTTCACCAAATACACTCAAACAAATCACTTAAATTAACATGTAAATAGTTAATCAAATGAATTCAACTATTCCAAATAGGTAATTGCCTTTTAACTCAATCTCATCCCAAAAAGTCCAAACACGCCATACCAAGCATTCAGATTTCTGAATTAATGCAATTCTACCTTTCTGAAAGAAAAATATTAAATTTTGGAAATAAATCAAAATCACTCAAATTTATTCCTCTAGCATAATATGATGAAATAAATGTTTTTGCTAAGGTATAAATAATAGTTTTCAATTTAAATCATTAAAATAATCTGAAAACATGGAAAACTCATTTTTTTAAAACTATTTAAAATAAAGAGCAAGAATGCTATGGAAACACACATAAATTTTACTTCAAGAACACATTATGGGTTTCCAGAACACAAGGATAAGGGTGAGATGTCTTAGCATCCCATTTCAATCTTCTCCACATTTCCCACATTAGTTAACACCTATAATTACTAGCACACTCAAGTCAACCATCAGGCGTATCTGCTCCACATATAATAGCTGAAGCAACATAATCCACCCCAATGTGGTCTAATAAAACATGATATACAATAATCATATCCACTATTATCATCTATGACTAGCATGATTCAAGAACATGATGCATAAATGACAACATTTCACAATGCAGAAAAAAATATGGCAATCACAACTATAACAAGTATAGTGAAAACAGTGAAGCTAAAGCACTGCAATGATCTCACATACATAATAACAATAATGCATCCCATAATACATATATGGAATCCAAATAGGAAAGAAAAACCCATCAGAACACCTCAATGATCACGTAGAATACACCTTCAGAACCCCTCAATGGCACCATAAACCTCATTAACAAGTTTGGTGCAATGCATCAAAGCATAATAATCACATAATACACTAATTAACACATAATACAACATATAACACATGAATCAGAAAGAGCACCATATGAACACTAGGGTATACATTACATCCTCTCCCAACTAGCATTAGGCTTACTATTGGAAGCCTACAAAAACACAAGGATGAAGTGCCCTCAATACACAATCCTTTGCAAACACAACAAATCTCAAAAGATCAATCCTCCTAACCATCACTAGGTTGAGGTCTCAAAAAAACAAAACAAGTCTCCAAATGTGCACCAACTAGGTCAAAACCAACCATTATGCATACAAACTCCTCTAAAGCTACGAGAGTCCATCCTCCAACTACCACTGCAATGAGAAGAGGATCTAGCCAAAAGGCACAACATACCACTAGAAAGTCAAGTCCGTAAAACTCAGGACCACTAATATGCTGGGATAACCTCTCAAGATCTCAACTGAGCCTAAGGAAACTTCACAAAGTGACATATTCCTCTCTCAAGAATAATTTCCAACATAAGATTACACTCTTAATTGTCCTTCCTCAGACACTACCCACAACACAAGTACTAAAGGATTAGGGAAAATAGATCTTAAGGGCCATAGGCACCACTACCTCACCTGTATCCTTACCAAAACATGCCTCAAACCTAGACATGGTTTCACTACATGAGGTACTTCCTCATGTTCCATTCCTAAAAAGAGAGGATTTGTCTAATACTCTAGCTCTACACCACCAAAACTAGGTTCAACCAATAGCTTCTTAGAGGGAAGAATCTAAACAACATCCTCTTACAACCATAAGAACTTGCAATAGTCAAGCCTTAGTAACCTACTTCTCACTAGGAACACATCTAAGGCGGAAACAACACCCAAAGCATATGTGCAAGTCTAGTCTCAACACTACTACAACACTCAACTAAGCTAGACGAGTAAGGTCAAACAACACAACACAATCACAAATTCATGATTGACTAGGCAACACAAGAATTCCTCGTGGCCTAACACCAAGTATCCCTAAAATGGAATACATAAAATAGAAACTTCTTCACACAATATTTGCATCCCTTCTAGCATCACGCTAGGAAACCTCCAAACTACCAAAGAGAAACTCTTGAAGCAAACAAATTCACAAGGTTGGCAACTCAACAAGAGAAAGAAGACAAATATAATATCATAAATATATAAATAATATGTGCTCATGCACTAACTAAGGCTCCATCATACACTCCACTAATGTTGAATCACTAGGATCATGACATCATACCCAAGACTAACAGGAATGAGACAAGAAAGAACAACCATAGTTGGTGGACTAAGTCAAAATTCAACCAAAAGCAATCTACTAAATTCAAGATTCAATCCAAAACAAGTTCTCTACAATTCTCATTCACATACACAGTCAAGGAAAACATTTAATCATATAAAAGAATTCAATTCACATCATTCACTGCTATCCAAGCATGACAAACACACCAATCCACAAGATAACTCACATCAAGTGATCCATAGCAAATGTTGGAAAGAGAAATAATAGGACACAATCTAGAGATTTGAGCCTAACTTACTCTTATGTAGTATTTATACCCCAGCAATGATATTGATAGAGTAACATATATTTGCAGTAGGAAATAACATAATGTAGTAAGATTACATCTTATTCAATATATAATAAATATCATAAATGTTCAAATATTACACAATAGTTCTCATATCATATATATATTCCCTTCTCTCACCATATCTATATATCTCTTCCATATCTTCCATCTTCCTCTCTTACTATGCTTCTTCACATCATCATGTTTCATCATGCTCTTCTCTCTCACATTCCTCTTCCTTATATAGCCTCTTAATACCATTTCATGGTGTCTTTCCCTTATGTCCTTTCCTAAGTACTTTTAATTAACTCCCTTCCATGAATTCACCCTTGCCTTTATGATATTTATCCATACTAAGTCTTGTTTAGGTGTGTTAGGGTGTGTTTAAGGCTATTTAAGGCCTATATGATCCATAAATGGGTCTAGGGATGACCCAAATGGTACCACAAGCCCTTTGCGGCATATGATAATGTCATATAATGTACATTGGTGTAGTTTGTAGTACTTAGGTCATATCCCACTAACAACAACACAAAACCATTCAAAACTTCTCAACACTTCACACAACATTCACTTGCATCCAATCAACAAATCAAGGAATTCAATCTAGCATAGTTCTAGTAACACACATACCAATAACTAGTAAATTCTCCACATTCAACTCCCTTGTACAATCCATTAGAGGCCCATCATGGACGTGATAAAGAACATAACATGATACATGACCAACAATTTAAAACATTCAAGCATAACCACCATAATAAATAAATAAAATATCAAAGTGGAAGAAAATTTGATTCCAACAATAAGGCGTAAAATGAGCTCAATTTCAACAATAAATCAAGCCTGACCATAAAGGTCACAAGATACAAAAATATATAAAAATTCAATGGTTATTCTCATTCATAAACAAGAATAAAAATTTAACATTGGCCCTTACAACATTTAGTGAATTCACCAAAATCAAAGAAGGAAAGTATCAAATTTCAAAATTTCCACATCACATGAACTACGTGGCTAATTATAGCCACAAGAGAGGGAGTACAATGCTACATTACACCTGGATTCCAAAATCCAAGGTGAGTAAGAGAACATACTCAATCATGTGCATCAAACAAATAAGTCTTCTAATACTACAATTACATAAAAATATGAGATCATTTCAACTTAACCAAACAAACATCATTCAAGATGCCAAGAAACAAAAGTTGCATGTCATTCAAGGGAATCACAATCACCATCCAATGACACACATAGTCATAGACTAGAAAACATCTTGCAACAAAGATTAAGCTAGGACAAAATCAAGTTCACAAACCAAGATATCTACACACATCACTCTCACAACAAAGAGCGGTTTACCATTTCTCACCATAAAGGGATTCACCAATCAAATGGATAATGCATTAATGCAACATTTCACATACAACACAAATCAAAACATGGGGGAGAATTAGGTTGTGGTTCAAGCTCTTACCCAACATTCTATCCAATGATGTTAAATATCTCCACAACATGATGACAAGCATACTAAAACAAAATGCACACTACGCAAAAGACCATTTCACAACCCCATTTTCTCTCTAACTTTTCAAATAATGAAATGCAACACTTTCTTTCCTTACACCTACATAATTAATCCACACATAGGGGCATGCTCTCAAGAAGACAATGCAAGATGCATTTTAGGAAATCATTTCTAATCACCATACAAAGGCAATTTATAAACAAATATGACAAGCATTATGAGGGTCTAGTAATCTTGCAACAAGCATACACACAACAAGGTGCACACTGCAAGGTTCATATACACTAGCATTACCAAATAAACCTTATTCAAATACCACACACATGATCAAAATATCATCTCTTTTATATAGAAATGCATAACTCATATAAGAGTACACTGAGTTCAATCAACATTAAAGACATGGTATTTTGTTTCACACAAAGGTTTCCATAACTCCACCATCAAAGGGGTCACACAAGCACTAACATGACCCTACAAAGGTCAATCAAGCACTCACACACCCTGCAAGGGTTCATGCCAAGAATTCAGAACATCAAGAAGACAAATCAAACAAAAGCAACTTCTTGGCAACCACAAGGGTTTGTCAAACCCCACAATACTACATTCCTTCACCACTCACATGCAAGGAAGACATATCAAAAGAAAGAATCTACTAACAAAACACAAACACACAAGGAGCACACACATGCTCAGAAAAACTGAGCAGAACACACACACCAGAGCTCCCAATGTTGCAACATGGGCTCTAATACCTAATGTAATGCCCTAGGTTTTTACCCAAAACATTAGCTGAACAAACATAGAACCAACAAAATTTTCATGTTTTCAAGTACGACATTCACATGTTCCATTACAATCATGCACACAAAAGGTGTCATAACAATCACAAAAACACCTAGGATGACATCACCATTGCACTAAGAAAGGTAGCACCAAGAAGAAGACCTCACTCACCATCTAACAACTCACCATGATGACTAAGTGAGTTAGAGTTCTCTCCAAGAAGAAGATCGGTTACGAATCGATGACCTCGCTCATTTGTGAACACATGGAATAGGATGATGGTAACTATAGCCTCAATCCATTCCACTACTACTCAAGATATCTTAAACACAATAGGGTTTACATCTAGAGGGAAAAAGTACCACCTCCAAAAATCATATGCAACAGGTAGTACTAGATATCCCAAGGGTGAATGGACCCCAAAGGAGGATCCCTCTTCCAAGGACACTAGCACCCAGCACTGGGGTCCTCTGGACACCAATGCCTAGTGTTGTAGTCCTTTGGACTCTAGTGCTCAATGTTGTAGTCCTTCTGAGACAAGGTCAAAATCATCAAAACAACCCAAATTTGGCCAAAATAGCCCATAAATGCATGAAATTAAAGCTGAGTATTCTAAGCATGACTAAGCATCATATCCAATTATTAAAATTCAAAATTCGATTCCTTTTAAGAACCAAATTGAAGTTTGTCATTTTTTGCCATTTGTCACCTACAAATTTAAAAAGGAAAAACAAGACAACTCAATCGTGTCATTGACACCAACATCGAAGCACAAACCTATGAAGAGATACAACACCACTTAGGTGGTTGATATACACATCCTCCAACAATGAGGATCAAATAATGACAATGTTCCAATAATCAATTACATTGCTAAGGACACCAATGTCCTTCAAAATAATACAATTATGAAATAATACAAGTGCATAAAATAGCAAAACCGATCACACTCTCCAAGGTGCAACAAGACACAAAGCACGACATATTCAAAATGCAAGAAGATCTAAGGAAACTATCTAGCACCTAAAGATCATCATGAAGGAACAAAGGGGAAATATTTCTCACCTTCCAATCATATTTCCATCATTGAAATAGTTGTGTATGCAACTCTAGGCAACTCCCGAGCTATGGAGAAGGTGATCATGGAAAACCTTCTAGCATCATCTTACATAATCTAGGGTATACATAGCAACATATGGCATACACACCAATCAATGCACACAACACACGTGGCACAATGACCAATCCAATGCATATAAATAATACCATACAATGCCCACACGCAACACATGGCACAACTGGCAATCTCATGCATATAAATAACATATGGTACAACTACCATTCAATGCATACAACACACATGCAAAACAAGAGGAGTAGGTTCCACTCACACCATACAAGATGATATAATTCACAAAACCATAAATCATGAATCGACCATTGCAAACCCAAAAATGTAAGGTACACAACACACACTGAGTCCAAATCAAATGGTGGTAGTTATAAGGAAGAGAGAACTAGCAAGCCTAGGATAAGGATGCCATAATGAGGGCACAAGTCTCCTCATCAAATGTGACTAATGAGAAACCTATCAAGGTCCTACTCAATAAATCACAACCTATAACATTGCATGAAATGCTTTAATGCTCAACTAGGCCTAGGATAGCTCCCTATAGTTAGCATGCACCTCAACTAGGTCTAGGATAGCTCCCTTCAGTCAGGTGCAGGTAATCTTGTCATTAAGTTTTATTAACTCTCAGGTTTTTAATTTTTATCTTTTTACAACCCCCTACACACTTAACCCATCAACAACTTCATGTCATGGTATACGGTAGGTGATCCACTCCTTACCTCATCCTAATCCTCTTCCTAGACACCCAACATGTTAATTTATCCAACCGAGCATGCAATGGAAATCAATGTACCAAAAATCCCAAAAAACACAACATGGTCTCAAAAGATGCAAATTCACATTTCATGAAGGATACATTCAGTCTTACATAAAAATTCATCATGAAATGATTTTAATCTCAATTTTACTCATTTTCAAAATATGAAAATACACATAAAACTGCCAAAACGACCATGTTTGAATGCTTCATTTTAGGGCATTTTTCTAACTTTTGACTCACAAAGTGTATGCAAAAATGAACAACTACCCATTGCAAATATCATGCACAACATTCCAAAACCATAATAAAATCCATGTGGGTCATTTCCTAAAACTTTTGGCAGAGTTTTGTTTGTTTTTCCATGTTTCTAAAAAATAAAACATATGGAAATAAATACATAATGTTCAACTATAAACTCATTCTAACATCTCATTCCTATCAATCAAGCCATGAGAAGACCAATTAATGTGGCATGGAAAAGGAAGAGCGAGCATAAATTAATTAAACAAGGAGAATAACTTTCAACCATGCATTGAAATCCATGAATCTAAGAGGGTTTAGCAAGCAATCTTTCTCCAAGAAAAAAATACACAAAAATCCATTCAAGCAAGAAAGCAATACTTCCTTTTCATCCATGGAGAAATTCCTTCCATTATTTCAAGAAGAGGGTTTGAGAGAGAGAGAGAGAGAGGAGAAAAATAGAATGAAAGTTTATGAAAATAACTCCCTTTTTCCTTTTTATACAAAAGCCCTAATTTCATTTCTTTTAATTCTTTTTCCAATTTCACCAAATACACTCAAACAAATCACTTAAATTAATAGGAAAATAGTTAATTGACCAAATTCAACTATTCCAAATAGGTAATTTCCTTTTAACTCAATCTCATTATGAAAAGTCCAAACATGCCATACCAAGCATTCAATTTTTTGAATTAATTCAATTCTACCTTTTTGACAGAAAAATATTAATTTTGGGAAATAAATTGAAATCACTCAAATTTATTCCTATAGCATAATATGATGCAATAAATTTTTTCTCTAAGGTATAAATAATAATTTTCAATTTAAATCATGAAAATAATCTAAAAACACACAAAACACATTTTTTAAAAATAATTTATAATAAAGTGCAAGAATGGTATGGAAACGCACATAAATGATTTCAAGCACACATTACAGGTTTTTACAAAACAAGGATAAGGGTGAGATAGCTTAGCATCCCATGTCAACATTCTCCACATTTCCCATATTAGTTAACACTTGTAATTACCTGCACACACAAGTCAATCATCAAGCGTACCTACTCCACATATAATAGCCAAATCAACATAATCCACTCCAATGTGGTATAATAAAACATGATATACAATAATCACATCCACTATAATCATCTACGACTAGTATGATTCAGGAACATGATGCATAAACAACAACATTTCATAATGTGGGAAAAAACACGACAATCACAACTATAAAAAGTATAGTGAAAACAATGAAGTTGAAGCATTGCAATGATCTAACATACACAATCACAACATATGCATCCCATAATGTATAGTTGAAGGCCAAATAAAAAAACAAAAACCCATCAGAAACACCTCAATGGTCATGTAGAATACATGATCAGAACCCCTTGATGGCACCATAGACCTCATTAGTAAGTTCGGTGTAATGCATCAAAGCATAATAATCACATAATACACTGATTAACACACAATACAACATAGAGCACATAAATTAGAAAAAACACTAGATGCACACTAGGGTGGGTATTACACCTAAGACTCATTCTAGAAAGAAGGGGAAGAGGGGGAAACATATTGTTTTATTAGAAGACTCTAAGACTAGGGATGGGAGGTATAATGAAGAGGGGTTGGAGAAATATTTGGAAGAAGGTAGAGTAAAAGAGAAGGAGGAAATCGAAAAGGGAAAATCTATTATTATGAAACCTTTAGCTAGGATTCCCTTCACAAGGATTCTAGATCCAACTCTAGATATCCCCAAGGACTTTCTTGTCCTTGTTGCTAATACCTCTTCAAGAGAAGAGCTATTTGAGATTTAAAGTATTGTCAAGGAAGTTGTTTCTTCCCAACATACCATGACCAAATGGTTCTATGTGTAAATTAATAAAAATAACATCGAATTGGTTTTATTGTAGTAGAGACTTGTAGTTCAAACTCAGATTGTGGGGGAGGATGATACAAATATTATTTAGGGATGGAAAGCCATTCCTAAAATGGATAGGATTGAAAAAGAATTATCTACTCTAAAAATTGAAATGAAGGCTAAACTAGTAGCCTGGGAAAAGTGGAAACAAGATCGTAATAAGAGAATCATTATGCTAGAGATAGAGTTGTTGGCCATAAAAGAGAACCTTAATCTTGTTGTGTAGGTTAGTAAATGTACAATCCAAAATAGTGTTGCCAATATCAAAATTCTCGTAGATAAACTTAAGGATTTTAATAAGTAAGATTACTCAGTTTCATTATGCTATTGCTTTGGGGGAAGAAAGTGGTGGTCCAAGTAACAGAACTAGGGAAAGAAAAAAGAAAACATTTAAAGAGGAGAAGAAAGAGCTACTGGAGTTTATCAAACTGCACAAGAATTTAAACCAATTGGGGCTAGAGGTAGGAGAAATACTAAAACATATGTAATTGGGGTTCTTGTCTTTCTTTCTTTTTATTTTGTTTACTATTATTTTGTTTCTATTGTGGGGTTCATTAATGCAAATGCTTTATTGTGCTTTGGTTGATCTTTTGTTGTTCTTCAGTATGTTGTAAAGTGTTTTAGGGGCCCTTCAAAACCTATTTTACCTCTAGTGAAAACAAGTGAACAAACCCTTGATTGCATCATGAGGTCAACGAATTAAACATGGTCAAAACCAAATGTTTGAATAATGATAAACCCTTAGTTCTATGCTCCTCAAAATGTGACACAAGCACAAATGTGAATGAGTCAACCTTGATACAACACGTGAACCATCCCCTTGCTGATGGAAACCTCCAAGTCACTCTTGTCTTCATGGAAAAATCCAATCAAGTGGAGGTGTAACCCAGGGGTGGTTATGTTCTCATTGAAGAAGAATGTTGTGAAGAGTGGTTGGCTAATCCTAGGGCCTAATATTTATTTATGTTTGTTCTTCTAAGACTATGATGGTAGAGATAACCCTATGACCTAAAGGGTCACTAGTTGTTGATCTCCTATTTGGATTCCACAAGTTCCAATGCTTAGATGGGTGTCAATTTTTCTTCCTGATGACTCTTAGCCATTCTATGTCATTATCGTGTTCTAGTATGACTTGGAGTGTGATTTCTATATTTTGGATGATCTTGAGGGTGTGCTCATGCTCTTCTACCATTTGAGGTGCTTGTTGTTGTCTAGGACGTATTGACTCTATTTCTTCAAGGATTTCCCTAAATCACTCACCTTTGACTCCTATGTACATTTGTATGCTTGGATGAGAGAGAGTTGACTAGAGTTGACCAAAAGTTGACTTTTTAAACTTGGATTTGTGATGTGATCAAAAGTTTTCTATGGATTCAATTGAATGTTGCCCTTGTGATGGTATCAAGGAGTTTTCAATTATATTTTCAAGTTGACCTCATGATGAAATCGAGGGATTTGTGTACTCACTTTGTTTTGATTTTCTCTTTTTCTAATGTTTAAGGTTTTGATGTATACAAGCTAAATGTATGCAAATAAATGTTTTTGTTCTTTTCTGATTTGATAAGATGACTTAATTACTATGATTGAAATATGAATGCAAACTTAAAATGAATTTTCTAATGCTAACCTATCTGTATTTTTTATTTTCAAGATCGATTATGGAATCTTATTCTTATAAAACCATATAACAATTGATCTAGTGCAATAAAGGAATTTAATCTACCAAATAAAATAATGAAATAATCTAATGCAAGGAATGGAAACTATACTAACAATGTATAATCTATCAAGAGTAAAGAAACAAAGTATTGCTTTCCTCAAGAGAATTTGATTAGCTAATTACTATGAAAGCATTAAAGAACCTGTCCTAAACTTGGCACATGATCTTTGTATGATCATTAGGAATCCTTGTATGTGGTAGCCTCTTTTTCCTCTATAGTAGTGGGGTCGTTCTCTTGGAAAAAGGGATGGAGAGATAAATTGATTTGAAATGGCTTGAGCTTTGAAAGATAAAATTAAAATTAAGAGAGCTTGGGGAGAGCTATGAATGCTATGAAACCACTATGTGAGCAAAATGGTTATGTCTTGAGAGTAAATTGAGAGCATAAAAATTCTTTTGAAGTTTTTGAAAGCTTAGAAAGCTATCCTAAACATGAAACAAATGGAACATAAGTCTTGAAATGAGCATGAAGATGATAATGGAGAACAAAAGGAAATCTTTATGAATGGCTGCAAAAATGAATTTGCCTCTGGTGCAGGAGCACCTAAGTCATTAGGAGAATTATGGTTAAGTCAATAGGTAAAATTTTGATTTTTGAGAGCTCATCATGGAGCCTAGAGGCAATTTTAGTTTTAAAACAATATAATAAAATCCTTAGAGGCATTGTCATGTAGTGGAAGTTTCAAAAGAAAATTGTTTTGTCCAAAATTAGGACTGCCTATTTATGGACAGTCATGGACAGTCAGTTTTAGTCCATTTTTTAGCATGTCTTTTATGTAACTCCTCACAATGGGGATAATGGAGTGAGTGATATAAGGTGGTAGGAATATGTATTGGAGGAGATATCATGGGGAGGAACAAGGTAATGCAAGAAATTTTGAAGAGAATAATGAATTTCCCTATTTTCCTGCATTTTTTTCTATTTTTGTTGAGTTTGCTCGTTTGGTACAGGTTTGTACAGGATTGTCAAGGACAAAGTTGAATTAAAATGTTAAATAGGTGGAGTTAGCTTTGTTTTACAGTAGCTTAGGAGGTTTGTTATTGTGATTTAAGTATTTTATTACTATTTCTATGAAAACTATCTCAAAACCCTTGTCTTGAGGGTTTTAGGGAAAATAATGGATTCTTGACCCATCCCAGCCACATCTCCAGAAAATAATGGATGGAATGAGGTTGGCTGGGTATATTCTCAATTGGGTTTTGTCCACAGGAGTAGGGAAGTTGAAGAAGTTGTTGTTTGAAGCCATGAAGGCCTAATTTCTTCATGTATTAGGCAAGTGACATAGGTAGCTATTGGTTTGATAAGAAACCCATACTTGCAAATCCTTAAACCTATGAAATTGGTCAAGTTGGGATGTGCACAAGCTCACCAAAGTGGATTTTTGGTCGTGGGCTTGATATTTTGTGTACTTCCTTTGTAAAACAGGGCTAATTGCCCTCTTGGACAGCAGAGACAGTCTAATTTTGAGGTATATGTTTCAAAACAACCCACCTTACAAGTTTAGTATGTTATGTAACTCCATAATGGGTACTTAAAAAGGTATTTTTTTTTTGTTTTGTCATGTCTTCTAAAAATTATACTTCAAAAACCTCGCTAACAGGGCTACAAGGAAATATGGCTAGTTGTGAAGGAACCATAGGAAAGACAAATGACCAAGGTGTTTGGTGGGTTTGGTGAGTGTCTGGTAGTCATACTAGACTAGTCTAAGGTGATTAGGAATTTTGACAAGAGGTCCTTGTACCCACACTGTGAAATGGCACTTTTACCTATTTTTCAAGCCATGCATTGCTAGCAAGCTACCCCTGAAATGCATGTGCAGTCTAACCATCATTAAAGCTTGTTTGAATCTATCCCCTATTCTGAATCAAGTGGTATCAAATCCAAGTTGTAGATTAGTGGAAGAGTTGAAGGTTGAAGTTTGACAAGATGCATCCAAAAGATACCATAGCCCGAGAAATCAGAGAGTTGAAGGAAAGGTATGCTGAGTTGAAGGAGATGACTCCAAGAAGATCACTATTCAGGACATCCTACAAATGCAAAGATAAGGTATGTAAAGTTGTGATAGATTTTGGCTCTACTAACAACATGGTTTCCATAGAAATGGTGGATAAACTGAATTTAGTAAGGATCTCTCATGAAGCACTGTATAAAGCTTCTTGGTTGAATGATGATTAATCAATATTGGTAAGTGAACAAGCTCTTGTTGAATTTAATATTGGTGGTTATAGGGATAAAATTGTCTATGATGTGATTCCTATGAGTTGTCATTTGTTATTTGGTAGACCATGGCAATATGATAGACATGCCAAGTATGATGGGAGGTCTAATACCTACACCATAGAAAAGGATGGAAACAAGTTTGAACTAACACCACTGTAGGAGAATGCTAAGGAGCAAACAAAAGAGGCAAGAGTAATCATGTTTGGCAAGAGAGAGTACATGAAGCCTGAGGAAGGTAAAAATGAAGGAGCAGCCACTATGAGAAAAGAAAGAGTTGGGATAGCAAACCTAGACAAGGGTCTAAAGTTGAAGAGCAAAGAAGATAATGAGTGGATGAAGAAGTTTGGGTCAACTAAGGTCAAAGGTGAAATGACCTTGAAAGTTCAAGGCAAGATTGGAAACTATGAAAAAGATAAGAGAGGGATTGGATTTAGTCAAGGGAAGGCAAAACAAGATATAGGACAGTCAAGTACTATAAAGACAGTGTTGTGTAGGACTGATATGATAGAAGTGAGAGCAAGGGAAAAATTAAATGTAGAAGAGTTGTCTAGGGAAAGGCAACTTGGCCTAGCAAGGTCATGGTGAAAGACATACATTGTCCACTGAAAGGGCAAGAAAAGAATGAAGTGTAGTAGAGAGTTGATGGAAGGCAGTAGGTATTTCATCACAAAGGAGGTGGAAGACCTCAGAGCATGAAGACAAAAGTAAGCCAAGAGAGGCTTGGAAGGAGTGAACATGTCATTGTATGGGTAGTAGTGTGTCCCTTGAAGGTAAGTAGTGGCAATGGGTAGTCGAACACTGCTAGGACAGAGGTGTCCAAGTCAGAAAACACAGAGCTTGTGAAGGCATAAAGTCTCAAGAAGGTTAAGCAAGTGAAACCTGTTGACAGTCAAGGTGAAAGGCCAGAGAATGAAAACAAATACCAAGAGAGCATGGTGGGAGAAGTGCATTTTCCATTGATGGGACAAGAAGTTGATGAGCATGTGGATACTGTGATAGCAAAGGTAGACTGTCCACTACATGACAAGAAGTCAGAAAATGCAGAGAACATGAGGGCAACAAGTCTGATGTAAATTATGCAATTAGAAGTTGTAGAGATCCAAGGTAATTGGCAGGAACAATTGACAAAGTTTACAGAGGTTAAGAAACAAATGAGGATTGCAGTCACCTCAAGAGGTAAAGGTGCTAGGACAGAGATCCTTAAGACAGAGTCTCATATGCCAAGAGTGAGCAGCCAAGGTAAAGAGATGAGTAAAGATGTAATGATGACAGTGAAGGGCTAAGAGCAAGCTCAAGAAATAATTTTGGTAAAGAATCCAAATGAGTTGGAGAAGGGTAAGGATAGTGAAGTAATGACACTGATTTGTCCTTGGAGGCAAAGAGAAGCTAGTAGGCAGTTGTATTATGTCATGATAGTTACAAAATCTAATTGCATGTGGATTCCAAATAAGGAAAACCAAAGGATGGTTGTGCAGAGAAAGTGTAGGAGGCCAAGAGTGAAGGAAGTCATCTATTACTTCCTTGTTTTGAGTCAAACCAAGGGTCAAGATCAAAGAAGAGACACAAATAAAAATTGCTTTGCAATGAATGCAACTAAATGGCAAAAAGGAAGCAAAAGGATGAAGCTAGTATAGACAAGTCAGGACATGAAGATGAAGAGTCAAGATGATAAAGCACCAAGAAGACCATTTTGCATGGACAACTACAAGACCAAGGTGAAGATGAAAGAGTCAATGCAGATCTAGAGCACAAGATTTCCAAGAGACTTGGAAACATTTCAAGCCTAGGTGTATGGTGTAGGAGCACCTAAGTCATTAGGAGAATTATTGTTAAGTCAATAGGTAAAATTTTGATTTTTGAGAGCTCATAATGGAGCCTAGAGGCAATTTTAGTTTTAAAATAATGTAATAAAAGCCTTAGAGGCATTGTCATCTAATGGAGTTTCAAAAGAAAACTGTTTTGTCCAAAATTAGGACTGCTTATTTATGGACAGTCAATTTTAGTCCATTTTTTAGCATGTCTTTTTATGTAACTCCTCATGATGGGGATAGTAGAGTGAGTGATATAAGGTGGTAGGCATATGTATTGGAGGAGAGATCATGGAGAGGAACAAGGTAATGTAAGAAATTTTGAAGAGAATAGCGAATTTCCCTATTTTCTTGCATTTTGTTTCTATTTTTGCTGAGTTTGCTTGTGTGGTACAGGTCCGTACATGACTGTCAAGGACACAGTTGAATCAAAATGTGAAATAGGTGGAGTTATCTTTGTTTTATAGTAGGTTAGGAGGTTTGTTATTGTGATTTAAGTATTTTATTACTATTTTATGAAAACTATATCAAAACCCTTGTCTTGAGGGTTTTAGGGAAAATAATAGATTCCTGACCCATCCCAGCCACATCTCTAGAAAATAATGGATGGAATGAGGTTGGCTAGGTATATTCTCAATTGGGTTTTGTCCACAGGAGTAGGGAAGTGGAAGAAGTTATTGTTTGAAGCCATGAAGGCCTAATTTCTTCATGTATTAGGCAAGTGACATCGGTAGCTATTGTTTTGATAAGAAACCCATACTTGCAAATCCTAAAACCTATGAAATTGGTCAAGTTTAGATGTTTAAAAGCCCACCAAAGTGGACTTTTGGTTGTGGGCTTGATATTTTGTGTACTTCCTGTAAAACAAGGCTAATTACCCTCTTGGACAACAGAGACAGTCTAATTTTGAGGTATATGTTTCAAAACAACCCACCTTGCATGTTTAGTATGTTATGTAACTCCATAATGGGTACTTAAAAAGGTATTTTTTTTGTGGGTTTGTCATGTCTTCTAAAATTTATGCTTCAAAAACCTTGCTGATAGGGCTACAAGGAAATAGGGCTAGTTGTGAAGGAACCATAAGAAAGACAAATGACTAGTGTATTTGGTGGGTTTTGTGAGTGTTTGGTAGTCATACTAGAGTGGGCTAAGGTGATTAGGAAGTTTGACAAGAGTTCCTTGTACGCACACCATGAAATGACACTTTTGCCTAGTTTTTAAGCCATGCATTGCCAACAAGCTGCCCCTGAAATGCATAATCAGTCTAACCATCATTAAAGCTTGTTTGAATCTATCCCCTACTATGCATTAGGCTCCCATATTTCATATAGGATGGGGGTATTTATAGGCTAGAAGAGCTTAAAAGAGGTGGGATTGATTAAAAAGTTAACTCCTTTGATTGAAGATTTAATAGGCTTGATTCGATAGAGAACTCAATTGATTAGAAAGTGATGAAGGTGTGAAATATTATCACTAGATGAAGAAAGGGAGTAAGCATGAGAATAAAGGAAGATAAGTATAGATAAATAGGAGATAATTATGGATGTTTAAGAGTGAAGAATGATCTAAGAATAAGCATGTCTTAGTTATGATCAAATGCACATATAAACTGGAGGAAAAATAGAGCTTTTTGGGACCCAAACTATTACATCCCTAACTTTTGATTAAGTTTAATCTTACTTTTATGTGGTAAAAAGGATAAATAATCTTAGATTAATGATTTGATGTTTGTGGGAAATATCAAGTGAATCAATGATTATATGGATTATGACTAATGTTTAGATTAGACATGAGATTCCATGTGAATATTATCTTATTACAATGTTTTATTATTTAATGATGATACACTGATCATGGTTATATGGTTGTGAGTGTAAACAGGAAAAGAATCTTCCTTCAAGATTGGAAGGAGAGTATCACCTGGGAGAAGGAAATAGATGTGGAAAAGTCAGGTCACCATTTGAGTATCAAAATTATTCTTCATGAACTGATGCCCATCAAGGTAAGTATTGATCTTGTTTCCTTGTTTAAGTCGAACTTGATTGGACTATAGTAGTCATGTCAATTTGCATTTTCTTGACACCACTTAAGTTGATTGACTTAATGATGTTCTTAGAGCATTAGTATAACCTAGTGAAAATGTTGTCGGTGTTAGAGATTTCCTATGTTATTGCTTAATATTATATTAAGTTTTGTTATTAATATTAATTATTTCCTTTAAGTCTAAAATAGCAATGTGGGGGAATGAGTCTCAACCCCAAGTTGCATATTGATATCATCACCAATATGATTGATGATATCATCTTGATGATATTCTAAATATTTTAATAATCTTATAATATCATATAGATATCTATGATATCTTTTAAGTTATAAATGATATCCACTTATAGTTGAATCAAATACTGTCAAGTTGATAAGTGTTACTCATTTGTGGGAACATGCCCATAATCCATGAAGAGTGGAAGGTGGGTGGTTCCACAATGATAACACAATATGTGTTATGCCTTATCAAGAGCCCATGGAGGCAGTTTGGAGTGCAGTGGATTGTTATCCACTATGGGAAGGGAGTAACAATTTTTCTTTTCTCAACCTCATGGAAGAGGGAGTAAAGGGTATTCTTGGACATATGGGAAAAAGATATTGGCAAAAAGGGAGGAGATCATAGTGAGGTCTGTGAAAGACTAGACAATGACTTATATAGAGGGTTCTACACCAAACTTGAAAACTTTATCAGGTATTTGTGTTATATATGTAAGCTCTTATCAGTATAAAATGATACCTCTATGTATCGATGGTTGTGATAGTTCTTAAGACACTATTGATTTAAATTAATCTTTATTGGGCTGAAAGGATGATAGTTTATCACACACTATTGTAGCAGTAGAAACTAATCCTTGTTGGGACAAAGGCTGATAGTATACTAAGCATTGCTATAGTAGTCTAATAAAACCAAACCCATCAGGCTGTAAGGCCGAGGGTATATAATGACTGTTGTGTTGACACATTTAGAGGCCATGATGTTGGCCAAGGTGGTATATGATGAATACTGTGTTGATACACTTGGAGGCCATAATGTTGGTCAATGTGTTTGAGACTAAGCTATTTAAAACACTTGATATTGTTGTTAGTAAATGACTATGAATGCTAGTGAAGAACAGGAAGTAGTTATGATAGTGACTAGCCTACATTACAATGCATACAATATATTGTTATTGATTATGATTGTGTTGTAGCATAATATGGAATAATTACTACCCGTGTTAAACCATAAATATTGTGTATATATCTCAGGTCTACAAACCTAAGTGACAAGGTATTAATGTATGAGTCCCACATATTGGACTATATTATATGTGGTTTAAGAGGAAACCAATCTCTATGAGATACTTCTTGAAATGGCTATGAAAGAATAGCTAGAAAACAAAAACATTTGTTATTATATTACAGAGAAGTGCATAATAAATTTTGAACAACAAGAAGGTAAAGCCTGAATGGTCATTAATCGGGATTGGTTAAAGAGTTGATATATCAACTAAGTGTATATTATTTGAATATTTCTTTTACTTACAACAATAATGTTTTGGAAAAGAGATATAGGGTGAAATAACCCTTCTTGAACATTTAGACTTTAAGTCTATTTTATATAGTTCATTATTGATATTATCAAATATAATGGAAAGATGCTATATTCAATGTCGATTTGTCAAGAATCTTTGATATCAGATGGTCATAGAACCTTGTTGGAATGCACAAGACAACTAAGAGGGGGGTGAATCAGTCTTATCAAAAAATTTAAATCCTTACAAACATAAACACATCCACATTAATTCACTTAAACCTCTTTTCTGTTATAAATATTAAATATGAAAAATATATAATAGAAGCTTAATTACATCAACACCATGCACAAGAGAACATACAATTTTTACGTGGAAAACCCTAAAAGGAAAAAACCATGATGAGGATTAGCTCACAATATAAAGTAGTATCAATACCAAATTACAAATAGGCTCACTACCCAAGGTTCACTGCCTAAAAGAATGCTCACTGCCAAAAGGGCTCACTACCAAAAGGGGTGGCTCACTACCATGAACTGATATGATAGCATCTACCACATGCCTGAGTTTAGTTTTAATGAAGCATAACAAACATCACCTTCACAGCCTCTCTAAAAATTGTAGATGACTTCTTCTCACTGCATTAGGTCTTCTACCTCATGAAAGTCCTTGTTGCCTTTTATTCAAATTCACAACAAAAAAATCACCATATTTGTACTTGCACACCTACACATGAATCCTTTTCACTTATTTATATCATTCATCAGTTACCTTGAAACATTCATCAAGGTCAGTAACACACTCTACAACTTTTGAAACAATCTTCTAGGTCGACAAGTATATAGAATTCAAATTAGGTCTTGACCTAAACAATCCCACAAAGCAAAGGAATGAAGATAAAAAATTTCATACCTTAGATTGGACCTAAAAACATCTTCACATGCTTCAACATGCTTCCAGAATCCATGAAGTACATCTGCAATTAGTGTTAGCACCCAAGTTGGATAAACTTGTGCAAAGACCAAGAACGCTTAGGCACATGCTTCCAAGAACCCAACCATAGCTTGTGGACTAAGAAAAATCCTTTAACATAATATGGAAACATCCATGAACAACATGAAATCACCTGGGAGCCAACCAATCCAGCTACAACAAATCACACTTGAAGATAGTTCACAGACTGCTCACAACCAAAACTACCAAGCTCTGTTACTCAAGAAAACTACATTTCAGAACACCAAATCATGATTCCTTTGGATAGAATATAGATATGGACCTTATTCAAACACTCATCCAAAACCACAAGACCAAAAACCAAACTACGGAGAAATGCAGAGAAAAATACTTTCTCCTAGTCATACTGCAGATGGTGAACATAACTCTTAAACCATAGCATTCCAGAACACCAAATTCTAGATCTAACATCTTCAACTAGTTGTCTAAAACATATCCAAACCTCACACTCTAGTCTTCAATACATGAGAAATGCAGAGTAAAAACATGGATAGTATCTTGCAAGTCAGAATACTTCTTCACAATAATGTCTTCAGTATTTATCAAATTTTCTCAAAAGCACTTGGAAACCTAGCAACAATAGCAATATACTGACATTATTAGCACTTCTACAAGTAATTCAAATCACCTTAACACTATAACTTAATCAACCAACAATAGAAACATTAGAAGATGCAGTTGACACCAATGACAACACAAACATGTTGACATCAATGACAACACCGATCAACACATACTTGCAACAATCTCCCCCTTTTTCATTGATGGCAACCTATGATATGAAAAACCATCATGACATAATTCTGCACTAATCACAATCTCCCCCTTTCTTTTATACATCTTACCCTCTCTTTGTTTTTCACATGAACTCTCTCCCCCTTTGACATCAATGGCAAAGGGCGACACACCTTCTTCAATATTTCTCCCCCTAAGTATGATACTGCACATACTTGCACTAATCTAAATTTCTCTGAACCATCCTATACCAACACCTAATCCCCTTAACTGTAAAATTCTTCAATGGCACTACCTGCTCCCCCTGAGAGGTAGCCTCCATCATCAGTCTAGAAAAGAATGAATCCTGAATCACACTAGACTGATGCACTTCCTTATGCATCTAGTTCAAAGAAGGAGGGGAAATAACACCCTAACTTCTCCCGGAGATACTCAAATGCATCCTTAGAAAGAGCCTTGGTGAATGTGTTAGCAACTTGATCTTTTATAGGCTCATAGTCAAGCTTCACTTCTTTCTCTCCAACCTTCTCTCTCAAAAAGTGATACCTGATAGAAATATGCTTTGTCCTTGAATGCATCACTAGATTTTTTGAGATGTTTTATGGCCAAATCAGATCATCATACTCAACTTTGATATCCTTTAGATTTTGTCTCATCCATAGCACCTGTGTACAACATGATGCTGCTACAATGTACTCTACTTTTGTAGAAGATAAGGATATTGAATCTTGCTTCTTGTTTTTTCATGACATAGCTCTGTCTCCAAGAAAGAACACACCACCACTTGTACTTTTCCTATCATCTAGACATCTGACCCAATCTTCATTTGTGTAGACACGTAGGGTGAAGTCATTATTTTTAGGATACCAAAAACTATGGTCTGGAGTGTCTTTCAAATACTTGAATATCCTCTTTACTACCATGACATGTGACTCTCTAGGATCTACTTGGAATTTAGCCACAAGACAGACTGCATGCATGATATCTAGTCTAGTAGCAATTAGGTATAGTAGTCCTCCAATCATTGATCTATATTTTCTCTAATCTACCTTAAGGGATTCATCATTTTTGCTCAGCTGGCAACTAGTTGTCATGGGAGTACAAACTTGTTTAGATTCTTCCATTCCAAACTTCTTCAACAATTCCTTGAGGTATTTTGATTGTGAAATGAAAATGCCTTTACCTGTCTAATTAATTTGCATCCCAAGGAAGAAGATCATCTCACCACACATTGACATCTCAAATTATTTTTGCATCTCATTTGCAAAGTTCTTACACATACCTTCATTTCCACCAAAGATTATATCATCCACATAGACATCAATAATAAGGATTTGATCTTTTCTTATCTTGATGTACAAATTATTGTTTGCAACCCTTTACTGAATCCCTACTGTAATAAATACCTATCTAACCTGGCATACCAAGATCTAGGAGCTTGCTTTAGTCCATACAATGCCTTCTTCAATCTGTACACCATATTTGGTTTGTCTAATAATCGAAATCCATCTAGTTGCTCTATGTATACTTCCTCTTCCAACTCACCATTCAGAAAAGCTGACTTCACATCCATTTGATATACCTTGAAATCCTTATGTGCTACATAAACTAGAAATAACCTAATAGCCTCTAGTCTTGCCACTAGAAAAAATGTTTCCTCATAGTCTATTCCTTCAACTTGTGAGTAGCCTTTACATACACATCTGGCTTTGTTTCTTACCACTTCTCCATTGTCATTCAACTTATTTCTAAAAACCAATTTTGTTCCAATCACATTCTTATCTACAGGTCTAGGGACAAGTTCCCAAGTCTTGTTCTTTTAAATTTTACATCAATTCTTCTTCCATTGACTTGACCCAATGTTCATCTTTACATGCTTCAAAACTATCTTAGGTTCAACCTACGAGAGTAAACAAATATTTACCTATTCTTCTACAATTCTTCTTCTTGTCATAACTCCTTTACTTTTGTCACCAATGATTCGATCCTCTGAGTGATTCATTTGCACATACTTGGGGGTTTTTTGAACTCTTTCTAGAGCTTCTTCTTCATTAGACCTAACTTTGTTGTCTTTGTCTTCTTCATCTACTTTTGTATCAACAAATCCATCTGATTCATATCCATTAGGCTCTGAGATTCTCTAAATATCTTCATCTACCTTCACATTTGTACTTTCAATAATCTTTCTTAACCTTTTTTTGAAGCATCGATAAGCTTTTCTTTTGGTGGGGTACCCAAGAAATATGCCTTCATCACATCTAGCATCAAACTTTCCTAACTCTTCATCTCTTCTGATATAACATTTGCTTCCAAAAACTTTGAAATATTTGACAGTAGGAGTTCTTCCATACCATAGCTCATAAGGTGTCTTTGTTCCATTTGCTTTGATTTGCACTTTGTTTTGAATGTAGACAGCAGTGTGAATTGCTTATTTCCAATTAACTTATGGTAGGTTTTCTTCCTTGATCATTGTTCTAGCAGCTTTCTAAACTATTCTATTCTTTCTTTTAACTACTCCATTTTGCTGAGTTCGAGGGGTAGACAATTGTCTCTTTATCACATGTTCTTCACAAAAAGCATTGAATTCATTTGAATTAAACTCACCACCTCTGTTAGACCTCAAACACTTGATTATCAAATCCATTTCATTCTCTACCATTACTTTAAATGCCTTTAACTTGTCTAGAGCTTATGATTTTTCTTTAAGAAAAGTAACCCAAGTCATTCTTAAATAATCATCAATAAGTAGCATGAAATACCTGTCATCTTGTAGACTTCTTGTTCTTGTGGGACCACACAGGTCTGTATGCACTAACTCCAATAGACTGGTAGAGGATTGTTGTTTTTCTCTTGAAACTAGTCTTTGTTTGCTTCCTAAATTGGAATTATTTGCAAATAGCATTAGCAGGATTCACAATCTTAGGTAGGTCTCTTACAGCTTGAACTGAGCTTAATCCTACCATATTATCAAAGTTAATATGACACATTCTTCTATGCCATAACCAACTTTCATTTGTCTGAGCCAACAAACAATAATTATTAGTACCTTTCAATTGATAAACATTACCATGAGTCTTCTTACCAGCATTAATTATTATTCCGGAGCTTTTCCTTATCTCACACCCATTATCCTTAAACATCAGATTGTATCATTTTTCACACATATGTACAACACTTAGAGTATTATGTTTTAAGCCTTTGGCATAAAGAACATCATCTGTATTATGCTTTCCATTAAAAGTAATTGACCCTTTTCCACAAATCTTACTAGCTGCATCATCACCAAATCTAACTAGTCATCCATCACACTTTTCCAATTTAACAAACTTACTCTTATCTCCTGTCATGTGATTTGAACATCTTCTATCAATGATCCATTCATCCTTTTCCTTTCTAACATGAAATGCAGACATCACTTTCTCTTCTTCTGGACTTCCTTCCTTCACACAACTTACAAGGGTAGTAGAAACAAGTTCTTCTTTTAAGGAAATAAACATGCATTCACTAGCATTACCATCCTCAAAATCAGATTCATCATCAGTTACACCATCATTTTCTTCAACATAGTAACTTTTCCTTACCATCTTACCTTTACCTTCTTTGTTCATAATCTTCAAATCTTTATCAAGACATCTTGAAGCATAATGACCAATGTAACGCCCTGCCTTGAACACCTTAAAGAAATTCACATTTAAGCTAGGAATTTTTTTTTTTAAATGATTAAGATAACAAAATAATGTTAACATAACTAATTACACCATTAAACTTACACCATATTCTCTAAGGATTCAAGGTTGCATTACTTACAAATCAACTAACATAATTTAACATACATCAGTAACTGATCTAAATCCAATGCACAATTAAATAGCTTATTCATATTCCTTACATGTCGTTAAACAATACAATCTACATGATTACATACATAACTGAAATGCTTTCCTTACACATAAGTACATCATTACATTGTTACATTGCCATTTTCAGACTACATCAGAATTACATACATTATGAATGATCTGTTACACAAGTCTGGTACAAGATTATACACATACATTTTCATCAACTGGTACAAGTACAATTGTCTGAACACTGGGATAAATCTCTTCTACACATGAACTTCGACAAGAATAACCAATGGATAAGGAAGCTCTTCCAGCCGACCATGTGGAACCCTGAGGTCCACCCCCCGAGCTAGGAGTTAACATGAGGTCCCAAACAATGACAATCAGGTAGACATAGACTAGCATGAACAAAGGATGACCAAACACCAATACAACACATGGCAATAACAACACAACACAACTTAACTTCCAGAGGCAACACATAACGAATGGGGAGAGTACAACTAGGGAATGCTAGGCTGCAGTAGGGAGAAGTGTCATCACATGGCTTGTCATGGGTTGTCCTGGTAAGCCTTCCTAGGCCCCGGCCCCCTTATCTTGGGTTGTCCTGGTAGCCTCTCCTGACTCCTGGCACCCATACAACGCTCATGCGGAATCAACATACCTTTCATGAGGACAAGGTAGTTGATCTTGCCATTCCAGGCCTTCTCATCTCATCTCAAGCCTAAACAAGCACTTGAGCCATGAGTGAGGCATCCACTTATCTTGTTTAGTGTGCTTAACTACCCAACCCCCCCTAATTCATTATTTAGGTTATCACTGAGTTATCAAACTCCCACATGGGTTGTCCTGGACGCCACTTTTGGGCTCCGGCCCCCATTGAGAGCCACTCCCCTACCTGCATCTAGAAGACCCTACTCAACAACATAGCAAACATCATCATGACAATGATGATACATGAACCATGCAAGGCATTAACCATCTTGCATAACAATTATTCTGATATGAACATATATGTGTAATAATGCAAGGCATTCACCATCTTGCATATCAACTTAATTACAAGGACATACTCTTAATACATTTTCCATGGCTTCCAATGAAGTCACTCATAACAAAAATACTTCTTCATGAATACCGATGTCTCCCCATTGTCTAACCCAACACAACATCCCAAACAAATAAATCACAACATTCATGAAGAGCCTTTCTACACATCATGATGCATTTAGAATATTTACATTCTTCCACTACACCATAACCAAATTCTTTAAAACAAAAGGCAACATAGTTTCATTAACTCAAGACACTTATCAACATGACGTCAGACAACCTTGGCCTCTGGAATAAACCCTTGACAACTTAGACTATTTCATAAACATTCCACTCACATTATACAATTCCAAACCAGAATATACTAAGCAACTCAAAAATCACAAAATAGTATAGGTCCATTATTTAACTCCAATATGTAAATGTACTTTAATTTAAGTCTCTTTTCTATATCTAGTTCCAATTTATTTAACCTACTTAATTTTACATAAGCACATATAATTAAAACATAACTAATTAAATAACTCATTTACCCATTATTTTATTAACTTTCAACTATGCATAACTCACTAGTTTTAACTAAATAATTACAATAATTTATTCGTAAAAGAAACACTTAATATAATAATGCTATTCAATTCCGGTTTACCATTACGACACTTCCATACCAATTCGGTCTTTATCATTTTCTTTCAAACTTGTCCAATTAACTTGACTCTTTCAAGAAATTAAATGAATAAGAACGCTGAATTAATACCATATAACTAAACGACAATTATAAAGAGGAGAAATCATCAACGACGAACATTATTGTTTTATTCCGTCTTCATACGGTCATTCGTTTAACCAGATAAGATAGTTTAATATACTTGCATGTCTTCGTCGTAATGATGTCTCGGAAATGTTTTAATCAAAGATGATTCAAATTTATCTAATAAGATGATCAGAACTGGTAATTCTCATGCTGCCAAAACTTGTTAGATGTATCAACTATGTTTGTTTCCAAGGCATTACAGTTCTCATGTAGATACTTTCACTATGTCTGTACAGCTGTAATAGACTACTGTCTTGTAGGGACCTATGGAGTCACGATCAACTTATATGAATTGTAAATGAGGTGTAAAATTGTTATTGACTATCTTACCACTGAAATGGATGATATTTGTTTGTATCACCAACTTCTGGCAGCGTCTGACAACTTGAAAATTTAATAAATTAATGGCAACAACTTAAATAGTTTTCTCTCTCTAACGAAAGGCTATGACTACAAGAAAACAATGATACACAGGAACGACAAACTAGAGTTGTTGAAAAGACTACTTACGGCTTCTAATAGCGTTCTTCTTATACTCAGCGGCAAACGATTCTTCTTACCATTATGCGGATTTCCAATTACAAAGAGGTGTGATTACAGTGTTACATGATGGCGGAAGTTTATTTCTAACAGAAGGTCACAGATAACAAATCCTCTGCAGATATCAACTGCTGTTTGTTGTGTGAGGGCATGACCATCTTCCTTGGCAGTGCATGCCTTTCTACGTGCTAACTCAGTTAATGAGATATCTATTAAATCTGCACTGATTGAATGAATCGTTTTCAAGAAAAATGTTGAATAAGAGCAACGGTGAAAACTTGTGCGCTCAGCTGAGAAGAACTCTCTAGATGAATGGAACAATTGCAAGATGAACAATACTGGATTTGTTGCAAAGACTTTAAAAACTTTCCATAGGGCGAACTGTGGTTATCAAACTAAATTCTACAGAAATACTACTTGAAATGCAATCGTATGGTGATCCTATTGTTGTGCAAAGATCGCTGGTATACACAAAATGGGTTTGCTGATAAGGTAATAGATTTTTTTTAACAAGGTGGCCTTTTTGTTTCTGATTTACAACCCTGCAACAGCTAGGAAATAGTTGATTACTGAGTTCAAAATATTGGTGATCGTTGACCCGCACCATGTAACTACCACTTCACCACAAGTATGAGTGCCAAATCAGACCAAATAATGAGCACATAAGACTCTTTAGGCAAACAAATCACCAATCGCCTAGGGCACAAGGCTCCACATGGGAGATGTCGATCAATCCCACGTGAGTTTTGCTCACACTACATACCACCTACCTCATGTCTTGCATATTTAGTATGCATCTATATCATTGGCTTTGGACGATTTGATTGAAACTAGCAGAGCTATTCAATAGTTTAGTTGAAACGATTCAAAACACTTACTGTGGTCGTTAGCTTTGGGTTGATCCTCCCTGACAGGCTGTCCTTCCAGAGTTAACCTAATCTAGAGATATTTATTATATTTGTGCTGCTTAAAAGTTTGTTTTAAAGAAACGTTGAGCTAAGTGCAGGTGCGACCCATATGTAGGAGTCTGACAGATTTATGTACCCAGTAGAGACCTGTTTTTACTTGTAATGGTCGCTGGTATACATAAAATGGTGACCGGCTGGTCAGGAACTTATTACCGAGTCTATACAGAATATGGATCAATATGATGCTTCAGGAAATCGCTTACTCCTAGATGTTTACCTATTTGGTCTCCAAAACTTTCTCCGATACCAAGGATTCACTAAACTTTTACTGTTGTCAATTGCTTTGGACGGCCAAAGTAGAACAGTCCATATCAAGGAAAGAGGTAGACCATGGGAAACTCAGGATTCAAAACTGAGTTCAAGCAATGAGGAACCATTGCTCACCAAGTAGAACACCTAATTAGGACATGCACTAAATTGTCAAGGTCAATATGTTGATCATAATCTTGTCAATTATCATCCACATGTTCAGCACAAACTGTTAATTTCCACAAGGTGTGAAATATCATGACCAAGTTTTCTGACCCATGTGCAATACGAGATTTTACAACATGCCAAGTAACAACAATCCAATATGAGGCTTTGACATCTTGAAATATAATGAGAAGTTTCAGAATATCAGAAATCAAAGTTCATAGACATAACTTGAATTAGTCTGTCAGACTTCACAACAACCCCAACAATGGGCATCAACAACTCCTTACTCAAGAAGAAAATAGTAAGTATAGAAAAACAGGATAAATATAAAGAATACAAGGAAGTTAAAATGTATTAGATGCAAATATTGTAACTGCTGATTGCAATGATTTGTACAGAAAGGCACTAAACCCATGTTAAATAGAGTCATGTTTTATAAAGGAATCAAGTAAAGAGCCTATCGGAACACCTAAAAGAGAACCCTATATTTACTAGAGGTCTGGAACATGTTCTGTGCCTACAGTCTTCTAAGTAAACCCTTGAGACAGCTTTGATCAGTACACTCCCGATTTGTGGAAACTAAATGAGAAACTAGTGCAAACTGCAAACGATTTGGAGTGCAATGGTTACAGGTAGCATACAAAACAAAATTGTTGGAATGGCCTTTGAAACTTTCAAGACAATACGATTGGTAGATGTATAACCTGTTCAACCTGTGATGAGGGTGCGGATGTGTTTTCTTGGTGTCTACAGATCACACATGATATAGTCTTAAAGTATCTACAGTGATACGGTTTCTTACTTTGGATCCCTAAAATGATAAAATATGGCTCATTTTCTCTTCTCAAACGTTTATGCAGAAATGGCAGATAAATAATTAAATCATAATAGAAAATTGTTTGAAATGTAATGGTTACAGAATAAGTATAAAACGGATTATCAAAGAGGCTCTAGAACTTTCAAGCAATGCGAATTGGAGGAGTAAAACTAGATTTCCGTCATTCATTCTAAAGAAAACAAGGATAGAATAAAGAAGACATTAGAACCTATATCCGTAGCTTAGATTCGATGCAGAATTCAATTCTTCAGTTGCAGAAAACTCGATCCTTCTTCTTCCTGCCCCATTCCCCCTCCTTGCCTCTACAAACTTTTCTTTTATAACACAGTCCCTTCCATTTTCCAAGGAACTTGGCATGCGGTCCTGTGCATCTCCCTCCTCAAGATATATTTTTATTTAATTTCCTGATCCCCAAAGGTTAATCTTTTTTTAATATTAACACACGATTCCAACAACATTTAATTTCTTTATAGCCGACCAACCAATTTGTTATTAATAAAGTTATAATATTGCATCAATCTATAATTTTACAACCATATATTAATTTATTTTATTAATTTAGTTGTAAATCACAAACTACAACATAACTTACAACTATTTAATTTATTTAAATATTTATTGTAAATAATATTATATTAAATAATACAAAATTTCTTACAATCTTTATTTAACAACTATACTTCTAATAAAATAATAATTTATTTACAACAATAATTAACAACTATCGACATTTATATTTTTCCATATAATGATTCTAATTAAAGCACAATACTACCTTACACACTTAGACACCTTCGAACCTACTTAGACTTCAAGGTGCAATATTACCTGACAGCAAGTCATGATCGAATAACAGATAATGACCAAAGGGATAAACTGACAACCAGACAACATTGACATGGGACCTCACGTTAACTCCAAACAACTAATCCATTGGCAAAGGCACACTCAGACCTGGTAAATTAGGTGGAGTCGGTGCCTAGTACCTGCATTCCTGCAACAACGCATGGTTAAACATAACAAGATATATATATATATCCACATGCAGTCCTATAGTGAATGGAAATCGCAGTGAGGTAGGGTACTCGAGAGCGAGTAATACGACACTATTCCATTCACGTTTATGTATAAACATTTAACTATATTGAGCAAGATTTCCGTTTACTAGTCAACAACATAAAGTGATCAACTATCTCACAATCCCATACAGTGAATATCATCAAAACATCTATAACATCTAATTTTATCAAATTCTAAAGCATAAGATAACATAATCCAACATCAATATCTATTATCATCACAATTAGGTCCATAATGAATTAACAAGATAACCAGGAATCCATCATCGAATGATCTAAGATACTATCATAATGTCCAATACTAATAAACAAACATCAATCTGATAGACGATGAGTTGAGGGGCACTACAACCAATCTTACCACAAGTGAAACATTTGAAAGGTAACTTACCTCAGAACTTTCTGGTTCCCTTTTTCATTCTGCTTACAAAGTTTGCCTCAATCACATCAAAGTCTTCTTCATCTGACTCCACAATAGGCTTATCTGATTTAGCAATCTTTTCTGATGTGCCCATAAAAATAGTTTCAACTTTCATAGGACCATCAGTGGTACCAAATTCTCTCATCTCAAAAGTAGTTAGTTTACCAAGCAATTGATCTCTTGAAAGCTTGTCCATATCTTGCAATTCTTCAATGGCTGACACTTTGTGACTATAATATTTGGGAAGTGTTCTGAGTATCTTATTTACAACTTCTTTATCATCTCCAAGGCCTTTATTGATAACTTCATCAATCTTCTGCATATAGCTTGTTATATTCTCATCTTCAAACATCTACATAGTTTCATATCTGGACTTTAAATTTTGCAACTTGGCTTTCTTGATAGATTCATCACCCTCATAGATATTCTTCAATTTATTCTAGATCTCATGTGCAGTTTCCAGATCCAAAACTTTCACTAGTTCAGTGTTAGATAGAGCATTTAGTAGAGCATTTCTAGATTTACCATTAGTCTCATAAACCTTAACCTCAGCTACTGTCTCTGAGCCATCTTTAGGTATAGTGTATTCATTTAGAACCATTTTCCATACATCATAACTAAGAGAAATCAAATAACTTTGCATCCTTACCTTCCAAAAGGCATAGTCATTTCCATCAAACTGAGGAATGTTTTTCTTGTGTGCCATCCAAGATCTACCTTAAGCTATTAGGCTTTCTTCCAAGGAACCCTCACTTTGATACCAATTGTTTCAATGCACAAGACAATTGAGAGGGGGGGGGGGGAATTAGTTGTATCAAAAAATTTAAATCCCCAAAAACATAAACACATCCACATTAACTCACTTAAACCCTTTTTCTATTATGAAGATTAAAAATGAAAAATAGATAACAAAAGCTTAATTACATCAACACCATGCATGAGAGAACACAATATTTTTACATGGAAAACCCTAAAAGGGAAAAACTACAATGAGGATTAGCTCACAATATAATGTAGTATCAATATCAAAGTACAAAGAGGCTCATTGCCAAAGGGATCACTGCCCAAGGCTCACTACCCAAAAGAATGTTCACTGTAATTGGCTCACTACCAAATGGGTGTTGGAATTAGTCTGGACAACTGAGAGGGTGGGTGAATCAGTTGTCTCACAAATTAAAACTTTTCTATTTTTAATCTTCTTTATCAAATTGCAATCAGATTAATAATGTAAACATTAAACCATGAATCAATAACACATGAGTAGAAATAAACTAAGCACACATAACACCAGGATTTTTACGTGGAAACCCGATTAAGGGAAAACCACGGTGGGGGTTAACCCACAAGATTCATACCCTGTTAAAAGTACTTAGAAGAAAAAGAGAAGGCACGTGCCTTTGGACTCATTGCCCAGAGCTCACTGCTCAAGAGAGGCTCACTACCTATAGAATTTATGTTTAATATAGAAAGAATTAACTGATAAATAGCATCTCCTTCATGCCTGGTTTAGTTTCATTGAATGCTCACAAAACTTCTTCTCTAACTCTTCATCTAAACAACTCTTGTTCTTCTACTTCTCCTCTACTCTGCTCTACCTTTGATCCTTTCTTCAGATTATAATGCGGACCTCCAACATAGTAGTCACATGATCTAGAGACTTCCACAAGCACATTAAATTCAACAAAAACATTTGCACTCCTCCAAATCATCAGAATCACTTGCATCTTCCTCTGAAACCTCAAGAACATTGTCTGCCCTGACTATCACTTTAGAAAGATTACTTGTAGACCTCCAAACCATGAACCACTTGAATGGATGATACACACTAACTTCCCAAACATGTCTTCAGATCTGCAGATCATTATTTGACATATCTAGAACAATCTAGATCTCTTTCTTGTCACTCTGTCTCTTTTGAGCATTGCAAAACTGGTTCTACTCAGATGGCCATAGCTTCTTCAAATCTTTATGCGAACCCTTCAAAGCTTAACTAGAGCTTCTTCAAACAATCCTCTACTTAGCGATATGGTCTGTATACATTGATCCTTATTAATTTTCTCAATATCCTCAACAATCTAGTCTTCTATATAGGCAGCAAAATAGGATACAGTTGACACCAATGGCAACAAGGATATGTTGACATCAATGACAACACCGCTTAGGCATATATTTGCAACAATCTCCCCCTTTGTCATTGATGGCAACATATGATGTGAAAAACTGATTTGACCATCAAGACAAGACATTCTCCCCCTTTCTCTTATCAGTTATGCAATCACTTTCTTCATTGCTCCCCCTTTCATCAGCAACTAGTTTTTCACATGAATTTCTCTCCCCCTTTGACATCAATGGCAAAGGGCACATATTTGCAGTCTTTTCTCCATATATTTGTTTCAGACCAAACTAAAAAAATACATGCAGACTACTCCCACTGAGTAGTGCCTCCTTGACATCAATCTGGATCACAAGATGTGACTGTGAATTCTACCGGACTGATGCACTCTAGTGCATCTTAATTCTGATCAGGAGGGGTAATAACCCCTAACTTCTCTCTAAGATACTCAAAAGTATCCTTGGGAAGAGGCTTTGTGAAAATATCTGTAATCTAATCCTTTGAAGACACAAACTCCAACTTGACTTCATTCTCATTTACCTTCTCTCTCAAGAAATGAAACTTGGTGGATATGTGCTTTGTCTTTGAATGCAACATTGGATTCTTTGAGATGCTTATTGCACTTGAATTATCACAGAAGATTGTGACAAGATCCTCAAACACAATTCTGATGTCCTTCAACATTTGCTTCATCCACAGAACTTGAGTACAATTATTTGCTACTACTATATATTCTGCCTCTGCTATAGATAGGGATATTGCCTCCTTCTTTTTGCTCATCCAAGAAACCAATCTAATTCCCAAGAAGAATGCACCACCACTAGTGTTTTTTCTGTCATCCACATCTCCTGCCCAATCACTATTTGTATATGCACAAAGAGTGAAGTCATTATCCTTTGGATACCATAATCCATAATTAATTGTTCCTTTGAGATATCTGAAAATTCTCTTGACTACTACAACATGGTATTCTCTAGGATCATCTTGAAATCTAGCAACAAGTCCAACTGAAATCATGATATCAGGTCTGGTCTGAGTTAGATAGAGCAGTCCTCCAATCATTGATCTATATCTTTTCTGATCTACCTTAGGTGAATTATCATCTTTACTTAACTTGCATCTAGTTACCATAGGTGTACCTATTGGCTTTGAATCTTCCATTCCAAACTTCTTCAATAGTTCTCTCACATACTTAGACTGAGATATGAAGATACATTTATCTGACTGAGTGCTTTGCAGACCTAAGAAGAAATTCATCTCACCGAACATGAACATCTCAATTTCACTTTTGCATCTGATTAGCAAATGTTTTGCACATACTCTCATTTCCACCAAAAATGATATCATCAACAAATACCTCAACAATAAGAATATTCTCATGATCAATCTTGAAGTAAAGATTACTATCAGCAGTGCCTTTGCTATAACCTAGCTTTAGCAAATACTTATCTAATCTTGCATACTAGGCTCTTGGGGCTTGTTTGAGTCCATACAATGCTTTCCTTAACCTACAGACCATATCTCTCTGATCAGACAACTAAAATCCTTCTGGTTGTTCAATGTAGACTTCTTCTTCTAACTCTCCATTTAGAAATGCTGACTTGATATCCATCTGATAGACTTTGAAATCTTTATAAGCAATAAAAGGAAGAAACAATCTGACTGTATATGAGGAAAATTGATTAAATCAAAACTAATAAATCAAAAGCCCGTAACATAAAAAGAACTAATCTAAATAAAAGCCATTATTAGTAAATCCAATGAAATAAGAAAGCTTTTACTGAGATTTGTGTTCTTTTTGTTGAAATGTAGATTGCTCAATAATGCTACGAAACCATGTTTGCAACAAGCAAGTAAAGTGCTCAAAGATCAATGCCAAATATCGTAAAGTTGCTCAATCGATGCAATGTATGCTCAAAGCACTATTAAAGGATGCCTGAGAATAAGTGATGGAAGAGGATTTGAGAAGCGGATGAGGGGGGTTTATATAGGTTTCAACAGAGATCGATCAATGGTCTAGATAATTCAGAAGAATCAATGGAGGAGATAAATCAAATAACCATGATGAATGTGCACATGACATGTGTCAATCCATAAGGATATTTTTATTAAGATATGATGAAAACAAGATTGATTGAATAGATAACTCAACCTATAATTTTGCCTTTTTTAGAGTTCTAAAAATAAGACTGATTGTGCACATGAGTTAACAAGATATTTTAAGAGGAATTAGAATATATTTGAAATTAAATAAATAAATTTATTTAATTGATTGTGCATGATTGAGGAATAGAAGATTATAAATAAAATACTTGATTTTATTTATTTTTAGAGGATTGAGATAATTTAAATAAATTTGCATGATTTATTTAAATTTAGAAGAACAATTGTTTTCATTAAATAATGTAAATTATTTAATTGTAGATAAGAGGATTTGTGATGAATTAATTAAATAATTAATTTATTTAATTAATGGAGACTTGAAATTTGAACGAGGATAATGATTCAATTAAATAATCAAAATTATTTAATTGTGCAAGAAAATAGAGGAATTTAATTTAATTAAATAAATCAAGAGAATTTATTCAATTAATGTCGAAATTATGTGATTTGGAAGAAATAGATGAAATTAATTAAATAATTAGATTATTTAATTAACGTTGACTGCCGATGATTAGAAGAATTGATGAAATACAAGGGATATGATCACTTGGTCATTTTAGGGTGTCTACATTTTGCCCTTCTTTGATGCAATGCAGTTTACAGCGTTGCATCAAAGAAATTGATTATTTGAAGACATGATACAATTTTGATGCCCCAACATAGCTAGTTGTCCCTGTGTATGCCCCCTCGAGTGGGAAGACAAGGAGGTGACAGAAGAACTGGTTTGATGCTCGACTTAGAAGGTTGCACGAAAAGGTAGTAGAGAGAAGAATGGGTTGGGAAGAAAAAAAGAGGGAGGGATGCTATAAATAGGTCCCATTGGGACAACACTCCTCATTTGCACACTAAGAGCTTGCCAAATTTAGAGTGTAGAGCCTCCAAACCTAGGTTGTGAGAGTTGAGTGGAAGGAGCTGACAGCGAGGAGAGATGTCGATTCCAGCACATAGGCATCGGGTGGAGTTGGTATGGACGTATGGGAGGCCAGCAGGAGCTCTGACAGTGGTAAGTGTCTGACAATCTCTTTGTGATTGACATTTTAGGGTGGTTTTTAGGGCTAGGTCTAGGTAGGTCTTTAGGTCAGCCAAAAGTGCTACAGGGTAGAATGGCACATTTAGTAGTCGGGTTAGGCACTTTTGGAGCACTACAACACTTCTGGTAGGTCAGTATAGCACGTTTGGCAATGCCACAGTGCTATTGGTTTGTGGTTATCATGCCGCAGCGCGGTTGGTAGGGTCCTACAGCGCTCTTGGCAGAGCAGTAGAGCACGATTGGATAGGTAGCGAGGTGCAGTTGGTAGGGGAGGTAGAAAATTAGGTTGCCTTTGGTAGTACAGAAAGGCGTGGTTAGAGGCATGGCGAGGTGCACTTGTAAAACAAGTTGCCTTTGGTATAGGATAGCTCAGCGCTTCTGCATAAACAGTATGGCATGTTTGGTAAGATAGTGCAACGCATTTGTATAGAACAAGGTGTGATTGGATGGGCTAGAAGAAATAAATAGTTAGGTTGACCGAGGAGTCGATCACTTAGGCTAGAGAATGGGAGAGTCAGTCCTAGGGCTGGTAGTAGAAAGTAGACGTTGGTAGGACTATGGAGAAATGGTTAAAATGTCTAACAAGTGGTTTGTTGTGAATGTAGAGGATTATGCCTCCATTAATGTCGAGAGAGTGACACCACCCCATAGCACATGAGGTGGTACAGCTGACATGGGAGGAGGACGTGTTCCTAGAGCACGCAAGATTATGGCATGTGGCACACCTAACACACATTAGGGCAAATCTCTTCCTAGTGATTGTGGTAGTAGAGAGATTTCATAGTGAGACATGCTCATTTCACTTTCTGATGGGGGAGGCTCAGTGACATTGGAGGATGTGTATCGCATCCTCAAGATTCAGATTGATGGAGAGTGAGTGGACTTTGACCCAGCACGAGTGAGGTAGGCTTGGTAGAGGTATTTTGTACAGATGATTTGCAGATAGACAATGGCGAGATTCGATGGGCAGATGTCCCAAGACTCTGCGATAGGATTAGATGGATAGTTTCTTCATTGATTGGTGGCTTCCTGTGCCCAGACAAGTGATCTAGAGGATTATCCATTGGATGGAGCACTGTACTATCTGGGATGTTCAAACATGGCATTCAATATCCATGGGGCCCATGTGTATTAGGGCAACTATATCGAGACCTGCATGACTGCGTCTACAGGAGAGGCTAGAGTCTCTCAGCAGGGGTGACTCTTCTACAGGTGTGGGCATGGGAGCACATTCCAATGATCAGACCCCTTACACATCGTCGTCAGGAGAGGGGAGAGCCTTATGTGTTTCTATATGAGGGAGTTATCACATGCCGGAGGCTAGGATCTGTTAGCCATTGGAGGTGACAAATCGATGAGATGGACCAGTTTGTTTGGAGGTCGTGGTTACCATGCCAGGAGTGGGAGGATGAGCATGAGCAGCTGATGTACTGTCGCCAAGCTTGATACCTGTTCAGGAGGTGGACAGATACCATAGAGAGATACCTACCAGAGCGGGTACTCAAATAGTTTGGGCTACCACAAGGATTTTTGGTTGGGGAGACGACCCATGCACAGACACGTAGAGAGGTTGGGGACTAGGATGTAGAGATTCTAGTGGCTACAGCTTTGATAGAGTTGCAGGGACTGGTACTAATGAGATGGGATTGGCATTCCAGATTGGTAGATCTAGGGACACTACCAGAGTATGACAGGTTTTGGCAGACACATAGGCTAGTGAGACTGACTACACCAAGTGTGGCAGGGGCAGTGGGGGAGGTACTAGTCCCCGGTGCAAAGGTGAGGATGAGGCGACAGGTCAGAGAGGCTAGACAATAGGTAGATATAGAGGCCAGAGGCTCACAAGTGGATGTGGAGATGGCTGAGGTAGAGGATCCGGTCATAGAGACTGATTTACAGTGGGCCAAGTGGCTACTATAGGAGGAGATAGCCTGGAGGACCTGAGTAGAGCTCCGGATGGTTTAGGTTAGGATAGATAGGGATGCAGTGAGAGCAAAGGTGAGATAGGCTGAGGCCCTAGTACAGGTGCAGACATAGATAACCATATTGGTACAGGCATCCCTGGCATAGGTACAGGTATAGGCATAGATCTAGGCATAGGCACAGGCAGCACCTACACCAGCAGGGGATGACAAGCAATTAGCCCAGGTGATCAGGGAGAGAGATGTAGAGGCACAGCTATGGATGACAGCAGAGGACACACTATAGAGTGAGGCAGGAGAGAGATGAGGCACACCATGCACTAGGTGCCAATCAGAGGACATTATATAGTGAGCTTGTCTAGGTGCAGGGAGAGCTAGTGTCAGCAGGCAGAGAGGCCGAGTACTACAGGGGTCTCTATGTTGGTGCAGTGCTAGCAGCTTAGTAGGCACCGAGCTACAGAGAGAGGAGTAGGTCTAGAGCATCCAGGTCTTGTAGGACAGGGTAGTCATTGTCCTTAGTTAGAGGACCCTTCATGCCACTAGAGGGCGGAGGACCAGCAAGGGAAGGAGGACCATCTGGGGGACCTGCATCGAGCATAGGTGGAGGACAGGGGCCATAGCAAGAGGGCAGATAGACCCACTAGAGCATGCATATTTGTACATTGTACCATTTTTGTATCACTTTTTGTATCATTATGGACACTTGTATATTTGGACTGATGTTTGCGTGCATCCGATGTATATTTTGAGGGCTCTTGATAGCCCTAATTATACTTTATTGATGTATACATATGGACTATGTTTGTAGACACTGACATTTTGTATTTTGATGACATTCACATGAGATATATATATATGATGACATATTGTGTTCACTGATGTTCATGCTTTCGTGTATGCATTTCCTGATGACATGGATTGGAGGATATGTATGTATGATTATGGATTTATGTGATGATGTATATTGCTTATATGATGCTTATAGATGTATGATGATATAGATGCTATGACTTGCAATATCTAACATGTGGGTTTTGCAGATATGAGCCAGAGGGAAGAAAAGTGGGGATGGAAGAGAGAGACTGTTGATCAATCTTTTCTTTTGAAACAATATAAGGCTATGGGTAAATGGATGGGTAAATGATGAGCTTGTTACATTGGTTTCACATTTGTATATAAAGAGCAATCCTTATTTTTCATATAGCACGTGGATAGTTCACCACCAAGGTATAAAAGACCAAGGTGCCGTAATATCCAAGTGTGTGGACGTTGACTCTGCAAGCAAGTGGTTTGAACTTAGATCCCTTAGACATAATATGACCTTGTTGGTACATATGAATGAGCCATAGTCTTGAACATAAAATAAACTTCAATATATGTAAATGCAAGAAGAGTACTAAATATGTAAGATGCTAGGTCGTAACACACACAAGATAAATATGATGTTAAGAAAGATACTAAAGATCATTCCTCAAACATGGCACACAAAAGCAATGACTATGCCCCCAATCCGTACTGCATCACAACATACCAAGATTATAGATAAATCAAAGTAGCCTTGAATAGGTAATGGATAAAGGAGCAAAAGATAAACCATAAAGCAAATTGACTAACTTACAAAGTAAACATATAGCCAACATATTCTCTTGCCAAAGAGGTTGCTCAAGATAGATTGGATAGGAAAGATAACAACCTTATCATAGGAACTCTGTGTCTATTAAAGGGGGGTCATCTACCTAAAAAGACAATGTCATGCTTCACGAAATGCTACATGTCACAGGAGACGTGTGTGCTAGTCTCGACAATGGAACACTTTGTAGAAGACAAGCTTGTTGATCTGGTGCTTTGGTTAAGCTGGATTTAGCTGATGTTGGCAATCAGAATAGTAGGACAGTAGATGACTTTGGAAGTAGGTTGCTTTGTTGTAGATTTTCTAAGAACTTTTTCTTTGAAAGGATGCACTAGCTTGCTAGTTTGCTGCTTGAGTTAGTCAAGTCGAGGTGAGTGGATTTTGAGAAATGGAAGACTAGAAAGATGACATGTCAATGGATTGGGGTGGGTGAAGAGTGATGAATCATATGTGCTTGAGTACTAGATACATCCTTTGTATTCTAGACTACCTACATACCCTATATCCATGGGATCAAGGCACATTATGATGAAAGATGAAAGTGATAATATGTAGTTCTAGGTAGAGTGATGAGATGGGTCAAGGTGTTTGAGCTTGGGTTGGGTAAATGATGAGATCTTATGTACCTAAGTACTGGATACTTCCTTCATATTCTAGACTGCCTACATACCCATATCCATGGGATCAAGGTACCTTAAGATTGAGAAGAGATAATATGTAGTTTTGGTTGATGTGATGATGTAGGAAAAGCATTGGGAAGATAATAACCTTATCATAGGAGTGATGTGTCTATTAAAGGGTGCTATTTACGGAAAGGAGAATGATTGAAGAGTGTGTTGCGAACCATGAACAAGGAACCACTCCTAGACCTAGGTTAAGGAAAGAGTTGCCCCCATTCCGGTAGAGGAAATTGTATGGGTGACCAATGGAGAAGACACAGAAAGCTTGACCTAGGACAAGACAGTGCTAACTGTTCACACAGATCAAAACGTAGGATGACGACGATGGTCATTGACAAATTTCCAAGCTATACTAGATAGGGAGATGGAAATGCAAACAAGGTCAATGGTTTTATTATGAATGGATGGAGTGTGCTGTGAAATGGACATGGAATGAACTAGACTCAAAAAGATGATGGATGTTGACTCTACACATAGCGCCCGTTTGCTAGGTTTTCACTATGGTACTTATCCAAGGCGCCTGTTTGCCAGGTTTTCACCAGAGGACGAAATGTTTTGGATTTTTTTTTGGAATATTCTGAAGATCAGGCATAAAACTTCTTGAGATGAACACTGTTAAGTAGCTCATCTAGAGGAATTCCGTTAGGTGTAGCTAAAGTATAAGCTCCTGATCCATATGCTGCTGTGACAATAAAGGGACCTAACTAGTTAGGCTCAAACTTGCCCTTATTTTCTCAATCTGCTTGATTTCTCTGATTCTCTTTGAGTACAAGATCACCAACTTGAAACCGTCTTTCTTTTATCTTTTTGTTGTAAGTATGCCAGAGGCAATTTTGATAGACATAGAGATGATTAAGTGCAACAAGAAGCCTCTCATCTAGTAGTTCTAGCTCAGCTAATCTGGAAGTGTGGTACTCCTCTCTAGAAATCAGGTCTTGCATGGATACTCTGAGGGATGGGATCTTGACCTCTATGCGTAGGATGGCTTCAGAGCCATAGACCAAGGCATAGGGTGTGGCACCAGTTGGTATTCTGATACTAGTGTGGTAGGCCCATAGGGTGGGATTGAGTTGCAAGTGCCAATCACGACCAGCTTCATTGACTATTTTCTTGAGGATTTTGAGAATGGTTTTATTGGAAGCCTTATCTTGGCTGTTACTTTGAGGATAGTAGGGAGTTGAAAAGCGATGTTAGATATTGTATTGTGTGCATAAGGCATAGACATCTTGGTTCTTGAATGGTCTCCCATTATCAGTGACAATGGCTTGGTGAATACCATACCGGCATATGAGGTAGTTAAGGATAAACTTGGCTATTTGCTTACCAGTGATATAGGTCATCGGAATGGCTTCAACCCACTTCATGAAATACTTAGTGGAAGTAATCATGAACTTATGGCCATTAGATGAGGATGGGTTGATTTTTCCTACGAGGTTGATACCCCATTGAGAAAAAGGCCAAGGAGTTGTCACAGGTTGTAATTCATGAGCTGGTGCGTGAATCAAATCTCTATGCTGCTGACATTGTAAACACTTCTTAGCAAATTGTATAGCATCTTGCTCTATTGTAGGCCAATAATAACCTATTCTGAGTATCTTCTTAGCGAGATTAGGACCAGTAGGATGTGTGCCATAGACACCTTCTTGTATGTCTTGTAAGGTAACTTCAGCTTCTTCCGTGTTAAGACATCGTAAGAGGATACTATCATGACTCTGACGATATAGTGTATCACCCAGAATGGTGTAATGGGAGGATCAATGAATAAAGGTTTTGCGTTGGGTAGATGATAGGTCAAAGGGAAAGGTCTTGTGTTTAAGGTATTCATAGATGTCTTCGTACCATGGGGAATTGGGACCAACAAGTTTGCAGATGATTTTAGTAATGGGAACATCAACGACTAGTATTAACAACTATTCGATCAAGAATTTGCATTTATGTGTATTTGCAGGCATGTCAATTAGTGACCCTACCGAAGCCATAGAATCTGTAGCCTTGTTATGCTCTCTTGGAATTTGTTCAAATGTGATGCTAGAAAAGTGTGGTTTGTAGGCATCCACTATTTGCTTGTAGGGGACCAAATTTTCATCTTTTGTTTGGTACTCATCTGTGACTTGTCAAATGACTAGTTGCGAGTCTTCATATACCTATAGTTCTGTGATGTCCCATTGAACTACTGTATTGAGACCTATGAGAAGTGCTTCATACTCGGCAATGTTGTTGGTGGAAGGGAATGCAAGCCGATATGACTTTGGAATGTAGTCATTTTGAGGTGTGACAAACAAGATGTCGGCCCCTAATCCATGCCGTGTGTAGGAACCATCAAAATACAACTTCCACATTATTTAGTTGGAAAGAGTGAAGAGATTCTCATCTGGAAAGTCTACCACCATAGGGTGTGTATCTGTCATGGGTGCTTCTGCTAGTTGATCTGTTAGGGCTTGTTCTTTGATTGCATTACGATCCATATACTCAATGTCGAACTCACTAAGGATCATGACCCATTTAGCTAGTCTACCTGTAAGAGCTGCTTTTGCTAGTAGATACTTCAATGGATCAATTTTTGCTATAAGATTTGTGTGTTGGTTCAACATGTAATGCTGTAACTTTTGGGAAGTGAACACTGTTGCTAAACAAGATCTTTCCATTGGTGAATAATTGAGTTCATATCCCACCAAGGTTCTACTGATATAATAAATTGCATGCTCTTTTCTTGATTCATCATTTTGTGCTAGAAGGGCCACGAGGGCTGAAGTTGTAGTTGAGATGTATAATATCAAAGGTTTATCAGCAACTAGTGGAACCAATACAAGAGGTGTAGCTAGATACTCTTTGAGCTAGTCAAATGCTGCTTGACACTTATAATCCCATCAAAATGAGACATCCTTTCAAAGCAAGTGTTGAAATGGTTGACATTTATCTGCTAGCTGTGAGATGAAACGCCTAATGGACTACAACCTTCCCTGAAGGCTCCTTAATGCTTTGAGGTTCTTTGGTGGAGGCATCTCCACTATAGCCTTTACTTTTGTGGGGTCTACTTCAATGCCTCTATGAGATACAATGTATCCCAATAGATCCCTGATGTTACACTGAAGACACACTTCTTTGGATTGAGTCTTACTTGATATTTCTCGAGCTTGTCAAAGATCTGTCCTAGAACTTGTATGTGATTTACCCTAGAAGATTTAGCTAGTATGTCATCCACATAGTCCTCCATGATATGATGAAAGAGGTCATGGAATATCACTGTCATTGCTCTTTGATAAGTTACCCCTGCATTCTTTAGACAAAACAGCATGACACACCAACAATAATTACCCCACAGACAAGTAAAAGTTATTTTATGTTGATCTTCTTCTGCTATCCTTATCTAATTATAGCCTAAGAATCCATCCATGAGAGAAAGTATTTCATGACACGCTGTCAAGTCTACTATGAGGTCAATGTTTGATAATGGGAAGTCATCTTTAGGACATGCTTTGTTCAGATCTCTAAAATCATTACACATGCAGATGCGCCCATTAGGCTTAGACATAGGTACAATGTTTAATACCCAATCTAAATAATCAATGGGTTGGATGAACTTTGCATCTAACAACTTCTGTATTTCCACTTTTACCAAGAGAGCTATCTGTGGGTACATTTTCCTCAGCTTTTACTTGACTGGTTTAACTTTTGGATCAACTGTGAGATAATGAACTACTAGCTTAGGGTCTAGCCCTGGCATATCCGCATAGGTCCATGCAAAGTTGATGGTTCTCTATAAGAAGAATTTGTTAAGATTCATGTGCTCTGTTTCTGATAATGATGCTGCCAGGAATGTGGTCTTAGGATTTTGCTTTGTGCCAAGGTTTATCTCTGTAGAATCTTCCACTATGAGAGCTGACTTCTCTTGATGCTTAGATGGTAGGGGAAGGTCAAATCCTCCATCCTCAAGTGCCACAGTTGGGTTTTCACCTTTGGATACATCCTTTGTTTTTACTATTTTGTGATCGGGAGGTGCCACAGTGTGGTTTTCACCTAGAGATCTTTCTTTATTTTTACTTTTACGACTAGAGGATTTGGCATTCTCACCAAAATAAGTAGTTGGCTCTAGTTCCATTACAAAACCTTCTTTATGATCACCCAGAGGGATACCCTCTCAGAGTCCCATGAACTTAGCTAGAACTTTGTCATTCTGAAATACATCTATAATGGGGGACCCTTATTGGTCCCAATCAATAAGTTTGGGGTAGACAAGTGTTACATTCTGGGTGTTTGTGGTGGAGGTTAAGGATACAGATGATAACATAAAGATGAAGGATTCGGTGAATAGGCCAGTCATATGGAGGGAAGAGTCATCGATGATATCCTCATTAGACATTGAATCGATGATAGAAGTTTCAGCCACCTTGTTGAGGATACCCTTGATGTCCAAGGCAAGCGGTACCTTCTTACCAAATCCTAAAACCTTCTTGTCTAGTTTCTTCATCACAATAATGGGTTCCATTATGCCTTGATTCTATTTCCCAAGGCCACCTTTTCCTTTATAGCCCATGTGTTTGACTATCCTTAAGCCATTACCATATTGCTTGACTGGTATTGTGACCGGTTCTTTCTCCTTGTAGAGCCAAGAAGAAATGTCCTCAATAGTTTCCTCTTCCAATAATTGTCCCTATTGGAATTGGATTAGAAATGTTGGGGGAGGAATAGTTTCTTTTTTAGTACTTTTGAAATGGGTGGTTGGTCGTAAGATTTAGGGGACAAAGGCATCCGCCCTACACAACAAGATTTTGAGATATCATATGTTCCAAAGCGTATATCCCAGATGTGAGCTTTGATTTCAGGAAGAGGATTAGGTTCACTTGTAGAGGCTTGTGTCAGAGTTTCAGGATCGACATATAGTGGGGATTCAAGTGTTTTTTCATTTTTAGGCACTTGGTTGCAATTCTTATAACTACCTTGCAAGACACGATAGAATTCAAAAGGATTGGGGTCTCTTGGGATAGTTATCTCTGTACCATTGACTGGGAACTTTAGAGACTGATGGTACATGGAGGGAACAACTTTCATTGCATGGATCCATGGGCGGCCTAGGATAATGTTGTAAGGTAGCTCAATATCAAGGACTTGGCACCTGCTTTCAAGCATGACAGGACCCAGTTGTATAGGCAAGTGGATAACACCTTCTGAGTAGCATTCAACATCATCATACCCTTTGATTGTAATACTTTGATCAATGTTGACATGATGCTTAGAGTATCCCAATTGCTTAAGTAACTTTAAAGAATAGATGTTGAGACCAGCACCACCATCTATGAGTATACATTTGATTTTGTGCTTATGGATGAGAACTTCAATATGAAGGGCATCATTATGACATGGATCATGGGAAGGGAGGTCTTTCTCAGAGAAGACCACATTGTAGGGTGAAGCAATGTTACCTACTATAGCTCGAAAATCTGCGACCGCTATGTTGTTAGGAACCGAAGACTCTTGGAGGGCTTTTTCTAGCACTGCTTTATGTGCGGGTGATGACTGTAGAAGGTCTAAAATAGATATCTGTGCTGGAATTTTCCCTAAATATTTGACAAGATTATAATCGGATTGAGTTGGGAGACTGGGTGTAGGACCAAGAATGGTGACACGACCACGATGAGTGGTAACAGCTCAATCCATAGAGTTGCCTTTGATTGTGAGGGTAGACACTCAACTCTCTTCAAAATGACCTACAATGGAGTCAAAGGAAGTGGAAGCACGATTGACACCTTTACCTTTATCCTGAGGAGGAGGTGGACCATGGTGAGGGAATGGTTCCTTGTACATGTTGAGGTCTTTGTTCGTGTGTTGAGCTGGTGGTTCATCTTCAAAAGAGATTTGGTTGCCTTCGATGAGATTTTGGATTAGGTGTTTGAGTTTCATGCACGATGCAGTTCTGTGCCCTTTGCTCCTATGGAACTCACAATATTCATTATCTCTGTAATGTGTAGTTTTGTAAACCAGTTGGCCATATGGGGGAGCATCAGGTAAGGTGAGTAGCCCTTTCTATAAAAGCTTCTATAAGATGGACTCTATGGGCTCTCCCAAGGGAGTGAACTGACACTGTGGAGGGTAATCTTGTTGAGGTCACTCTTGTTGTCATTGTTGTTGGTTTTGATAAGGTTGTCTTTGTTATTGCTATTGTTGAGGTGGAGCTTGACTTGGTTTGGAAAGTTGTAGTGGCATTTGCAAAGTTTGGACATGTTTAGAATTGACCACCCCATTGTTGACCATGTTTTTATTTTTGTTCCAAAACTTTAGTTTATCGTTTGTCTTTTGATGAGGAGCATTGTCTTTCATTTCTTTGAAGATTTTGACCACACCCTTAGCAATGAGGGCCTTCTCAATATTGATTCTCTTGTAGATAATTTCGTCGAAGGTTGTAGCACTAAGAATTTGCAAATGAAAACCTAACTCTTGGTTAAGGTTCTGCACAAATATGCTAACAAGCTATTTTTTAGGTATCTTGAATGGGAATTTGCTAGCTATTTGTCTCCATCGCTGAAGGAAAGAAATGAAATTCTCTCCATTTTTTTGCTTGTTGTTGTATAGATCAGTCATGGAGATCTCATGCTCTATATTATAGGAAAAATGGGTGGCAAATTTCTTTGCTAGCTTGTTAAAAGATTTAATACCCGTGGGTAGGTGTGAGAACCATTCTATAGCTTGACCTCCAAGATTGTGAGGAAAGAGACACATAAGATATGTGTCGTTATGTGAGACCTTGAAGCAAGCAAGATAGAATTCCCTGAGATGGTCTTTTGGGTCACCTTTTCCTTTGTATTTGTCAAATTTGGGAATAGTGAAATTTTGAGGAAAAGGGATCATAGGTAATGACCGATCAAAAGGATAAGGACATACTTCTTCCAAAGAGAAGGTCTTCTTAGTGTGGCCAAACGTAAGATCAGATAGTTATTGCTTAACCTTCACAAGTTTTAGCTCCATAGTCATGGGAGGGGTTGGAAACATCTCTGTTGTCCTAGCAGTGGTTGTTGATTCCCATATGGAAGATTGTAGTGCAAACCATGGGCATTGGTGTTATAAGGGTCATATGATTGGTTGGGGTCATATGTGTTGTACGTTGGGTTTAGATTGGGTTGGAATTGGATGATTTGATTTGGAGGAGGTGGGGGTGGCACTAGATAAGAATGTAGGCTTTGTGATGGTTGAAGAAAAGACTTTGGTGGGGGAAAGCTAAAGTTTGGGTTAGGTTGCGATTGCGGCATATATCTTTGGGAAGTTTGATTTTAGGAGTGTTGTTGGTGGATAGGTAATGTGTTGAAGAAGTTTAGTGCTGATGATTGTTGTGGTGGGGGGACATAGGTAGATGTGTTGTGTGATGATTGAGGTTGACTGAGGATGAACGTAGAAGAATTTTGTGGTGGGGGAACATAGGTAGATGTGTTGTATGATGATTGAGGTTGATTGAGGATGAGCATAGAAGAATGTTGTGGTTGGGGTTGCATGACCCTGGTTGGTTGAGGGATACGAAGATTTGATGAGGTTGGGGGTGGTGCTTGTTGAGACCCTTGTTGCATGGCTACATAGTTGTTCCCCAGATTATAATTTTGTGGGAAACCTTGTTGTGATGGGGTAACCAATATTCCACTTGCAATTGGTGTGGACACTTTAGGAGCTTGTTGTATGTTTGATTGAGCTATAGTGTCTTGTTTGGCTAGTTTTGCTTGACGTTGGAGGGTCTCTTGTTGGTTTTTTTATATCTTCATAGGAGTCAAAAGCAGTGATATGACCCTCTTTCCTGTTGGGTTTTGATAAAGGGGATTCTCATATTGTGCGATCACTTTCCCTTGTGAGTTTTGTTCGTGTAAGGGAGTGGTCACTATTGACATGGTTTGGACTGCTTGTATGGCATTTTGGGAGTTGTTTGTGTCCTTGAGATTGGATAAATCAAAATCTTGAGGTAAATTGGCTCCTTGCTCTGCTAGCAAGCGAAAGAAATGATCTTGGTTCTCACTAAGGATTTTGTCAAAGGCAGCTATGGCCCTAGGATCTTGTATGAATTCATCAAGATCTTGTCCATCTTCTTGAGAGGATTGACCTATTTCAAAGTGTCGCTCTTCTTGAGATGGGACTTGATCTATAGCATAACCTTGTGGAACAAAATCTTGAGGCATGCTAGGGTATAGTGAGGTGTACTTACCAAAGGGACCCTACCTTCTTGAGATGGGACATGACCGATAGTATAACCTTGTGGAACAAAATACAGAGGCATGCCGATGGTATAGTGAGGTGTACTTACCAAAGGGACCCTACCTTCTTGAGGATTGCTTGGTTGGTCAAGTTGTGGCATGTTTGGAGAGTTGGTAGATCTTTCCGCGGGTGTCCTAGGAGTAACCTTGGGAGTAATGTTGGCTCAGCCTAATTGAGGTGTGTGAGGAGGTGATTTGCGCTTCCTAGGGACAACTTGCTTGGACTTCATAGTTTGCTAGAGTCTAGTGGTTACCATGGAATATACTAGGACAAAAGCTGGGATTCTGCTTGTTTTTTTTTTGAAAAGACAAAAATTGATGCACAGTTGACTGGACAAAATGTGCTATACTATTTGACCAAAGGCACAGGACTATGCTACCAAACGTGACCTACTGTAATACCAAAGGTGATGGACTGAGATACCAAAGGTGAGGTACTGCTATACCAAAGGTGAGCTACTGTGACCAAAAGTGAGCTATTGTTATACCAATGGTGCTGAAGTAGGGTTTCTAGAGATGAGGTGCTATTATACCAAAGGTGAGCTACTATACTACGAAAGGTGAGCTGCTGTAATACCAGAGGCACTGAAGTAGTGTCTGATGCTTTTAAAAAGGCAAATTTTGATAGATTTGGTTCTGTTTCTGATTGGATTTGTTTTGGCAAGAGAAAACATAGCAAACAAATTTAGCAAAAGGGATTGACACAACAGATAGTGTATGTTCGAGGCTCAAAAAAGCCCAATGTTTCCATAGGTATAAGACAATTGCAATCAATAACAAGCACTTTTTATCCTAGAGACAAGGTTTCATTGCAGTAGATCAGCTCACAGCTTAATACTCCATCGATAAAAATGTCATTCCATAAAGGTGTTGGACATTTTGTATCTTTGCAAGAGACGATAGGTAGGGATATCTCACCCTCCCCTCAGAAAGCTCAAGTAGGTCACAAGAGCTTTATGGCCAAGGGAATACTATCTCTTCTCAAGGGAGCCAATGGTGAGTATCTTAAGGGCTTAAATTGATTCCCCTTGTACTGATGATTACCACAATGTTGAGAGGTAGATCAGGTAGTCACTATCTAGAATGGTTCTTAGTAACTTTGAGGGACCAATGCCTTACAAGCAATGCGACAAGATACTAAAAGCTTTAACCAATCCTACTAAGAGTATCAAACAATTCACTCGATGTGAAAATTATTTACACAAAGAGCTAGTACACTTCTTTTTAGTTTGGCACCACAAGGTAAGGCTGACGTTGGTTAAGACTTGGCTTTTGCCTTATCCCTCTTATATAGCAGTTCAAAGGAAAACTCCGCTTAGGGTCATCCCTTTTGGATGAAGCACAATCCAAAAGTAGGACCTTGTAAAGGAATAACTGAAATGTAAGATCAAGCATGTCAAACAAAGGTTCAATTGTCCCGTTATAAGAAAAATAAGGTGCAACTAGATTAGGCACACACACGATTGTAGTTGTCAATTGTTCCTTATGAAATTGAAGTGTTTGGCAATCATGTCCATTGTCCCTTATAAAATTGAGGTGTTTTCGCATACATGTCCATTGTCCCTTAAGAAAACCAATATGTTCCTAGGATTTAGATTAACAAAAGTGATTTGTTCAATTGTCCCTTAAGAAGGCAATATGTTCCTAAGACTTAGTGTAATAAATCAAGATTTCTTCAATGCTTGTCCTACATGAACATGTTAGAAAAACCTATTTGCTCTGTGTGAGTGATAAGAATTTGCAACAAGTCAATTAGTTCCACAAAAACTCACAAGTTAGCAAAATAAATGAGATCTGACCAAAAGCGTTGTACTGTGTTTATCAAATGCGACTTACTGTTATGCCTATAGCACTGTACTGAGTTACCAAAAGTGAGTTTCTCCAGACTAGGAGCGATGATCTAGATCCAAATGCGACGTACTATGTTGTTAGAAGCACTGTCCTATGCTACCAAAAGTGCAATACTATATTACCAAATGTGCTACACTATCTCAGATCTAGGAAAAGTTATACTTTATCAAAATAAACTAGGTCTAGATATGATTTCATGGTTGATTTGAAGTTCTAAGAATTAATATCTAATAGATCTATATCCTAGAATCAAGAAAACTCAAAGGATGCTGCAAATAGATAGGTTAACTCAAATATCAAAAATACTCCTAAATACATCAGCTTAGGAAGTATAAAAGACAGTTGAAAGACAAGTAAACTAGCTTGTCAATCAAATCAATGATAGGTATGTGAGTAAAACCCTGTAAAATCACTAAAATAAGATCAAAAAACCTATTTTTCCAAAAGCACTTTACGATACTACCAATAGCACTGAACTGTTTCACCAAAAGCACGCTACTGTGCTACCAGAGGCACCGTAGTATCACCTAAGGGTGTTGTATTGTGCCTTCAGAAGTGCTTTAGGATACTGCCAATAGCACTTTTCTGTGTCTTTTGCACTATTCTATACTATACTTTAAAAAAAAATTCTCAAATAAAAAGAGGGATTAGTGGGTCCCACCAGGCGTGCCACAATGTGTATGAGGAAAATCGATTAAATCAAAACTAATAAATCAAAAGCCCATAACATAAAGAGAACTAATCTAAATAAAGACCATTATCAATAAATCCAATGAAATAAGAAAGCTTTTACTAAGATTTGTGTTGTTCTCTTTGTTGAAATGTAGATTGCTCAATACTGCTGCGAAACCATGTTTGCAACAAGCAAGTAAAGGGCTCAAAGTGCTCAAAGATTAATGTCAAAAGATCGTAAAGTTGCTTAATCGATGCGATGTATGCTCAAAGCACTGTTAAAGGATGCTTGAGAATAAGTGATCGAAGAGGATTTGAAAAGAAGATGAGGGGGGGTTATATAGGTTTCAACAGAGATCGATCAATGGTCTAGATAATTCAGAAGAGTTAATGGAGGAGATAAATCAAATAACTATGATGAATGTGCACACGACATGTGTCAATCCATTAGGATATTTTTATTAAGATATGATGAAAACAAGATTGATTGAATAGATAACTCAACCTATAATTTTGCCTTTTTTAGAGTTCTAAAAATAAGACTAATTGTGCACATGAGTTAACAAGATATTTTAAGAGGAATTAGAAGATATTTGAAAATAAATAAATAAATTATTTAATTGTAGATAAGAGGATTTGTGATGAATTAATTAAATAATTAATTTATTTAATTAATGGAGACTTAAAATTTGGAGGATAATGATTTAATTAAATAATCAAAATTATTTAATTGTGGAAGAAAATAGAGGAATTTAATTTAATTAAATAAATAAAGAGAATTTATTCAATTAATGTCAAAATTATGTGATTTGGAAGAAATAGATGAAATTAATTAAATAATTAGATTATTTAATTAACGTTGACTACCAGTGATTAGAAGAATTGATGAAATACAAGGGATGTGATCACTTGGTCATTTTAGGGTGTCTACACTCACTACCTCTATTCTTGCCACCAGACCAAAAGTTTCTTCAAAATCAATTCCTTCCACTTGAGAATATCCTTTGCATACCAACCTTGCTTTATTTCTTACAACTTCACCATCTTCATTTAGTTTATTCTAGAAGACCCATTTAGTTCCAATCACATTTTTGTCCTCAAGTCTAGAAATAAGATCCCAAGTGTGATTCTTTTCAATTTGCATTAATTCTTTTTCCATTGCCTTTACCCAGTTTTCATCTTTGTAGGCTTCACTTACCGTTTTTGGTTCAATCATTGAAATCAAACAAATCTATGCTTGATCTTCAGCAATTCTTCTCCTAGTTTGAACACCTCTATTTTTATCTCCTATGATTTGATCTTCAGGATGATTCATCCTTACATACCTAGGGGTTTTGAAATTTTCTTAAACTTTTGTTTCTTGAGCTTGTTTCTCAACTTTTACACTATCCTCTTGAGTTACTAGATTTTTTGAATCAATTTGGATCTGAATCTGAGTTTGAACTTGCCTTTCTTGACTTGGATTTTCATCTTGATCATCTGAATCATATCCGCAAGACCTAGAATGTCCTTCCTTGCTCTCATCAACTCTGACATTAGCACTTTCAACAATCATTTTCAACCTCTTGTTAAAGCATCGGTATGCTTTGCTTTGAGTAGGGTAACCCAGAAAAATTCCTTCATCACTTCTTGCTTCAAACTTGCCTACATCCTCATCTCTTTTGATATAGCATTTACAACCAAAAACTCTAAAATATCTCATAGTAGGAGGATAACCAAACCATAGTTCATAAGGAGTCTTACCAAAATTGCCTTTGATCTGCACCTGGTTAAGAGTATAGACAACAGTACTCATAGATTCTCTCTAATAAACTTGTGGAACATTTGTTTCCATCATCATAGTCCTGGTAGATTTGTGAATGGTCCGATTTTTTCTTTCCATAACTCCATTTTGCTGAGGAGTCCTAGGAGTAGATAACTATCTTTTTATTCCATGCTTTTCATAGAATGTATCAAACTCACTAGAGGTAAACTCTCCACCTCTATCGGATCTCAAACACTTTATCTTCACACCAATCTCATTTTCCAACATAACTTTGAACACTTTAAATTTGTCAAGAGCTTCTATTTTTTTATTTTAAGAAAGTTACCCACATCATCCGGGAGTAATAATCAATCAGCAACATAAAATATCTATCTCCTTGCACACTCCTAATTCTACCAGGGCCACATAGATCAGTATGCACAAGTTCCAATTGCTCACTTGAAAATTGTTCTTTACTTTTGAATGATGTTTTGTTCTATTTACCCAATTGACATTCTCTACACATGCTATCAAGTTTCACAAGTCTTGGAAGATCTCTCACAGCCTGAGTAGAACTTATCTTGACAATGTTATCAAAATTCACATGATACATTCTCCTATGCCACAACCAACTTTGATCTGTTTGAGCAATCAAACAACTTTTACAAGAACTACTTAATTGAATGATGTTACTGTAATTAGGGTAAAATTGCAAATCAGGGCAAATGAATAAACAGCAATGATAAAAACCCTAGCAATGCACAATGAAGCACAAGACAACATGAAAATCCAAATAACAAATGCAAATGCAAACCGATTTCCATGCTATGCTTGATTTATCTCCATTGCTCTTCTCCACCTCGCATAAGCATGCAAGATTTTGAAGGATTATTGTTGAAAGAATGTTGGGTGTTCACTTCTGCAGCATAACATTAAGATGAAGATGATATGAGGATGATAGTTGAAGGATGCAAAGGCTCTAATGATATTTTGACAGAATAATGGTACTTGAAGCTCAATGCATGCTAATGATAATTTGGCAGAATAATGTTACTTGAAGCTCAATGCATTTTAGAAAATTTGACAGAATAATGGTACTTGAAGCTCAATGCATCTTAGAAAATTTGGCAGAATAATGTTACTGGAAGCTCAATGCATGCTAATGGCTTGTGAGGGGATTGATTTATAGAAAAGGCTTGGTTCAAATGGATGGTTGAGATTAAAAAGCTAATTGATTGATGTGGATGGCTAGGATTGATTCAGTTATCCCCACTCTTCAAGGGAGTTGTAGTCATTTGACAAGTGTCAAGGAGGATAGGGCTCATGTGTGCTTGTGTACATAAAAAGTACTATATATAAAAGATATTAAATAAAAGGCTGTAGTACCACTTATCTTTTTTAAATGAAAGAGGCACACATGTCGGCTTAATGATAAGATAAATTAATTAAATAAATAAAATTTATTTAATTAATTGGAAAGTCGGCTTATGATGAGAACTTAATTCAAATAAAATATTTGAATTAGTTAGGATATGAGTTGGATATTAATTAAATAAATAAAATTTATTTAATTAATTGGATAGTGGGATTAGGATGTGATGTGGAAATTAATTAAATAAATAAAATTTATTTAATTAATTGGCTAAGTGGGATAAGGATGGGATTAAACGGGATTTTAATTAAATAAATAAAATTTATTTAATTAATTGGCTTAATGGGATAAGTGGGATTAAGAGTGGGATTTAGGACAAAATGCTACATGATGTCTAAGTGATGTTTTTGACAAGGTGTTGCTAGACATGGACAAAGTTGGGACAAATTTGGGTGTCTACATTTTGCCCCTCTTTGAGATGATGTTCGAGATGATAAGATTTGTGTCGAGTAACATCATTTCAAAGAAGCTAAGGTATGGATAGAGGAAAATGGATAGGCTAATGATGATGTAAGGATATAATGAGGATGATGATGCCCCCTCGAGAGGTTAGGCGAGTTGGACAAACACGGGTAGGCTCTCGAAAAGAAATGGCTTAGACTATGAAAGATAAGGGGATAGATAGAAGAAATGATGATGCGTTATGCTGCAATGGAGGTGAGCAACCATAATGTTTGATATAACACTAGACATTATGCACCAAGGTATGAGGACCAAGAGTGACATTGTGTCTCGTGCCCCAGCGTAATACAACCTTGTCTGGATACAAGATATGAATATTAGCCAGATTGATACCGATATGATGCAAATGCAAGATAAAATGATAACACATGCAAGCAAGCATGCACAAATGATTCAAAAACAAACAAGGTATTGCCCCTGTCAAGCTGTAAACCAATGATTGATTATTTAATTGATGATAGTTGAGAGTGTTGTCATTGCGGGGAAAGCTATATCCCTGGATCAACACAGGGTTGTTTGCTGAGTTGGTTGGCTAGTTGATTGATTTGGCTTACAACAAGGCTAGGATCAAGACCATGGATTGCGTTTGGATAACTTGGCTTGATTGATTAACTTGATTGGTATAGCTTTAAGGATTGACTTGCATTTGGATCTTTGCTTGGAATGGTTGGAAGATGATGAAATGCTGATTAGATTGATTTGATGAAGGATTGATGAAAATGTTGATGATGGGATGATATGTGATGGATGGAGCTGCTTTTGATTTGTTGAAGTGATTGTATTTGTTTTGATGGCTAGCTTGATGTGCTTTGGTTTTGATGGTTGCTATTGTTGGGTTGATTATTTTGATGATTGGGTTATTTTGAATGATGAGCTATGGATGGTGTGATGATGAGAGTGTCCACTAAATCTAAGCATAAGCAAGTATTCTCAGTATGCTCAAAGGATGTAAAACAAACAAGGTATTACCCTTGTCAAGTCATAAACCAATAATTGATTGTTTGATGATGATAGATAGTGTTGTCATTGTGGGGAAAGCTATATCCCTAGATCAACACAAGGATGTGGGAACGCTATATCCCATTGATGATGATTGATGATGATTGATTTGGCTCATGACAAGATTCAGATCAAAACTTGTTGATTGGATTGGATAATGTTCCTTGATTGATTAGCTTGCTTCATATGGATTATTGTGACTTGGATTTAAGATCATTGCTTAGAGTGATGTGATTGCTATGATTGGAAGAAGTGATTGATTGAAATGGATGAATGAATGTTATTGATAGGAAGAATTCATGATGATGATGCTGATTTGATTTTGATTGAATGTTGATGGAGTGGATTGTTTCGGATGATGGGATTGAATCGATCATAGTGCTTGGATTGTTTTGGATATTGGATTTTTTGGATTTTTTGACATATTTTGATTTTTTTTGTGTTTTTTAAATGTTTTGGAACATCAATGGATTTACAATTGAGTAGCCTTTGTGCTAGATACCAATGACAAGGGAGAAAACCAAGTCTAGGTGCAAAGGATGGATGAAAGGATGGATGATAGTGAATGAGATGGAAGGCTCATGAGAGTTGGATGGATAGATAAGAGGATAGGCCATATAAGGGATGGATGCTTGCCTCATGATAAATGGATAGGTAGGTTATAGTGGAAAGCTCATGATAAATAGATGGGGATAAGCTATAAGATGGAAAACTCGTGATAAGGATACGCCATAGTGGATGGATCATAAGGGAGCTAGGATGTGATCTCCAAAGGCTACGTTGCATAGGAAGAACTTGCCCCATTTTAGGTGGTAATGCTTAGGATTTTTACATGACAAAGTTCATGACCAAGGGATGACATGATGGATTGGTTTAAATGGGATGGATAAATTGGCAATGGATAGGACTTGGTTTGAAAAGGGGGTATGTCAAGAAAGATCTAAACATGTTTCAACATTTTGCCCCTATGTCTTCATCAAGATCAAAAGGCAGGAGGATGGACAAATGGGTTCAATAGGATAGGCATATTTATGTAATGGCTAAAGATGGTAGGATGGTATGGTAATGGTAGGACATGATAGGATGGAAAATGATGTAATGGGATATATAGTTTGAAAATGGATAGGTTGGATGAGACAATGTGCCCCCAAGTGTAAGTGACATAGAAGATCAACCTACACATGACGCCTGTTTGCCAGGTTTTCATCATGGTACTTATCCAAGGCGCCTATTTACCAGGTTTTCACCATTAGATGAAGGGATTTCTCTTTACTATTTTGATTTCTTTTTTGTTTTTCTTTTTTTTTTTTTGCTGTTAGATGTGTTGACAATTACACATGGCGCCTATTTGCCAGGTTTTCACCATGGTAATGGATAGGAGGGACTCAATGGTCTAGTTCGATGGATGTTGTTAGTGTCCCTTTAGAGATTGATGATGTCTTCACATGGACCATGTCATTATGCTCATAGATGTTGATAAGGGATTGCATGGATGGGAGATGGATTAGATGGATAATAGATTATGAAATGGATTATGAAAGGTTCATGCAAGGATAGATGGATGGGAGATAGTGGATTATGATGTGGATTATATAGACTTAGGATGAAAGGCTTATGCAAAAGCATGGACCATAGGAAGGTGATGAGGAAGATATGTAGGATAATGGATGAAAGATGGGTAGATGTAGTTATGTGGAGGTGCTGCGGAGTGGAAGGGAACCATGACCAACGGCTGCACACATCGTGATAAACATTGAAGCTTTTGATTGGATGGTGGTGTAGGAAGCAATGGAGATGTTTGCTTAGGGAATGGTTGACGAAGTGATTTAGGAACCCACATAGATTTAGTATTTTTAGTGCTTTTTCTTTGCTTGTGGGATTGTTGAAGAGAATGGAAGTTTTGGATGAAAGTAGGCTTTTGGATGGATATAGGTGATTGCGATTCTTGAGATGTGGATGAGGATGCCTCATTTGACTTGCTAGTTGTTTGCTTAGGAACCCAACCCATTTTACTTTTGGGCTTTGCTTTTGGATGTATGGGCTTGAATAGCTTTGTGAATGTACTTTGCTTAGAAGATGGATGATTTAGAGACTTTTCACATTGATTCCCTAAGGCATGAGGGTCCTTAGGAGTTTTAGTTGGATTTTTGGCTTTATAGATAAAGGCATCAAAATTTTTACTTTTGAATCTCATGGGGTGGGTGGAGTGGATGGAATGATTGGAAGCTTTATGCTTAAACGATGTATGCTTTTGTTGGTCATGATTAGGGATGCAAGGATACTTATGAACAATAGGTATGTTAGGTGTTGGAAGCAGCGGTGGCAAGGTGGATGGAGGGATATTTGGAGTTGGTAAAAGTGGAGGCAAAGTGGATGGTGGAAGGTGTATGGTCACATGCTTTTGACATTTATAGGATGATGGAGATGGAATGGCTACATATGTCTTGGGTATATGATAAGGTTTGCGATGGAAAGTGGTAGGTTTAGGATGCATGAAGGGATTACCAACATCTTGGCCTTGTTTACCTTGGGGTGTGTATCCAAAGTCATATGAGCATGGAGGAACTTTGACATGGTTTGGCTCCAAAATACCTTGTTCATAAAGGCCTAGACCTTTACCTTTGTAGTTCATGTTTTGGAGGATGCGATGGACTATGGGACTAGATGTGCTTAGGGAACTAGACTTGAGTTCTTTATTGGATGGAGAAGGTGAAGTGGATAAAGGTCGTTGTTGTCCTAAGGAAGAACATTCATGTATAAGGGTGGTAAGACCAATAGAAGTGGAATTGATGGTGGATGTGGAAGGAGGATCATTAGGATCTTGATTAGCATTGTGATCACTAAGATCCAAGCTATATGTTTGATCTTTTATGCTCACTTGGGGGACAAGTGTCTCATCATGACAAGTGGATGTTTGCTTATTATGGATAGGGCTAGATAGCAGATGACTAGGAGCAATGTGGATATCTTGCTCATGGATAGATATAGGATTATGGATAGGATCAATGTACTCATGGATAGCTTCTTCATAGGTATCATCTTGATCATAAAGAAGGTAAATGTTATGGATGGGTTGCATGAAAGTGTATTGATCTTGAGTTGGACTAGGGCTTAATGTTTCCACATGCTTAGGATTAAACCTTTGACATACCTCTTGGGTTGCTTGAATGGAGGTAGATGACTCTTGGTCAACAACATGAGAACATGATGACTCTTGACTTGGATTAATGATAGAAGGTTCGCAGATAGGCTTGATGGCTTGTATGTCACATGATGGGCTTGAAGGGCTAGGCATGGTGTAGGACTCTTGAATAGATGTTTGACATGGAGGTAGTTTATTCCTAGCTAGTAGCCAATGGATCACATCCTTCGCAAGGGTATGAGTGGATGGGCAATATAATGGATGAGCAATAATAGCGGATGATGTTGTAAGCGTAGGACTAGGATTTTGATTGGATGGAAGGATAATGGAGTTTGATGGATTAGGATGTGGACTAGATGGGTGTGACACATGGCATTGGGATGATGTGGCATGTTTTCCCATTATAGGTAGGTACACCTTGTAAACAATTGGGACAAGTATTGGGCATTGATTTGTATTATGGCCTTTGGTCCTATGGTATGCACAATAATCATGTTCATCATATGGACTTTCTTCACATGGGTTGATGGGGGGAAGTTCAATGAGTTTTGCTTCAAGCATCCTTTGTAAAACTCTCTCAGCCGCATCCTTTGGTGAAGGATTAGAATGACATGGTGATGAAGGTAATGAAGGGCTCAGTGATTTGGAAGGTTGATGGACCAATGGACTAGGAGTAGGATCACATGGTGGTGTTGGGATAGGATTAGTTGGCTCATGTGTTGGCATGTGATTGGATGGTGGTGGCCACTCTAGATTGGTATCTCCCTTGTCAAAGGTTATTAGATCTTGCATAGGATAACTTGGGCTTGTTTGATTTATGTACAAGGGGCCATTGGGATTTGGATATGATTCTTGTTGGAAAGGTGGATTTATATCTATCAATGGTGCTTGATGGTCTTGTTGAAAATGTGTACTTGGACTTGCTTGATTTATGTACAAAGGACCATTGGGACTTGCATGTTGTTCTTGTGATATCACTTGATTACTTTTTGGATGGGCTTGGTAGTGCATTGGAATGTTAGCATGAGGGATTGGATAAGCTTGAGGTGGATGTTCATAGGTTGATGTGATATTGACTTGGTGGATAGGTGGATTAAGTTGATAGGAGGTGGATGGATATGACATGTGGCTATGAGGTGGATTAGGTTGGTATGGAATGGCTAAGGATTGTTGTACTTGTTGAGTTTGACTAGTGGCTAAAAGGTGTTGAACTTGGGTTACGAGGTTTTGTAGATGAGGTGATTGGCTTACGTGGGGTTGAGCTTTTTGGAGGAAGAATTGTAATATTTCAATAGCATCTTGGTTTAGGGGTTGTGATCCTTGATAAAGATTTTGGAGGAATCTTTGGAATTTGATTTCTAGGTCCTCTAGTGTAGACATGTTGTCACCCAAGTGTTTGTCTTAAGTCCTTTTAGCAAGTGCTTGTTTAGGGATTTGGATGATGATGTGGAATATTTAGATGACTTGGCTATGTTTGGGTTAGATGATGACTAAGCTATGTTTGGGATAAAAGTGATTGGGTTTGAATGTGTAGGAAGAATGTGTACGATAACTTGTCTTTATGTGTTTGGCTGTTTAGAGCTTGATGTGGCAATATTCAAATAAATGATTATGCATATACACACATAAATCACTCATGCAAGACACATAAGCAAGTTGTTAGTTTGAAAGAATGTGATGATGGTTAAGCAAGCACGTGAAGACACTTCAACAAGTCCTAGTTAAGGCAAGGCCACTATCACAAGGAGGTTCTAATGAAAATCCGGGGGACCGGCACCCCACGAGCATCCAGCAAGCCACTTAAGACTTTAACTAACCCTACTAGGAGTTTTAATATACACAAAGGTACACCTCCTTTCGAGTTAGCACTGTATGGTGAGCGCTAATACCGGTTAGACTTGGCTTTCGCCTTATCCTCTAATTTTTATAGCGGACCGGATGAAAGTACCGCTTGAGGTCGTTCCCTTGGAGTGGATACCAAGGCAGGCCTCTCTAAGGCTAAACAAAAGCAACACAAGTAAATGTTTTTGATCTCCAAGTTCGTGTTGGTACGCGAGGAGAGAGCATACACATTTACTTGGTCACACTCGCATGGGGTTCATTAACCTTAGAAGTTTAATGTGTGGAAGACAATGCAAGCACTTGTTTGTTTTAAAACCCAAATCCAAATGTGATGAAAGACAATGGTTTGTTTTAGCCCAATTTTTTGATGTGAATTTGCAAACAATTGTTCATTTTATGCCCAAAATCCAAATGTGTTTGCAAACAATGATTAGAAGATGAGAAATGAAATGATTGCACCTGGTTAATTCGCTATCTAAATTGTTGTAGATGATTGATGTCAATGTTGCTCCAGCTCCTTATGATCACCTACAACATAAAAAAAAATGATATTATAATGCAGGCATAAAAAATAGGCTCATCAGGCAAGGAAAATTGTAATTTTATATGCATAGCCGAATTAGATTTGATTATTTCGATAGATTTTTGATTCGAAAATTAAAAAATCAAAGAAGAGATCCCTATTAATTTTTAAAGAGCTTTCCGAAAATGTAAAGAAATCAGAAAAATTCCTTGATTTGCGCCCAGAAATGCGGATTTATGAAAATGGTACAGTCGGCAAAGATCTGATTTTTTCGCATAGTAAACGACCTCCAAATTAAATCTGTAAAATAGAGACCCCCATTAGAATTTCAAGAGATTTCCAGAAATGTAAAAATTTCTGAAAAATTCGCTGATTAGCGCCCACAATTACGATTTTATGAAAAAACATAAAAATGTGATAAATCCCGCAAAAATCGTGATAAACCCAAAATTTTTCTGCTGTAGCTTCCTTATATCATTGAAACACTTCTGCTAAAATCTTGTAGAAAAATTCGCAGCCGTTTGGAAGATATGATGAAATCTTTAAAACCTAGGGTTTTGTCCAAAAAACAGCAGATCTGCAACAAAAAGTTAATTGAACCTGCAAAACTCAACAACGGGGGTTATATGAATGCAAATTTTTACTACAAAAACCTGCAAAAAAGATCAAGCGAAGTGAGTCCCACCGGGCGTGCCAAATGTAATTAGGGTAAAATTGCAAATCAGGGCAAATGAATAAACAGCAATGATAAAAACCCTAGCAATGCACAATGAAGTACAAGACAACATGAAAATCCAAATAACAAATGCAAATGCAAACTTGTTTCCATGCTATGCTTGATTTATCTCCATTGCTCTTCTCCACCTCGCATGAGCATGCAAGATTTTGAAGGATTATTGTTGAAAGAATGTTGGGTGTTCACTTCTGCAGCATAACATTAAGATGAAGATGATATGAGGATGATAGTTGAAGGATGCAAAGGCTCTAATGATATTTTGACAGAATAATGGTACTTGAAGCTCAATGCATGCTAATGATAATTTGGCAGAATAATGTTACTTGAAGCTCAATGCATTTTAGAAAATTTGACAGAATAATGGTACTTGAAGCTCAATGCATCTTAGAAAATTTGGCAGAATAATGTTACTGGAAGCTCAATGCATGCTAATGGCTTGTGAGGGGATTGATTTATAGAAAAGGCTTGGTTCAAATGGACGGTTGAGATTAAAAAGCTAATTGATTGATGTGGATGGCTAGGATTGATTCAGTTATCCCCACTCTTCAAGGGAGTTGTAGTCATTTGACAAGTGTCAAGGAGGATAGGGCTCATGTGTGCTTGTGTACATAAAAAGTACTATATATAAAAGATATTAAATAAAAGGCTGTAGTACCACTTATCTTTTTTAAATGAAAGAGGCACACATGTCGGCTTAATGATAAGATAAATTAATTAAATAAATAAAATTTATTTAATTAATTGGAAAGTCGGCTTATGATGAGAACTTAATTCAAATAAAATATTTGAATTAGTTAGGATATGAGTTGGATATTAATTAAATAAATAAAATTTATTTAATTAATTGGATAGTGGGATTAGGATGTGATGTGGAAATTAATTAAATAAATAAAATTTATTTAATTAATTGGCTAAGTGGGATAAGGATGGGATTAAACGGGATTTTAATTAAATAAATAAAATTTATTTAATTAATTGGCTTAATGGGATAAGTGGGATTAAGAGTGGGATTTAGGACAAAATGCTACATGATGTCTAAGTGATGTTTTTGACAAGGTGTTGCTAGACATGGACAAAGTTGGGACAAATTTGGGTGTCTACAGTTACCTCTAGTTTGTGTACCAGATGCAATTTCAGTTCTAGAGCTTTCAAAGATTCTACATTTTCTATTCTTGAATCAGAGATCATAACCCTTGTCAACCAATTGTCCAACACTAACAAGATTATGCTTCAGTCCTTCCACATACAAAACATAATTGGTGTTATTCTTACCATCAAAAGAGATGGATCCTCTGCCACATATTCTACCAACTGAATTGTCTCCAAATTTCACAAGCCCACCTTCATATTTTTCAAATCTTACAAACTTACTTTTATCACCAGTCATATGATGAGAACATCCACTATCAATTATCCATTCATCCTTTTCAACAAACTAAGCAACAAAGGTACTTTCCACATTTGCACAGCTAGCAGAGTCAGTAGACACCGGATCTTCTTCTTTGATAGCAATGAACACCCAATCATTTTTAGTGGAACCTCCATGATCAGATTCATCATCTGTGATTCCTTCTTCTCCAGCTTCTTGGACATAGTAGCATTTCTTTTGACTTTTATATTTGTTAAGGTTTGGTTTTGAAAACCTCTCCAGACATCTTGAGCAAAATGACCAATCTTATTATAAGTAAAACATTTGAGTGGCAACTTTCCTTCATACTTACTGAATCCTCTTGGCATTCTTTTGTCAATAAGAGCTTCAAGATCTACAGTCTCAATTTCATCATCTTCAACATCCTTCCTTGCTTTCACAAATCTGTTTGATTTTGCTGAAGAGCTTTCACCCAGATCATATCTTTGTTTTCCATATACACTATCCTTAAATGCAGATTTAGACTTAGGAAGAGAATCACCAAACTCACTTAATTCAAAAGCTAAAAATTTGCCAACCAGCTGATCTCTTGTAACTTCTGAGACAGTCCTGATCTCCTCTATGGAAGAAACCTTATGCTTGTATAAATTATGTAAAGATCTAAGTACTTTTGCCACAATATCTGATTCTTCCAAAGTTCCACCAGCACATTTGATACCACACACAAGTTCATTTATCTTTTGCATGAAGATTGTGATGTTTTCATCTTCACTCATCCTCAGATTTTCAAATTTTCCTCTTAGACTTTGTATCTTGGCACATTTGACATATTCATCACCTTCATACAAATTCTCCAACTTCTTCTAGATTTCATAAGCAATTTTTAGTCCAAATACATATGTCATTTCTGAATCAGTCGAGGCACTCAACAAGGCTTCTTTTGCTAAAAGGCTATTTTTAGCATCTTTAAGTTGATCTGGAATTGAAGGACCTTTCTCCAGAGGTTTATAGTCATCATTGGTTATCACCCAATAAGCATCACCCATGCATTGCAAATGGTACTCCATGTGACTCTTCCAAATACAGTAATTTGTTCCATCAAATCTTAGACTATCCTTCTTGTAGGTCAACATCCTAGATCTCCTCAAGTGGTCAAGCTTCTTTTAGAGGATCTGGCTTTGATACCAATTGTTGGAATTAGTTTGGACAACTAAGAGGGGGTGGTGAATCAGTTGTCTCACAAATTTAAACTTTCTACTTTTAATCTTCTTTATCAAATTGAAATCAAATTAATAATGTAAACATTAAAGCATGAATCAATAACACATGAGCAGAAATAAAATGAAGACACATAACACTAGGATTTTTACATGGAAACCCGGTTAAGGGAAAACCATGGTCGGGGTTAACCCACAAGATTCGTACCTTGTTAAAAGTACTTAGAAGAAAAAGAGAAGGCACATGCCTTCAGGTTCACTGCCCAGAGCTCACTGCTCAAGAGAGGCTCATTGCCTATAGAATTTATGTTTAATATAGAAAGAATTAACTAATAAATAGCATCTCCTTCATGCCTGGTTTAGTTTCATTGAATGCTCATGAAACTTCTACTCTGCCCCAAATACTTCTTCTCTAACTCTTCATCTAAATAGCTCTTGTTCTTCTGCTTCTCCTCTGCTCTACTCTGCTTTTTGATCCTTTCTTTAGATTATATTATTTTTGCACAAGGATGATTTTCCACAACTCATCAACAAGTATTTATATGCTTCATCAACCTTGGAATGAACATCAAGGTCGGCACTAGAAACATCTGACTTAATGTGAATCACTAAGCTGTCAGCTAAACATAACTGGTACTCAAATCTTCATTAATCAATATGCTATGCTACGTAGAACTGCTCTTAAATCATCTAGTCAACCAAGACTGGGAAGAACAACAACACCAAGAAGGAAATCTTCATTGACAAGCTTAAACTTCAATGCAGACCTCCAACATAGTAGTCACATGATCTAGAGACTTCCACAAGCACATTGAATTCAACAAAAACATCTGCACTCCTCCAAATCATCCGAATCACTTGCATCTTCCTCTGGAACCTCAAGAACACTGTCTGCCATGACTGTCACTTTAGAAAGATTACTTGCGGACCTCCAAACCATGAACCACTTAAATGGATGATACACACTAACTTCCCAAACATGCCATTAGATCTGTAGATCATTATTTGACATTTCTAGAACAATCCGGACCTCTTTCCTGTCACTCTGTCTCTTCTGAACACTGCAAAACTAGTTCTACTCAGATGGCCATAGCTTCTTCAAATCTTCATGTGAACCCTTTAAAGCTTAACTGGAGCTTCTTTAGACAATCCTCTACTCAACCATATGGTCCACATACATTGATCCTTATTAATTTTCTCAATATCCTCAACAATCCAGTCTTCTATATAGGCAGCAAAATAGGATACAATTAACACCAATGGCAACAAGGATATGTTGACATCAATGACAACACTGCTTAGGCACATATTTGTAACAATGGGCTCACTGCCAAAAGAGGTGGCTCACTACCATGATCTAATATGATAGCATCTACCAAATTCTTGAGTTCAATTCCAATGAAGCGCAAAAACCATCACCTTTACAGCCTCTCTAAAAATTATAAATGACTTCTGCTCACTACATTAGGTCTTCTACCTTATGAAAGTCCTTGCTGCCTTTTATTCAAATTCACAACACAAATATCACCATATTCATACTTTAACACCTACACATGAATCATTTTCACTTATTTATATCATTCATCAGTTACCTTGAAATATTCATCAAGGTCAACAACACACTACAAGTTTTGAAACAATCTTCTAGGTTGACAAGTTTACAGAATTCAAATTAGGTCTTGACCTAAACAATCCCAAATAATAAAGGAATGAAGATAAAACATTTTATAGCTTAGCTTGGACCTAAAAATATCTTCACATGCTTCAACATGCTTCCACAATCCATGAAGCACATCCGTAATTAGTGTTAGCACCCAAGTCGACTAAACTTGTGCAAACACCAAGAATGCTTAGGCACATGCTTCCAAGAACCCAACCATAGCTTGTGGACTAAGAAAAGTCCTTTAACATAATCTGGAAACATCCATGAACAACATGAAATCACCTAGGAGCCAACCAATCTAGCTACAATAAATCTCACTTGAAGACAATTCATAGACTACTCACAACCAACACTGCCAAGCTCTGTTACTCAAGAAAACTACATTCCAGAGCACCAAATCACAAGTACTTTGGATAGAACATAGATATGGACCATATGAACACTCGTCTAGAACTACAAGACTAAAAACCAAACTATAGAGAAATCCAGAGCAAAATACTTTCTCCCAGTCATACTACAGATACTACGAGGTACAATCTTCAAACTGGTGAACATAAATCTTAAACCACAACATTTTAGAAAGCCAAATTCTAGATCTAACATCTTTAACCACTTCTCTAAAACATATCCAAACCTCACACTCTAATATTTAATACATGAGAAATGTGTATAAAAACTCGGATAGTATCTTGCAAGCCAACATACTTCTTCACAACACTATCTTCAATATTTATCATTTTTTCTCAAAAGCACTTGAAAACCCAAGAAGAATAGCAATATACTGACATCATTAGCACTTTTGCAAGTCATTCAAATCACTTTAACACAATAACTTAATCAACCAACAATAGCAACATTAGAAGATACAGTTGACACCAATAACAACACAAACATGTTGACATTAGTGACAACACTGATTAACACATACTTGTAACAAACCTTAGACCAGAAAATGTCTTAATAATTGAAACCATGAACTTTTAAACTCTTTAAAAAGAAAGAGTAGGAACAGAGTGATGTGGAGTCACAGGTTCCTTGTTGCATAGGCAATAAGATAGTTAATGAATGCACTCCTAGATTCAGAGTCAAAAGTCCAAGTTAAATGGACTAATGGTGAATTGAACATATCTTTACCATGACCTAGAGGGGTCAAACTATGAGCATTGTAGGATGAGATAGCTTGTACATCGAGTTGAGGTGTGTGAACATTCAATTATGTTCATTGTAATACATTTATGTATACAAATCTTTGGCCAAAGTAATGTATCTGTCTCTACATGCATTAGTCGATTCACTGTGCTCAAAATGGCATAATGCTTCTAGTAGTGTCATACATAGTTAAAGTGGATCTATGGTTGTATGGCCATTTATTATTATGAAGGACACAACACTAGATACTCAAATGAAAAACCTAATGGTTCCTCATATCTATTCCCTTTGTGAAGGGTAGGGCCGCTTCCAGGAAGGAAGTTGAGTGGGGGATTGCTGGTCTATGGTTGGAGGAAAAGCACTCAAGTGATGCTCTCCTTCCCAAGTAGAAGACAAGCCAAGACTTATGAAGATAGATGTCAAAGTTTTAGATGTAGTACATTCTTTTATATGACTTGATAGTCAAACATTATGTGTAAACTTATCATTGATGCTATGAGAAAAACATTGTAAGTGTATAGTGAAAGGAATTCACTAGTATGTTATCTTTGGAATTGTTGTAAATTTTAGTTTTGAAATATCCAAAAAGATATGCATATTGACTTTTGTTTATGAAATTGGTTATGACTTTTCCTAACTATGATTATGTTAGTCATGACCTTGTACTTAATGGTAATTAAGTTGGTTAATTTTGGGTGATGAGAGTTGGCTTGTTACAAATTGTATGAGAGCTACTGGGTTCAATACATGGACCTATGAGCTCACTACATATAATTTTCCTTCAACATTAATAGTTGCTAATGTTTGGATGTTCATATGCTAGAATGGTAAGAATAAGAATGACACCCAGGAAGAAGGTAACGGGAAATGGATGTTACCTTAAGGCTATGAGGGAGTGGGCCTCAAGAATGAAAAGCCTTGGCCAAACTAGTTTCTTGATAGGCACATGGTTTGCTAATGATGAAACATTCACTGGTGTTATTAAACAAATCAAGGAGGAGAAGGAGAAAGCAATTAGGGCTACGACTCCTATCTCTAAAAATGAATAAGTGAAACCCTCTACACCTAAAGAACAAATCTTGGAAAGTGATCTTAAGGATCTTTTCGTTACTCAAGAAGTTGTGGATGAGCACCTATGCATACATCCTATTAGGAATGTACAGGTAGATCAAACCAATTCCACATAACCCAAAGGATATAATAATGCATACAATCTTACAAATTTACCATAATGCAAAGATCAATAGACAATCAACAAAATAACACAAGATATACCCTGGGAAAACCCTCATTGAGGGAAAAAACCTAGCATCCAAAAGCATCCATAATCAATGTATTATTCAACAATAAGAAATTACAATACACTCACAGAGTCTCCATGGACACCTCTGAAACAACAATCTTCTCTAATGAATCCTCCATGTATCCAACCATGAATCCACACATCCCATTCCATGCTTTACAATATGCACTCACAAGAATAAACTCAATACAATGATAGCCTCTCACAAACCTCCAAAATAAGAGCCAACACTAAACACTAACCATGTGCTTTCTTTTATAGACTCAAGCTCACACAAGTACAACTTATGGTATTGGATAAAAATAATGTGACTCAAAACCATGAGCACAAAACCATTGACCCCAAAATTAATTATTTTACACAAATAATAAATTTTTTCCTTGTGTCTCCCAATGTTAAATACAACTTTTACAAGTATCACCAAATAATTATTTAATGTGGTTAAACACATCAATTAAGATGCACCACAAAAGTATTTATTTTATGTAATTAAATGAATTAATGTTACGCAAGGTGAACACCTTTTTCCCAACATTCTCCCACTTGTTGTATACATTGCATAAGGGTCAATCAATGAAATACATCATCATAGGAAAACATGAAACCACATGAATCTCTAACCTACTTTGGTGCTCCATCAAGATACTTGCAATAAAATCAAAGTAACCACCATCTTGAGCAAGAACTCCTCTCATCCTCCAACGTGCCACCTATGGAAGAAAAGGAACATGCCAAGGTGAAGATGCACCAATCCAAAGAACACTAGCATCAAATCCAAGTGATAACAAAAGCTCCAAGTACCTATCAAAGGTTAAAACCCACATGACTGGAAATAGAACTAACAACATATGTTAATACATCCAACCATCCATACCTCATAGATATCAACAACATCAGTAAACTCATGCCAACAACATATCAAATCCATATACTACAATAATAAGCTCCATGTATAAAACTTGTCAGTGAAGAACACATACATCCAGGAGCTCCCACTACATGGGCAATATCAAATCTAAAAATAGATCTAAGGCATACCAAGTCTACCAATCACCATTCAAACCAAGGTGTGGCTAAACAACAAGCCATTGTAGTATCAAGAACAATCACAATGATCCACACATACAAGATAAATCACTGCATACTCTCTCACAACATGTCACCATAACTTTCCCAAGTTCAACCATATCAACATGATCCTCCATGAAGTAGCCATAAGACAAAGAGAAAAAACTTGTAAATTATAATGTCCTACTAGCACATCAAAGTGCAAATCTGTGTCTAGTATGATCTCCTCTACAACCCCAAATGAAAAGCCTCAACAACACCCAATCATTCAATCTCATAGATCAAATGAACATATATATCATGTAACCAACATGGATGTAAGCCTCTCTAATCAAGGTAGATTAAACTCATAACCATTCCATAACCAGGAATAAGCCCAATCACATCTCCTAAACTCCTCATAATGGAAATCATAAATCAAACCATATGAACAAAGAGATAACCATGCCAATGTCCCTTAAATGAACCCTCCAGAACCAATAACCATAGCTCAAGATCTATAACCATGAGAAGATAAAACATAAAGAAAAATGCATCTAAAAGGATGACCAATACCTTATAGATGATAAACCACTGAGTAGACCAAGAGTGGGGAATGAGAATACCCCTCCAAGATACACCAAATCCCAAAGACTCTCCAAGAACAATCTCCTCTAGGTCTATAATAAACTCATGTCCATCTCTAGGTGTAGGCTCCTCAATCTATCTGTTGAAACCTCCAATGAGTAATCATCTCAACAAGTTTCTCTAATCCCAAGAGAACTCCAACCTCACCTAAGTCTCCAAGTATCCAAGATTACATCCATGATCAATCCATGCTAAACTCCAAATGCAACATCGCATTATCATGAAGCTCCCAAGCACATGATCAATGTACTCAATACCAAGAGATCAAACAAGATCATTGTCAATGCTCCTACTGTACATCTACATAATCAAGAAGCCCATCATGACATCATGATCTAACCATCTCCTCCAAGAAGATCACATGCACTAATGTACACATCTTATCTCAAGAGAACCTATATTGTGTCACTACTCAAACTAGTATCCAAAGTAAACCAATACACAATATCAACATCTCCAAACAAAGGATCAACATGTCAAACTGACAAGTCATAAATTGACACCTTAACCAAAGACTCCAAAAGTTGTCCATGGTAAACCAAGATGTCAACATCTCCAAACACATGAAGATAACCATCTCCTGTCAAAGAACTCAAAATGTCAAAGAACTCTCACTACCAAGAGCTCCTCCATGACACCAACATCCACTATAGAAGATCATCCATCATTAATGATGAATCCATATCACTGCCAAAGCTCCCATTGAATCGTGACATCAAGCTATACATGGAAAAAAAGTAACCATCTCTTAAATGAAGATCATCCATGGCCCCAACACAATCAAGGAATCATGTTGTAACATCAACAACTCCCAAAATGTAAAGTAAAACCATGATATCCAAACTACGAAGATAAAACCTTCACTGTCAAAAACTCACATAAAACCATGTATCCAAGCTATCCATAACATCGTGATAAACATGCTATAAGTCCCAATAACTGACTATCTAGGCAATCTAATCATCCATCCTCTCATCTCAATGCAATTTACCAATGTAGAAATGAGCACAAACAAAGCCAACTAACAAAGTTTGCATAAACACTGAATCAATATCGTGGATAAGGACAATCCACATATGATTCATCTCACTATAGTCAAGGGGTAGAAAATCCACAAAACTGCATAACTCAAAGATCCAAAACACATGTAACATGCAAACTCATCATCACATTAGTAACCTGCAAACCAAGATATCAAATAAGATAACCTGTAGACTCCATGACTCAAACACCAAATCAACACTAGATTAGATTTGCCAAACAAGTCCACAACACAAGTAACCATAGTCAAGGAACTAATTAAGCATCCAGGAGATAAGAACAATCCCCTAAAACTACACCACAATACCACCTGTAATCATGAATCAAACATCATAGCCCATACCTATCAATCGCATACATGATCATGTCATGTCAATGCAAAAGTGTACCTGCATATACATGAAACCATAATCATCATCATCACTGTACCTGTACTCAACTCCCACTAAAACAAGACTCCAAGTCTCACACGTGTATCGATCATGTCTTCAAACTAGAAGATAACTTGTGTACTTGTCTCCATCAAAGCTCAAACTCTAAAAACACCTGTAAACCTATAACAAGAAGCACCAAATCTGAAAACCTACCATATCATGCTAATGGCCACATAGCAACATAAACTTCCACAAATTTGTGCCCAAAAATCCATCTGAATGCTCTCAAAATTGCACCCTGAATATCTGGCTTCCACAAGTGATCAAACAAGTACCAAACTCTTTCTATACACCAAACTGAAAATCTACATCATCTAATTTGTAGTACACAGCAATATCTCTCCAACACCTATCCGAAATCAAAAATCTGATTTCGTATGCAAAAGTTATGAGCATAAAACTATACTAGAGCAATGTTTGGATTGAGGCACTAAATACTGACACAATCACAAAAAATTAACAACCAAACCTACATCATGTAGTTCTCGGAGAGAGCTTTCCGACACCTATAAGAAGTCAAAAATCTGATATCGTGGGTGAAAGTTATGCCTCCCGAAAGAAAATGTACTTTGAGGGCTAAGAATGGGCCCTAGGGGACCTTGTCCATACGATGGCATCATCATTGATGCAAGCACTGGCTGTGCACGTGACTGGGCATACTATGCTTAGGCAGTGCTAATTGGGCTAGGTTGACTATTAACATCACCTTTTTGACTTGCAATTAAATTTTTGTTTTCCATTTTCCATGGACTTGAAATGCATTAGAAGGAGGTTTAAATATTTTATAGTGTGAAATTTAATTTTTCACCACCACTGTCATAAAAATTTTCCACTAGCTACCTATGTTTTAATATATATATATATAAAGTTGAAAAACCCCACAAGGGGGGGGGGGACTGTGGGATAGGTGGCCAAGCCTGTTGGCCAGCCAGCCCTGCCGGACCTTAGAACTCATCGGACATGCTAGCTGGTGACTGACAGGCCCTGCCTGTCCATCCCTGCCTTATTGCAAGCCCTGGTATGGGGGGTCTGCGGACCCCCTACCATATGCAATTTTTGTTTTTTAATATCTTTCTTTTTTTATTATTCAAAATTACTTTTTCTAACATGAAATTTTTTTTTTAAATTTTTAATTTATTTTCTCTAACTATAGAAAAATAAATCATGTATGGAATTAAAAAAATTATTTTTTCTTTACTATGCACCTACAGGTTCGTACAACTATATGACTGAACTGGGCACAGGCAATTTTTTTTCTTTTTCTCTAGTGACCTCACATCAATCTTTGCCTCTCGGGCCTCCCGGACTCAATGGCAAGGTCCATTTTATCTCAAGAGGTCATCTATAGAAATTGCTCCTCAAAACCCTCATATTAAAGCACACAACCAGGAAACCCTTTGCCATGATTTTTCACCTTCAGATCTGCAATAACCACAACAAATCTAAATCACCCACAAGTTCAAATCTGCAACACAACAACCTACACAAATCCTCACATCCCATATTGTCCAGAATCTTTCCTGCATTGTCATTGATTTAGCTTTGCACCAAATCTATACAAACAAGGGTTATACCAAAACATGACTCTGTGAAACCCCACAAACTCACAACCATGGTTCTGATAATATAGCTACTAATCTCATAGATTTGTAAAATAGTGTTAACACACAAAAGATCTACTGCAACCCATAATTCCTTCCAAAGATTCTCAAGATGGAGGAAAACACCCATAACTATAATTGTATAGATACATCACATGTAAGCACATACAAGCAACATGCAAGTGTATGCAATCCATGAAAAGCCTTATTGCTCTGATACCACTTGTTATGCTCATAATTTTTGCATACAGAATTAGATTTTTGATTTTAGATAGGCATTGGAGAGATATTGTTGTGTATTATAGATTGTATTATGTAGATTTTTAGTTTGGTGTGCAGAGAGAGTTTGGTATTTGTTTTATCACTTGTGGGAGCCAGATATTTAGGGTACAATTTTGAGAGCATTTGGATGATTTTTTGGGAACAAACTTGTGGGAGTGCATGTTGTTATGCGACCATCAACATGGTATAGCAGGTTTTTAGATTTGGTGCTTCCAGTTATAGGTTTACAGGTGTTTTCAGACTTTCAGATTTGATGGAGATAGGTACACATGTTGTCTTCTAGTTTGAGGACATGATTGATAAATGTATCAGACTTGGAGACTCATTTTAGTGGGAGTTAAGTACAAGTATAGTGATGACGATGATTTTGGTTTCATGGATATGCAGGTAAACTTTTGCATTATCACAACATGATCATGTATGTAGTTGATAGGTATTGGCTATGATGTTTGATTCATGATTACATGTGGAGTTGTGGTGTAGTTTTAGGGGATTGTTCTTATCTCCTGGATTCTAGGTATCTCCTTGAATATGGTTACTTGTGTTGTGGACTTATTTGGCAAATTGAATCTAGCATTGATTTGGTGTTTGAGTCTTGGAGTCTACAGGTTATCTTATTTGATATCTCATTTTGCATGTTACAAGTGTTTTGGATCTTTGAGTTATGTAGTTTTGTGGATTATCTACCCCTTGGCTACAGTGGGATGACTTGTATGTGGACTATCTTTATCTATGAGATTGATTCAGTGTTTATGCAGACTTTGCTAGTTGGCCTTGTCTGTGGTTATTTATACATTAGTATGTTGCATTGATATGAGAGGATGGATGATTAGAGTGCGTGGATAGTTAGTTATTGGGACTTATAGCATGTTTATCATGATGTCATGGATAGCTTGGATACATGGTTTTATGTGAACTTTTGACAGTGATGGTTTTATATTCTTAGTTTGGAGATCATGGTTTTACTTTATCTTTTGGGAGTTATTGGTGTTACAGCAAGATTCCTTGATTGTGTTGAGGCCATGGATGATCTTCATTTAGGAGATGGTTACTTTGTTGCCATGTATAGATTGGTATCACAATTCAATGGGATCTTTGGTAGTGATATGGATTCATCATTAGTGATGGATGATCTTTTGCAGTGGTTGTGGATGCCTTGGAGAGGCTCTTGGATTATGATACTTGTTTTAGTGAGAGTGCATTGACATCCTGATTTCCATTATTAGTAGATGGTTATCTTCATGTGTTTGGAGATATTGACATCTTGGTTTACCATGGAGGACTATTGGGGTCTTTGGTTGAGGTGTCAGCTTATGACTTGTCATTTTGACATGTTGATCCTTGTTGTAGAGGTGTTGGTATTGTGTCATGATTTACTCTTAATACCGATTATGAGTTTTGGCATGATACGGGTTCTGTTGTGATCGGATGTGTGCATTGATGCATGTGATCTCCTAGAAGGAGATGGTTATATCATGATGTCATGATGGGTTCCTTGATTATGCAAATGTGTGTTGATCATGATGTTAGTCACAATAACATAGATAAAGAATTCACAAAACAAACCATTATCATCTTGAAAAGTATGATCAATTCAAGATGAATTGATAACTCCAAGTCTCTGTTAGTCAAGTCTTGACCTTTTGACAACCTCTCAGTTATTTTGATGTGAACTATTGTTTTCCTTGTTGTCCATTAGGGGCCTTACATTTCTACTTCAAAGTGAACTACATCTAGATATATTCTGTTTCTCCCACTTTTTGTGAATTCTCAACAAACGAGGTTAAATCTTACTGTATCTAACCAAATCATGTAGACTTTTATGTAAGTTTTATCAATTCTTCTGCATATCATTCTTGTTAGACTGATTTATGATGATTCTTGTTTAGTTCTTTTGAAACTATCTTTAATTCACTTATCTTGAACTAATTTCTACTTAATTTCACTTCTACACTATAAATTTTTTCAAATATTGTGCCTATAAGCATGTACTTTCCTGATTTCTATCATTATTTATGTTCATTTACATGATGTTTGCTATTTTTGTATGCATGTTATCTGAATATGCTTAGGATCCTCATGTATTTACGGAATCTACATATTTTGTGATGATATGCTCATTATTTTCTGTGTATTTGCAGTTATGATGATGATTCAATGAAATTAAACAAATTTAAACTAAAGCTTCTAAATTTATTGAAATGAATGAATCTTCAGTCATTGATCCATATATATCTTTGATACTGTTATGAAGAGAAGGAAATCAAACCATATTTTCATCAGGTCATTCCACAGCTAGATATGATTGATACTAACTTCAAAGGAAAGGAATGAAGACAACATGCATAGATTAAGATGCACTCCAAGGGACACAGCAAATCAAAGTAACATGTCTAGAATTCATCCACAGATTACTCAAATTTTATGATTAGTTGTAATCACTCGTCTTCATCTTCATTAAGTATGTAAAATAATATATATTTACAATTGACTTTGAGAGTTGGTCATGACATTCAACAATCCAATCTCAATTAAGTTTCGAATGAATCTATAATTGAGGTTCTACACCCTTTTATAGGACAAGGATGATAATTAGATACAAAAGATCCTGTGATCAGGATTTATCTATTACAATCAATGGTTCATATTGCATTGACCGAGTCAAAATACAAAATACATGGCACAATTTGCTAGTTGGCAACCATCTAGTGAGATACAGCTGGAAACCTAGAATACTCTAAGACCATTGACTTAGTCAACCAAACTACTAGTGACAAAATGACAAAACATCTTGAATGATATTAGTTGCAACATCCCCTTCATTCAGATGTGCCTTCTTCATGCATTGTCTTCTCTGTGTCTATCTTTTTATAATTATCATATGCTTGAACCAAAGTATCCACTTGGAATTTGCTAATTGTCATAACTCTCAACTTAGCATACTTCAATGCTTTTATTTATTCCTCTAAATGTTCCAACATAGATGTCCTCATATCTTCTTCTTTGCCATACGTCTTTACTTTTACATTCAACATAGACATCTCATCCATAAAATCTTCAGTAAAGAACTCTAAGGGATCCTCTATCACTTCCTTGAATTTGTCTTTGAATATTTGTATAGCCTCCTCCATTTCTGGGACTGCTTCCTCTGTGACTACATCTTCCAGTAATTCTTCAAGTATCTTCATTTCTTCAGATAATAAGTCATGGATCTTGGTTTGAGTATCTCTTACCTTGATCATGCTAGCCTTCAATACCTCTAATTTGTAATTCATCTCAGTCACCTAGGTGTCCATGAGTGGCAGCATTACATTGGTGAGAATTTGATTTTTCAACAACTCTTCATCAATCATCTCTTTAGCTTTTTTGAGCCTCACCATTGCATAGTTACACTTCTTGATTCTCTGAGTAAATTCACTCTTTAAAGAATCAATGTCATTTTTTAGATTGGACAATGTGTCCTAGTTAAACTTGGAAGTCTTTATTAGTTCTTCCCTTGACGCCATGAACTTTATGAACCATTTGTCCATAACATTAGCTTGGTGCTTTTGCACATCCAGGTTGGTTATTTCCTCCTCACTTATTAAGGTAAGTGAAGTTGGCTTCTTTGTGGCTTGTAGGGTTGATTCCAAGCTATCTGGATTCACTAATCCCTGTATAAACTACTGCAACTAAGCATTTTGTTCTCTAAGTTCCTTCTTTATGGCCTTAAGCCTTCTTATTTTAGCTACTATTGCCTCTGTGCTCTCAATATGTTCTTGGATTTCCTATTTGGTGGTGACATGATGTAAGTCATATTATGTCACTTGAAACTCTTTTGGCCTAATCTCTCCTTTGGCCTTATCTACTATAGGAACAACAACTTGAGCTGTCCTTTTTCCTAATTTTGAATCTCTCTTAATGGTGGAGACTGTCCTAGCTCTATGTTTATCTTTAGAAGAATCAAGAGTGAACAATGACTTAAAATCAAAGGTACCTGATGATCTTTTGTTTGGCCTACTTTTGATGAAATCAAGGACAATGCCTCTGATTGTGATCCTTCCTGTTCTTATTTCTCAATTTGAGCATCTTGTGTTCCTTTATCTTGATCTTTCTCTTGGTCATCATTAGGTTCTTTCACATTCTCTTGCTATTCTATTCTGGCATTTAAATTTTCTTTCTCAGGCACTTGCTCTTCTTGCCGTTGGTCTGGAGGAGGCTAATCATCTTGTGCTTTACCATCCTTTTCTTGTGGAACTTTATCTTCATGGATGTATGAATGGACAACTCTATCTTGAGTCTCTTTATTTCCAGTATCAATCTCCATAAGAATGTCTTCTTGCAATGTTTGGCTATCTTTAATAGCCTCTTCCTTTTTAGTTCTTTCCTTCTTAGACAAGTAAGTCAAATCTAGTGCCTTTAGGTTAGTCACCTTTTCGATCAAGATGTTCAGAGGTCCCATATGCATCTCTACTTCTTCTAGTTCAGGAGATTCTACTTTTCCATCTCCTTTGTGTGTGTCTCTACTACTACATCACCTTGGCTTGTAGCCTCTGTATGTTGTAGCATGGGTCCAATATGATGATTTGTGATATCCTTAACCACTTCATCTTCAGTTAAGTCAATGGTTTGACTCAGTGGAAGGGCCTTTGTAGCTTCATCCTCTTGAGCGTGGCTTTTGACTTCTTGTGCCATCTTAGTTTTCACTTTTACTATTGTCTCTATTAGCACTTCATCCTGTAATTCTTCAACTATACTTACAAATGGATCACCTAATCCTGACGTTGCTGCTGGTGATGCTGAAATAGCCCCTCTCATGTGAGGGCTTTGATATCTACTTTGCCTGGGCACCTTGACACATTACAACACATCATCTTTTATTTTCCTTTTAAGTGTCCCAATCGACACTTCATCTTCTTCATCATCATCATTTCCTTTTGCGGCAGCCCCAACTAGACTAATCTCTTGATCCTTTGAAGTCTCTCCTTGGGTTATGGATATTTGTGGTGTAGATATTGGGATAGCTTTGAGCACTAGTCCTGTAGGGGGTGACAATGGTTGGTACACAAGGGATACTCCTTCAGAAGTAACCTCCTCTGTTGTTTCAAATGAGCTAGGCTCAAGCAATTTTGTCCCTAGGATCTTTCCTTTCTCTTTCCCTTTTTGTCACTTGTTATTGCCACACCTTTTCTTTTAAGCTCATTGACCTTTTGAGAAACCCAATTCTTTGTTCATAGCATAACAATGGTGGTGAGGGTATCAATCGAAGTCTCCTCCTTTTGTGTTATGTCTAGGGTTAAAATTGTGTCATTATATATCTTTTATTCTTCATATTCTAGATCCATGAGATTATCATCATCCTTTATGATTTGTGGGGGCACCTTAGGCTACCCTATTGTTCTCATCCAATCCAATGTCAATCTCTGATATTCTCTTCTTCTAACTTCATGTTCATTGTCACAGTCTACATAATAGTCCTCAAGGTGGACACTATGCTTATACTTCTTGTTAAACCTTTGTTCAATCCTATGGTAAGGATCGTAATCTCTAGCTAGAGGGAACAATTTTAAGTTCAAGGCTTTCAACTTTGCCTCTATGTTTCTTGCATTCTCTATGGCCCCTACTACGAACTAATTTACATCAATAGGAAATTTCCTATATGGATATCCTTCTTTTACTTTTGCATTTCAAATGTAGGCAGTTGTTGCCTCATCATTTCCATTAGTACCACCTTTTTTGTAGGGTATCTTGGTAGCATATAAGGTTTCCCACTGAAACCTTCCATCCAGATGCATGAGTAAGTTTTGGCCTAGATGAACCAAGAACTGTATCCACTGATAGCTTTTGTAGCACCAACTAAGAATCGTTTGGTCCTATCCCCTCCCATGAGGTGGACTAAGTGCTTCAAGAAAGTGTCATTAACTATTTTGTAATGTTGCACTAAAAGTCTCCTTTCCAACTAGGGATGGTGCACCCAGGGAGTTTTCTCATTGGGTAACTTCCCAATCCTTCCTACAGTTTGTAGGCCATTGAACATGCCTTTTGCTACATAGGCATATACCAAGTAGGATGTCATCTTGATGATCATCCCCTTGCCTTATTTCCACTTGACCATCTATTCATGAATAGTATCACTAATAATCTTGGCCCATTGGACCTTTTCTTGAACGTCTTCATATTCAACAACCATCCTTATCAACCCGAACATCCAGGGCTCAAAGATTCCACAATTCACCAATCCTTTCATCTGGCTAAGCATAAACATTATATATTGTACCTCCTCACTGAAATCAAATTTTTATAAGTGATGTGCCATTTTGGCGGCTCCTTTAGCTGTGTTCTCTGAGCTTCTCCATCCTTGATATATAACCTTTTTGGAATTCTTGTTGTTGGCCTCAAACTTCATGGCCAATGCATCTAAGTCTAGCACATACATTTGCTGAGAAACAAGCAAATGGAACACCTCGGTGATACCATCCATATATAAATCTACATAGAGTCTGTCCTGTTTCACTATCTTCCTTGTGCTAACATCATAATGAAATGCAGATTCTGCCAAAAGGCCAAAAGTCTCTATAGAGTAGGGAAAACTAGTGGCATGAAACAACCCAGATGCCACTATATTATTTAATATGGCTTCATCTTCTCCAGCATCAATTAAAGACCTAAATGCTTCGATGTCCATGTTCCCATAGTGGGTATCCTCAGAGAATCCCAACTTGTTATATACGTTGCACGTTCTGGGAAACATTACTAGTTTGAACTCTACATCTCACTTATCTATTCATGGATGTGACATTTTTTCCTAAAATTTAAATATACTAGTCTCAAGTAACATCACTTACTCATTTATCTAGGGTTATCACCCTATTGATTTACAAGCTCTAAAATGGTAATATGCCCCAATCTTATGGATTGAACTTATGTTGTACATAACAAATAATAATTCTCACTGTCTACCTTTTACCATTTCTTTAACAAATTATGATTTAGGCTCATGAATATAACCAAAGGGATAGGATGTTATACATACCTGTATATGCTTCCTTAACCTCTTGTGAGTGTGGTGATGTCTGAATAGAATCTCTGGATGAGAAATTCTTTTGCAATTTTTCTCTCTTAGCTTGGCTTTGGTTCGCAACAAGCTCTCAACAACAGAAATTAGGGCTCTCAAAATGTGATTGTCTCAATTATGTAGAAAGAAATCCCTTTTACCTTAAAAAATTAGGGCTTATCAATGTGATATGACAATCAAAATTAGAAAGATTGCATAGGATAATCACAAGTGTCCCTTGGCATGCATTCAAATTTAAATGCCAATGGCCTATCATACTGCATTAAATGCAAATAAATGTGGGTAAAAGGGAGTGGATATCCTGCTGTGGAATATTTGTGTGGATATTCAGATATAAACATCAAGATGACATCACCATGAATAAGGGCTCTCATCGTAGTAGACTAAGGTGACATCATCAGGATACGAATACCAAGATAAGATCTAAGATATTAAGACTGTGAAGTATCTTTATTGTGTAAGGTCATGATGACGTGAGCACATGGTATAATTTACATTACATTGGGATAGGATAATGTCACTAAGATGTAGATGTTAAAATGATCTGGATACTAAGCTAAGATTTGGATAAAACTTAATATCCTGAAGATGTAAGAAAGTTTATCATTCTTCATTAAGTGGAGATGACATGACGTCATCTAGATCAAAATGTGAAAATAAGATCCGGATATTACAATAATAATATCCATGCACTTTAATATCTAGGTGATGTCATCATGTTCTGGATTCTATGTAAAACTAGGATGACATGACATCATCCAGACAAGGATATTGACGAAGGTCAGGATACAAGTTAATATCCTACATATGATGCGTAACCAGATAAAGCTTCTTAATTTGATGTCTAGATATTAGCAGGTGTCTGGATATTAAAATAAGATCCAGATGTTAATTAATATCCTGATGTTTGACATTTAGCCTACCAAAACTTTTGAACTTGATGTCTGGATATTAACAGGGGTCTGGATATTAAAATAAGATCCGAATGGCATGAACTATAGATATTTGGATAACCCCTTGACCAACTTTGATTGACCATAATTTTCTAGTCGTAATGAATTTTGGGGTGCTTCAAAAGCAAACTTGCTCAAAATTTTGTGCTCTTTCACTTGATAGGATTTATTATGTGAAATTCAAAGTTTAAAAATTTGACTTTTATCTTAAGGTCTAGACATGCACATGATGACCTCCTATCATGCATTTGATACTAATTATTTTACCATACTGCCAAGAAGCAGAGGATAAACAAGCCAAGAAAAAAGTGGGTCCCTATTTTCCTGAGGCAAAATGGAGCGTGTTGTGTAACCACACAACAACTTACCACCAAAGAACACAACCAAATTCAAAAAATTCAAGAGATGAGGCCAAATTAGGACATAATGTTCCTACTCTTATCAAATGTAAATATCCTAATCTTTCTGAATGATATCATGTTCATTAATATAACAATATGCAAGAAGACAAGTGTGTGCATGTGGTTCATATACCTCATCTTGTACATAAGTTTAAAATATCAGTGATGAGTGTTAAGCTACATATTTTAGTTTAACCCTCATAGCCAACCTGGATAGAGCCTTACTACTAGCAGGCATCCATAGCCCTAAAAAGGTTATCGTTACAATTCTCCCAAGTAGAGCCCCACTGCCAGCCAGGCATCTATAGCCCCAGTAGAGTTACTTAGATGGCCTAATTATCCTTGTGGATATTTAATATTCCTTTTTTTAATTTATTTTTGTTTTAATTCATAAGATATCATTAGGTAAGTACGTTTTGCAAGGTGTAGACACTTTTTGTTTAGGTTGAGAATTGCAATGGTAGCAAGGGCAAACTTTTGGATTTTTCACTTAACACTACACTGGCATGTTCAACAAATCCAAGGTTGTTAGGTGTATTCATTGAGGATCTCCTTGAACAAGGAAGGTTATCACTGATGAATAGGATATTGTAGACTTGATCAAAGATACTTAATTAACATGAGTCACAACCTATGTAAGAGTTTATAGTCAACTCTTGAATTCTAATAATTTTAGTAGTTTTCTTAAGTGAAAAGGTGCACTATTTTATGCAACCAAGACAAGGACTCACCAATAAGAAAAGTAAAGGGAAGCACACAAAAGTAAACTGTACAAATAAATATACAAAAATATACAAATGGTACAATGTCATGGTTTGACCTATCTAGGCTTGGAAATAGTGTTTGAGGAACTGTCCATTGACTAGCAATGGAACATCTTCACCTGTTAAAGTTTTAAGCCTATAGGTGCTATCACCTAGGATTTTTGAGATTTGAAATGGACTTATCCAAAGTTTGTCAAATTTTCCATGGTAACCTTTCCTTTCATGTGCTTTGTCCCATGATAGGACTAAATCTAAGATTCTTAAGGCTTTCACTCTGGCTCTGTTATCAAACCATCATTTTACAGTAGCCTGATATTTTGTGAACTAGTCAATCACTCTATCTCGCTTCTCTTCTAAATGTATAAGCTATAGTAACCTGACCTCTTGTTTATTGTCTATTGCTAGGTATTCCTATGCAAATTGTAGGGTAGAGATTTTCAAATTGATAGGGAGGATAGGATCCACCCAATAAACTAACTAATAGGGAGAATTTTGCAGTGCATACTTCATTATGGTTCTATCTACCCATAGGGCATATTTTAGTAAGATATTATACTCTCTAGGATTCTTTTCAATCAATTTCTTTATGATGTTCAGTAAGTTCTTATTTGTTGACTCTGCTAAACCATTACCTTGGGGATAATAATTTGAAGAAAACTTTAAGATCACCCCATGATCAAAATCCCAACTAGATAATTTTAAAGATGCAATAGCTGGTCCATTATCACACACAAGGGCGTAAGATAACTCCATACCTGGTAATAATGTTGTTTTCTAGGAATTTGATCACATCTTGTGCTATATAGGTTTTGCTACCAATGGCCACGGTCCATCTCGTGCAATAATCTGTAATTGTTAATACATACCTGTACCCTAAGGATGATGGAGGATTAATGGGATCGATGAAGTCCATGCCCCATTGTGTAAATGGGCACATCTCCATGACTAGTTGCAGAGGTTGAGTAGCATATCCTTCTTTACTTGAAGCAATCTAGCAGGTGTGGCAAAATTTAATGTGATTGGCAGTGTCTTAAAAAATGGTTGGTCAGTAATAGCCTGCTCTCAGGATAGCATGAGTGGTAGCTAGGTGGGATCCATGTGTTGTTCCAAATCTATCATGTAATTCTATGGGGACCTTGGCAACTCCTGACTTATCTAAGCACCTAAGGTATATCCCTTCATAATTCTTCTTGAAGAGGATTCCTCCTTTTATCATATATTTCTCGAACTTAATCCTCAGGGCTATCCTTTGAGAATCTTGCATCTTTGGAGGACATCTCCCAGTAATCAGGATATGTCTAATATTAGAGTACCACTCATCTTGTTCTTTCGTATTCGTAGCATATTGCTGACTTATCAAGTTTTGGTCTATTTCAACAATCATTTAGCTAAGGGCTTGTCCCCTAACCAGCTTCATCAGAGTTATATCCATGTCATACTCTTGAAGCACTATTATCTACTTCACTCTCTTTTCTCTAGGATCATTCTGCATCAAGAGCATCTTAACACCTGAATCGGGTACCACAACAATTATCTTGCTTCTTAAGATATAGTGTCTAAATTTCTTCACTGCTCTTACTAAGGCAAGGGCTTACCTTTCAACATCCATGTACTTGAGCTCAGCATCTCTAAATGGAGAACTCATGAAAGCGATGGGCTTCTCTTCCTTTTCTTCACTCCTCTATGTCAGGACTTATGCACAAGTATATCCTAAAGCAAAGGAATAGATGTAAAAATATCTTGTGTAATCTAGGCTGATCACGATAGGTGCATTTGCTATGACCTTCTTGATATCCTCAAATTTAACCTTTTATTTAGGTGTCCATTTTCTGATATGACATGACCAAGCAACTTACATGTGGTCACTTCAAATATGCACTTGTTTGGGTTTAACGAAATACCATACTATTCGTACTTCTTAAGTACCTTTCTAAGGTCTTCTAATGGTCACCTCTCTTCCTTGAGAAGACTGTCAAGTCATCAATGTATATGACTATGCATTGGCCAACTAGGCCCTTGAATGCTATGTCCATTGCACATTAGAATGTGGCTCCAACATTGATCAAGCCAAATGGCATGCATCTGTAAGAAAATATCCCCCATTTGGTGGTGAATGTTGTCTTTAATATATCTATCTTGGCCACCATCACCTGATTGTATCCTGAAAAACCATCTAGGAAGGACATAATTTGAGATCCATTCACTATCTATAGAACTTCATCTAGAGAGGGTAAAGGATAATTATCCTTTTTTGATTCTCTATTTAGATTCTTGAAGTCTACACATAGATGTATGTCTCCATTCTTTTTCTTGACTGGAACTAGATTGGCTACCCATGTTGAGTGCCTAATAGGGAATATGATCCTTGCATTCAGTAACTTTTTAACTTCTTGAAAGATAAGGTGCTCTAGAAATGCATTGACTAGCCTGTATTTTTGCCTGAATGGCTTGGCATTAGGCTTCAGTGGTATTGTATGAGTGATATTACAAGTGTCATACATTTTTAGTTCATCATAGGTCTAGGCAATGACATGGATATAATCATTCAATGCCTGAGTTATTCCTTCTTTGTCTTCTTCAGAACAAACATTACTGATTAGGACATTCCTTGTGTCTTCACCTTGTCCTATGTTAACAGGTGAATATTCTCCTCCATCTATTTTGGGGAGATCCTTTTGCTTAATCATGTTGTCCAGATGAAAAGTTCTTTCAAGATCAATCATGCCTTTGTGAATTTTATTACTTGGTAGGTCCATAATTTCTTCTTCTTCCCATACATGATCTTCTAAGTTCTTCTCATCCAGGATCTATACTTCAAGTATATCTCTATTTGCAATGAAATCCAGGATATGTTGGTCATCATCAAACACTTGGAAATTAGTAACATTATCAGGTATGGAAGCCACTGATACCAATTCCACCAAAAATATTTTCATCACAAAAATGGATAAAGGTTCTGAAGTGTTGACAACTTGTGCCAATTCTTGAGCTCTATGATTTTGTTCTCTAGGGACATGCATGATGTTTGAAGCATCAAAGCTTTCTACTAAATCCCAGACTCTATGTCTGCAATTTGACATCTTTTTGTAAATGCATGTGTAGATGCTCCTGACTTGTTTTACCACTAATTTTGAGTCTCCATAGACATGCAGAATCTTAACTTTCTTCTTGAGAGTAAATAATAACCCATGAATCAGGGCTTCATACTTAGCCACATTATTAGTGAAAGGGAATTGTAACCTATATGCTGCCAAAAATGACCTACTTTGTGGATTTATTAGGTCAACTCCAATGCTAGCTCCTTGTTTTAATTTAGAGCCACCAAATCTCAAGATCCAGGGCTTATCTTTTGTTAAGGGTTTATCAAGAGCTTCCCTTTTCTTCTTAGCTCTTGTAGCTACACCTTTTGATATCCATTTCATCTTTTGTGGGTCATTCTTGACCACTTCTGAGTATTTTATGTAGAGAAAACATCATCCTTTAGTTTCTTTTGAACATACCTTTGCTGATCTTCCTTTCTTTTCATTACTTTACTTTTGTCTCCTCTACCATCTAAGGATGTTGCAATATCTTTTCTTTCATCTTCAGGAATATCCTTGACTTGTGGTATACTATTATATGAATATTTATGTTCCTCTTTGTTTAGTAAATGCAAACACAAGGCACAAGTCTTCTCTGAGTGTGGTGCATCATGAACCTTGCACCATCCTTCAATCAATGCATGATGTGAAGGAACTCCTTGTAGAGTATGTCTTTGAACTTGCTTAGACAAAAACTCCTCAAATTGATTTAGGTGACTCCCATTGTCCTGATCTGATAGCTCACAGTCAAATTCAATGAAACAATTAGATCTTGGGGTGATAATATTTTTATGTTCATGGGGTTGTATCTCCTCACATACCAAAGTCTTTTCTAAAACTGGCATCAAGACATTATCCTGATGCACTTGTTCTTCATGTTCCCCTGCATCCGAAGAAAACAAATAAGAATTAGTATCATCATCATCAAATACTTCACTTACCTCAGCAGATGATGATCCGCCTTCCAGGTTTAGTTTTTCTAATTCGATCATATCTAGACATGTCTTACAATCCTTTTGTGAGTATTCATCATCATGTAATCTACACCATCCAGATATCAAGATATCCTCAATGGATATACCCAACAACTCACATTTCTATATTTCTCTGGTCAAATACCTTTCAAACTTAGTGAAGTGATTGACCTCTTCTTCATCAATTGAATAGTAATCAGATTCAATGATGATCTTTTCCTCTTTATCCCTATTTTCATGTATATACATGTTGCACATCAAGACTTCTACAATTCTAACAGTTTGAGGTCTTATAGCATAAAATCTTGGTTCAACATTTAAATACAATACGTCATTGGTATTATTGTACTCGGTTATCATGTGTTTCATCCTAGGTTCAACTTCTATTCTTATATGATTGGGGATTCCTTTCCATGGTAACCACATATGACTAAAGTCAGTAGCCATGTAACCATTAAGCATTTTAGACCAGTCCTTGCTAAGAAGCATTCCATAAGTATTAGGTATATCTACTACCTAGTTGTCAATGTAGTAGTGCACCCTTGGGGGGTTTGATGCAATCTACATGTGGATATGTGTTAATTCCCCTACTACACTCACTTCTGTTTTGTCAAGTTGTGTGACTTTCTTGAGGGATTTGGATAGATGTAGACCTAAGCCATTGGAAATAGACAAAGGCATCACATTTGTTGATGTACTTGAATGTAGAAGATGGTTGTGTAAATTCTTGCCAAATATTCTTAATGTGAGAAAAAATGGAGGTGATTCTAACCTATCTTTCTATAGAGTCATCTATGATGTTTCAACAGCATGAACAGTAGCTTGCAGTTTAGCTTTGATAGTGTTATCTTTGGATCTAGGATCTCTAGTCATGATGTGACTAGGGTTATGACCAGGATTGTCATCTTTAGGTGTGGGTTCATCTAAAGATTTCAAGAAGGCTTTCTTGATGACTAGGGTCTTCAGTAATTCTGATAATGACATGCTAATTTTTATCTTTTTCATTTCTTCTACTAGGTATGTAATGAGTTTATCTGACTCAGACAATTGGTTGATAGCTTTTGACACTATATTCTAGGGTGTGAAATATTGAGTATTCACCTTGGGAGGTCTAGGGTTATTACTGGCTTTTGGATCTAATGGTGTATTAAAATTGCTAAGAGGAATAGATGTGGTTAATGGACCAGGTGGTGTGTTTGCCTGAGATTATAATTGTGTCTATGTTGATATTACTGTTGGTAAGCATGAACCTCTTCAGGTTGTTTCTCAGGCACATAGTTAGACTTAAATGCTAAGGCATACTCCTCACATGCCAGAGTATAATTTTCATGAGTTGAGGTCATCTGGTGATGCTAATGACTATTATTACTTTCAAGCACAAGGGCAGACTCATATCTGAGGGGGACAATTTCATTTCCCTCAAGAAAAGGAGGATCTCATGCAGTATTTGATACTTCATCCTGGAATATATTGGCTAATATTTTAAATTGAGGACAATCAAGCTCAACATGTATGTTGGTATTTTGTATCCTACACTAATTTGTGAGTGCAACTTTTGTTAATTCACCCTAGTATTCTATTTAGATTTAGTAGGAGGTTGATTATCTAGTGGTGAGGACAATGACCCATTGTTAGGTCTCGTGTTCCATGTTCTAGGCGGTCTAGGGGCAGCATTTTTATTGCTATTATTGTAATTTCTATCATTCCTTGTCCTCTATCAGGATATCCTCTATTCTAATTTGACTGTGAGTACAAATTTTGACTCCTTAGATGATTGACCTCAGTGGTCAATTTCTTAGCCGAGTTGATATTTCCTTAATGTCATCTTTCTCCTCCTACACTTTGGCAACTATGTTATCTTGTTGAGGTTTGAAGAAAGAGCTACCATCACTATTGTTTTGTGTAACATCCTGAGGTGCATGTCTAGGATTAGGTATCATCTAGCCATTTCCATTTAGAGGAGGAATGATACTGAGTGGAAGTACTTGTAATGGACTAGGCATTAGGGCTGGAGGTATCAAGGATCCATTGATTTGTGACTGAATGGGATATGCAGGATATCCTAAATTAGGAGTAAAGCTAGGAGTTATCTATTGATTGACTTTGATGGCTTCTTCAAAAGCACCTACTAGTGTTGTGATAGTAGGGTGTGTTCTCCTGATGAACATGGATGTCAAGGGATCTAAGGCTAAATAATATATTGACTTGCTACCTCATCACCTACATTATAGGGAGAACCTATCTTGGAATACATTTTCTGGAATCTAGCATTAAAGTTGGAGATTAACTCTCCCTCATCTCTCTTGATTGTAGAAAACATGTGGTATGTCATAGCTAGATCTAGTGGCATTTTGAATCTTCCTAAGAAATCTTTCTCCAAATCATCCCAAGTAGCTATGGAAGACCAAGAAAGACTAATCTACTAGCTATAACCTTCTTCTCCTAAAGAATAAGGAAATAACCTAAAAACTACATCCTCATACTCAATCCAAGCTCTAAAGCAAGTTTCCTTGTACATTTGGATGTCATCCTCTGCACCCTAATAAGGATGATAGTTTAAAAAAAATTGTCTAGATTCTTTGGCAAAGGACGATATGCTACAAAGAGCAAAGGTGATTCTACTATGAAGAACGACATTGTAGGAGGTGTTGGAGGTATTGGAGGCACTACTAGAGATACTGGAGGTGTTATAAAAGGTATCACTAGAGATACAGGTGAACTAGGACCAGGACTATGGTGGATATTTGTCGTACAAGGTCTAAGTCTTTGAATTGGCAATTCTTCCAAAAGTCTAGTGGATCTTGACCTGGTATTAGGTCTGTGAGCTAGAGCTTCTTGACTTATGACTAGATCTTTGTAAAGATCAGGATACTTACTCCTTCAGAGTGGATATTTATGAGCAGTTGTCCAAAATGATAGGATATTTTCACAATATTTGTGAAAGACACAAATATCAACTTGAACTATGGAAATTTAAACAACTGACTGTAAAGATCAAGATAACTAACCATCAGGATGAAGTATTTGCACTTAGATCTTGCAAATAACTAGCGACAAGTAAGAACTTTGCACAAATATTCAAAGTTAGATGTGATCTTATGGAATTTAAGAATACTTTCACCTTGAATGTGGGAAGTGATGTCCAGACAACAAATCTTTAAACTAAAAAGCCTCGCCCTCCTTCTAGCACCAATTTATTTTGATCATGGTGCTAGTCACAATAACAGAAATAAAGAATTCACAAAAAAACCTTTATCATCTTGAAAAGTATGATCAATTCAGGATGAATTGATAACTCCAAGTCTTCATTAGTTAGGTCTTGACCTTCTGACAATCTCCTAGTTAGTTTGATGTGAACTATTGTTTTCCACTAGTGGCCTTACATTTCTACTTCAAAGTGATCTGCGTCTAGATATATTTTGTTTCTCCCACTTTCTGTGAATTCTCAAAAAACAAGGTTAAATCTTACTATATTTAACCAAATCATGTAGACATTTATGTAAGTTTGATCAATTATTTTGCATATCATTCTTGTTAGACTGATTCATGATAATTCTTGTTTAATTCTTTTGAAACTATATTTAATTCACTTATCCTAAACTAATTTCTACTTAATTTCACTTCTGCACTATAAATTTGTTCAAATATTGTGCCTATAAGAATGTATTTCCCTGATTTCTATCATTATTTATGTTCATTTGCATGATGTTTGCTATTTTTGTATGCATTTTATCTAAATATGCTTAGGATCCTCATGTATTTATGAAATCTGCATATTTTGTGATGGTATGCTTATTATTTTCTGTGTATTTGAAGTTATGATGATGATTTGATGAAATTAAACAAATTTAAACTAAAGGTTTCTAGAATTACTGAAATGAATGAATCTTTAGGCATTGATTCATATATATCCTTGATAATGTCATGAAGAGAAGGACATCAAACCATATTTTCACTAGGTCATTCCATAGCTAGATATGATTGATGCTAACTTGAAAGGAAAGGAATGAAGACAACATGCACAGACTGGGATGGACTCCAAGGGATGCAACAAATCAAAGTAACATATCCAGAATTCATCCATAAATTACTCAAAGTTTATGATTACTTGTAATCACAAGTCTTCCTCTTCATTAAGTATGCAAAAAATAATATATTTACAATTGACTTTGAGAGTTGGTCATGATATTCAACAATCTAATCTCAATTAAGTTTCAAATGAATCTACAACTCAGGTTCTACACCCTTTTATAGGACAAGGATGAGAATCAGATACAAAAGATCCTACGATCAGGATTTATCAATTACAATTAATGGTTCATACTGCATTGACCGAGTCAAAATACAAAATACGTGGCACAATTTGCCAGTTGGTAACCATCTAGTGAGATACAACTGGCAACCTAGAATATTCTAAGACCATTGACTTAGTCAACCAGACTGCTAGTGACAAAATGACAAAACATTTTGAATGATATTAGTTACGACATCCCTTCTTTCAAATGTGCCCTCTTCATGCATTGTCTTCCCTCTATCTAACTTTTTATATTTATCATATACTTGAACAAAAGTATCCACTTGGAATTTGCTAATTGTCATAGCTCTCAACTTAGCATACTTCAATGCTTTTATCTGTTCCTCCAAAGGTTCCAACATAGATGTCCCAGTATCTTCTTTTTTGCAATATGTCTTTACTTTTACATTCAACACAAACATCTCACCCATAACATCCTTAGTAAAGATCTCTAAGGGATCCTCTGTTACTTCCTTGAAATTGTCATTGAATATTTGTATAGCCTCCTCCGTTTCTATGACTGCTTCCTTTGTGATTGCATCTTCTAGTAATTCTTGAAGTATCTTCATTTCTTCAAATAATAAGTCATGGATCTTAGTTTGAGTATCTCTTACCTTGATCATGTTGGCCTTCAATACCTTTGATTCATACTTCATCTCAGTTACCCAGGTGTCCATGAGTGGGAGCATTACATTGGTGACAATTTGATTTTTCAACAACTCTCCATCAGTCATCTCTTTGGCTCTTTTCAGCCTCACCATTGCATAGTTACACTTCTGGATTCTCTTAGTGAATTCACTCTTTAAAGAACCAATTTTATTTTTTATATTGGACAATGTGTCCCAGTTAGATTTGGAAGTTTTTATTAGCTCTTCCCTTGACGCCATGAACCTTATGAACCATTTGTCCATAACATTAGCTTGGTGCTTTTGACCATCTAGGTTGGCTATTACCTCCTTACTTATCAAGGTGAGTGCAACTGGCTTCTCTATCGCTTGTAGGGTGGATGCCAAGCTATCTAGCTTCACTAATCCCTATATAAATTGTTGCAACTAAGCATTTTGTTGTTTAAGTTCCTTCTTTCTAGCCTTAAGCCTTCTTATTTTAGCCACTATTGCCTCTATGCTCTCAATATGTTCTTGGATTTCATTTTTGGTGGTGACATGACCTAAGCCATATTGTGTCACTTGAAACTCCTCTAGCCTGATCTCTCCTTTTGCCTTATCTACTATAGGAACAACAACTTGAGCTATCCTTTTTCCTATTTTTGAATCTCTCTTAATGGTAGAGAGTGTCTTAGCTCTCCATTTAGCTTTAGAAGAATCAAGAGTGAATAGTGACTTAAAATCAAAAGGTACCTGATGATCTTTTGTTTGGCCTACTTCTAATGAAATCAAGGACAATACCTCTGATTGTGATCCTTTGTAATCTAGTTGCTCAGTTTGAGCATCTTGTGTTCCTTTATCTTGATCTTTCTCTTGGTCATCATCAGGTTCTTGTACATTCTCTTGTTTTTTTGTTCTAGCATTTAAATTTTCTTTGACAGGCACTTGCTCTTCTTGTCCTTGGTCTAGAGGAGGTTGATCATCCTATGGTTTACCATCCTTTTCTTGTGGAAATTTATCTTCAGGAATGGCTGAACGGGCTCCTCCATCTTGAGTCTCTTTATTTCCAGTATCAATCTCCATAAGAATGTCTTCTTGCAATGTTTGGCTATCTTTAATAGCCTCTTCCTTTTTAGTGTTTTCCTTCTCAGGCAAGTAAGTCAAATCTACTACCACTAGGTTAGTCACCTCTTCAATCAGGATGTTTAGAGGTCCCATGTGCACCTCTACTTCTTCTAGTTTAGGTAATTCCACCTTTTCCATTTCCTTTGTGTGTATCTCTACTATTGCATCACCTTGGCTTACAACCCTTGTATATTGTAGCATGGGTCTAATAGGATGATTTGTGATATCCTTCACCACCTCATCTTTAGTTAAGTCAATGGTTTGATTTAGTGGAAGGGCCTTTGTAGCTTCATCTGCTTAAGGTTGGCTTTTGACTTCTTGCACCATCTCAATATTCACTTTTACTATTGTCTCTATTGGCACTTCATACTGTAATTCTTTAACTATACTTATAGATGGATCACCTGATCCTAACGTTGCTGGTGGTGGTGGTGAAATAGCCCCGCTCATGGGAGGACTTTGATATCTGCTCTGCTTAGTCATCTTGACACATTGGAACACGTCATCTTTTATTTTCCTTTTAAGTGTCCCAATGGACACTTGATCTTCTTCATCATCATCATTTCCTTCTACAACAGCCCCAACTAGTCTGATCTCCTGATCCTTTGAAGTCTCTCCTTGGGTTATGGATATTTGGGGTGCAGATATTAGGATAGCTTTGATCATTGGTCCTATAGGGGGTGATAATGGTTGGTACACAAGGGATACTCATTCAAAAGTAACCTCCTCTGCTATTTCAAATGAGCTAGGATCAAGCAAATTTGTCCCTAGGATCTATCTTTTATGGACCAGGAAATCATCGTATCCCTGTTCTTTTCTTTCCTTCCTTTTTGTCACTTGTTATAGTCACACCTTTTCTTTTAAGCTCATTGAGCTTTTAAGCAACCCAATTCTTTGTTTTGGCCATAACTTTGGCAGTGAGGGCATCAATCGAAGTCTCCTCCTTTTGTGTTAGGTTTGGGGTTGAAATGGTGTTATTATATATCTTTTGTTCTTCATATTCTCGATCCATGATATTATCATCATCATCTCTGATTTGTGGGGACGCATCAAGCTACCCTATTGTTCTCATCTGATACAATGTCAGTCTCTAATATTCTCTTCTTCTGACTTCATGTTCATTGTCACAGTCTGCCCAATAGTCCTCAAGGTGGACACTATGCTTATACTTCTTGTTCAACCTTTGTTCAATCCTATGGTAAGGATCATAATCTCTGGCTAGATGGAACAATTTTAAGTTCAAGGCTTTCCACTCTGCCTCTACCTTTCTTGTATTCTCTATGGCCCCTACTACAAACCAATTTACATCAATAAGAAATTTACTAAATGGCTTTCCTTCTTTTACTTTTGACATTTCAAATGTAGGTAGTTGCTGCATCATCATTTCCATTACTACCACTTTGTCTGTAGGGTAGCTTGGTAGAATATAAGGTTTCCTACTCAAACCTTCCATCTAGATGTATGGGTAAGTGTTAGCCTAGATGAACCAAGAACCGTATCCACTAATAGCTTTTGTAGCACCAAATGAGAATCATTTGGTCTTGTCCCCTTCCATGAGGTAGACTAAGTGCATCAGGAAAGCATCATTAACTATTTTGTAATGTTGCACTAAAAGTCTCCTTTCCAACTAGGGATAGTGCTCCTAGAGAGTTTTGTCATTGGGAGACTTCCCAATCCTTCCTATAGTTTGTAGGCCATTGAATGTGCCTTTTGTTGCAAAGGCATATACCAAGTAGGATATCATCCTGAAGATCATCCCCTTGCCTTCTTTCCAATTGACCATTTGTTCATGAATAGTATCACTGATAATCTTGGCCCATTGGACCTTTGATTGATCTTCTTGATATTCAACAACCATCCTTATTAACCCAAACATCCACGGCTCAAAGATTCCACAATTCACCAATCCTTTCATCTAGCTAAGCATAAACATTATATATTGTACCTCCTCACTAAAATCAAATTTGTATAAGTGTTGTGCCATTTTGGTAGCTGCTTTAACTAGGTTATATGGGCTTCTCCATCCATGATATATAACCTTTCTTCAATTCTTGTTGTTGGCTACAAATTCTGTGGCCAATGCATCTATGTCTAGCACATACATCTGCTAAGAAATAGGCAAGTGGAACACCTCGGTGATACCATCCATAGATAAATGTGCATAGAGCCTCTGCTATTTCACTATCTTCCTTGTGCTAACATCATAATGCAATGTAGATTATGCAAAATGGTCAAAATCCTCTGTAGAGTAGGGAAAACCAGTGGCATCAAACAACCCATATGCCACTATATTATTCAATACGATGTCATCTTCTCTGGCATCAACTCAAGCTCTAAATGCTTTGATGTTTGTGTTCCCACAATGGGGATCCTTGGAGAATCCCAACTTGTTATATGCACTATGCGTTCTGGGAAACATTACTAGTTTGAAATCTACATCTCGCTTGTCCATTCATGGATGCTACATTTTGTCTTGCAATTTGAATATACCAGCCTCAAATAACAACACTTATTCATTTATCTAGGGTTAGCACACTACTTATTTACATGCTCTACAATGGTAATATGCCCCAATATTATGGATTGAACTTATGCTGTGCATAACAAATAATAATTCTCACTATGTATCATTTACCATTTCTTTAACTAATTATGATTCAAGCTCATGAATATAACTAGAGGGATAGGGTGTTATACATACCTGTATATGCTTCCTTAACCTATTGTGAGTGTGGTGATGTCTGAATAGAAGCTCTAGATGAGGAATTCTTCTACAATTTTGCTCTCTTAGCTCTACTCTAGTTTGCAACAAGCTCTCAACAACAGAAATTAGGGCTCTTGAAATGTGATTGTATCAATTATGCAGAAAGAAATCCCTTTTACCTGAAATAATTAGGGCTTATCAATGTGATATGACATTCAAAATTAGCAAGATTGCATAGGATTATCACAAGTGTCTGTTGTCACGCATTCAAATTCAAATGCAAATAGCCTATCATACTACATTAAATGCAAACAAACATGGGTAAAAGGGAGTGGATATCCTGCTGTGGAATATCCACGTGGATATTTAGATATAAACATCTAGATGACATCACCATGAAGAAGGTCTCTCATCATAGTATACTAAGGTGACATCATCAGGATACGAATACCAGGATATTAAGACTATGAAGTATCTTTATGGTGTAAGGTCATGATTATGTGAGTACACAATATAGTTTATATCGCATTGGGATAGGATGATGTCATCGGGATGTAGATGTTAAAATGATCTGAATACTAAGTTATGATTTGGATACAAGTTAATATCCTAATGATGTAAGCAAGTTTATCATGTTGCCAAGAGACACTACTAGGCATAATAAGTGTTGTCATTGATGGAAACTATGTCCCTACTACACATCAGCATTGCATAATTTGCCCATAGCCGAAATCAGATTAAAGAATTGTCTAAGTCCGGGAAGTCAAATAGAGTGTGTGACAGGGTCTAGTATCTTGGTCTGGATCTCTCCAATGGTAGATCATAGTTTGTTACAGAACTGAGGGAGTCATAAGCATTGTCAGAATAATCTAAATCCAGAGTTTTTCCCTCGGGTGATGAAGGATTCAAAAGTTATTAGCTTCTAAGTATTGGGTTAATAGTTTGATAGAGTAAACAGAAAAACAAGCTGACCTTGTAAATAATTTTGGTTCCGGACGTATGGAAGTTGTTGATTGGGTAATTAGTGATGACCATTGATAGTGGACAACCTGAGTGATGATTTGTGAGTGTAAGTTTTGGTCCGCATCTCAAATTATGCACGGATCTAGCCGAGAGAGTAGAGTATTCAATAAAGTTCCATGTGTTCCTGAAGCTGACTAAAAAGTAATTAAAGATCAGGATGTGGATATATATAGCCGATGGATTTGGATGATTTTCGTGTGTGTGTTTTACGAATATGGAGTAAAGGCAAAAAAACAAAGATCCAAGATTCGAATGAAGGTAGAGCAGTAAACAAGACAGAGTGAAGATGAAATGTGTAAGATCAGTATTTTGTACTTAACCAAAACTGAATCTATGCATTAGTAGATGCTTCTCATTAGTTCAAAAGCTCTATTATTCTCTTGGAAACATTTGTAGGCAGTGAACCTCTATTTGAACAGTGAGCTCTGGGTAGTGAGCCCGAGTGCATGTGCATTCTCATTTGTAAAAATACTTTTAACAGAGTACTAATTTTCGTGGGTTAACCCCCACCATGGTTTTTCCCTTAAATGGGTTTCCACGCTAAAAATCATGGTGTCAAGTGTGTTATTTATGACTCTGCTCATGTGTAATTGATTCATGCTTTATTATTTATTTGACTGTAAGTTGTAAAAGAAGATTAAAGTTAGAAAAGTTTAAATTGTGTGACAACTGATTTACCCCCCCTCTCAGTTGCCTGGACTAATTCCAACAATTGGTATTAGAGCAAGGTTCCTTTGAAAAGCCTAACAACTTAAGGAAAGATCTTGGAAGGAATTTTAATGGGTTCACTTAAAGATCAACTTTAGTCCTAGAAGATCTTGTTTAATCTAAAGCAAAAATTAGTAATCTGAGAGGTAAACTTAAAGATGCTGATGATACCATTGAAATGTTAAAAGATTAATTGAAGAAATCTATGGAAAGGAAAAAGGAACTACTTCTGTAGTTATCCAGTTTAACTGAAAAAAATGGCATGAATGAAGCTTTGGAAGAAAAGACAAAGGAATGTGAGAAGCTGTCAAAAGAAGTTGTTCTGAAAATTGAGATGGAATCTACGGTAATAATGTAACCAAACAAATTGAGCAAAGGAAGAAGACTGAACAAGAATTGAATCAAACTCTAAAAGAAAGAATTGATGAATGCTACAGATTAGACAGTATAGCTAGCCATCTAAAATCTGATCTACAAGAAAGCAAAGACAATGAAAGAGATCTTGAAAGACAAACTATCATTCTCAGACATGACCTAGAAGTTGCAAATGAATACAAGGAGAAGTTCAAGATAAGTTTAACTAAACTTGAAGCAATACTTGAGGGTCAGAAAAAGGCTGATAACAAGCATGGTCTTGGATATGAGAAAGGTGAAAGCTCTAGATCTAGACAAAGAAACTCTCAACCAAGGAATGAGAGAAATAAATCTAGAAGACCTCTGGCAAGACAACCTAATGCTCAAAGGTATCCATCTTTCAATGGAAATTGTTTTAAGTGCAATAAATTTGGCCATAGAGCCACTCAATGCAGAAGCAGAGTAAATTAAAATAATACATCCTTCTTCGGACAATACTTCAATTGCAAGAGGTATGGTCATAAATCCAATGAATGCAAAAATATGATAATGAACAACTCATCAAATAGAGGAAATGGGAATTCTTTCAATGGAAGATGCTTTGCATGCAATAGATTTGGACATATGGCCATTCAGTGTAGATCAAGAGAAAATCAATCAAATGGGCAAAGAAATGTTGTGTTCTTCAATTGTAACCAATCCAGTCATTTTGCAAGATTTTGTAGAAGTAGGATTAATGAAATTAATGAAAGAAGAGGTCCGGTAAATAGAAAACTCGATGAATAGAGACAAGACAAAGGCAAAAGAAAAATTCAAGAGAATGAGATCCAGAATGAAATAAGTGAGACATTGGTCAAGAAAACAATTGTGAACCATAGTAATGGGTCTGTACCAGAATCTGGTGTAGATAATTCCTTAGGGAATTAAATTAGGAGCTCTGGCTCAGGGGGAGCTTCTTTAAAAATCAAAATCCCCTAGCCAGTAAGTATGTGCCTGAATCCAGCACAGTGAGAAAAGAGATCTTGGATTGTTTTAGATCATTTGGAAGGATTTCTGGAAGAAAAGAGGTGGATATGGCAAATTGTAGAGTAATTGATGAGAAACTATTCAACAAACAAAGTAACCAGGTGTATTAGGGTAGAGCATTTATTACAAAGACAAATTAGGCACTATAGAGTATAAAAGGGTCATTCATTCCCTAGATAGATCAATTTGCATTAGAAGAAAGAAACAAGAGGAGTGAATGAGCTCAGAGCTGAGAATTCTCAAGAATTGAAGTGTGAAGAGGATCCTCAAGCAAAACCTTAATATGCAGAACAAGGTATTTCTATTTTCTGCGAAACCTCTTGAATTCTCAATCTCTGCAAATAGCTACACCTTTAGTTGTTGATGCCACTGAAAGGCCTAGTCCTAAATTTAAGAAGTATCCTTACAAATCTGTTGAAGTCAAGCTGCTAGGTACTTTTTCAGGTGTTCCATATGGGGTTTTACATGTTGAAGACATTAGGGAATACATTCATTGCAATGTAGAAAAATTTGGGAATTTGAAACTGATAGGGTTGTTTAAGAGCCATCTAAAGGATGACAATTACCAACTGAAACCTGAATTTGAAGCCCTAGAAAGCAAACATTTTATGCAAATTATTGAATTTTCATCATTTGATGAGAATGAATGGGTTCGTTATGTGTTGAACTGAATGCACGATGAATTTATATGGCTGCTGAAACCATTTGAGATCACCAAAGATGTTATCAGAATTCTGACAGAGTTAAACTCAACTGGTGGACTACCCATGGTAAAATCTATCAAAAATCAAACTATCACTGACACAATCGGTGTGAAATTTGATAAAAGAGCCATGGAAATCAATGACATTATAGAACCGAATGTCAAGTTTGCTTCCATGGTAATCGGGTATAAGATTTATCACTCAAGCAGAGAAAACTTTGTCTTAGGAATAGCTATATATGCAACATATAAAATGCTGAAAGAGAATACAAACTATGACCTCTGTGAGCTGCTATGAGTTCAACTATTTGAAAATTTGAACAAAATCAAGAAAGATAAGAAAAATTCCTTCAAGTATGGTTCCTTGATTATATGCTTATTTTTCTATTTTATGAATGAAGTGCCTAGAGTGCAAAGTGTGCATTGGACAAATGACAGGCTAGTGGCAATCTAGATAAGAGATCATTTATATAGCCTTGGAGATTCAAGTGCACAAAAGATTGCAATCTAGGGGTATTTAAAAAAATTTAGAGTTTGATGCATGCAAGGGAAAGAATCCCTAAATCGGTTGTAGAAAAGTATGAGAATGAGATATGTTTTATGATTGACACTACTTAATGTCTAATGGAAGTTGTAGAACCAAGAATAGTATGGATAATTACAATGGGTTATGAGGTGGATGAGAGAGTTCTGGACATGTATGCTCAGCATCTTCTGAGAAAACCTAAAGACACATTTGTTGAAAGATTTGGAACATACAAAGAGCTAAGTCTAAAACTACATTTGGAGCTTAGGAAGCTAGAGATTAAAAGAAAAGTGATGAGGTAGGTTGAAACATATGCTAAGAGTACTGGCATCACCAAATAAATAGTAAGAAAGAATAAAGAAAGGATTTAGGAGAAGAATGTTGTAAGTATGTGCTTAAGCAGTGTTGTCATTGATGTCAACATATTCTTGTTGTCATTGGTGTCAACTATGCCTTATTTTGTTGCCTATTTAGGAGATTGGAATGTTGAGGATATTGAGAAAATTAATGAAGAATGAAGGTTCATGGACCTGATGGATGTATAGAGGATCATCAAAGGCTGATCCAGTCAAGAATTGAGAAGTCCACATGAAGATTTGAAGAAGTTATGGTCATCTGAATAGAACCATATCTTGCAATATTTAGAAGAGATAGAGTGACAGTAAGTTGGTTTGGATTGCTCCATAGTGAAATATTATCATCTGTGGATTCGAAGGCATGTTTGGGAAGTCAGTGTGTATCATCAACTCTAGTGGCTCAAGGTTTGGAGGTCCGCAAGCCATCCTTCTAGTTTGACAGCCATGACAGATAGTGTTCTTGAGGTTCCAGAGGAAGATACAAATGATTTTGGTAATTTGGTTTAGAGTGGATGTTATTAGTGAGTTCAATGTGCTTGTGGAAGTCTTTGGATCATGTGGCTACTATGTTGGAGGTCCTTATTGGAGTTTGATCTTGTTATTGAAGATTTCCTTTTTGAAGTTATTGTTCTTTCTAGCCTTGGCTAACTGGATGTTCCTAGTGTGTTGCAGATGATCTAAAGATCATTTTATGAAGCATGACGTGTTAGTAGAGGAAGACTCAAGTCTTAGCTATGATTGGCTGACAGTGTAAAGATCCGCGTTAAGTTTGGCTGACCTTGTTGATCATTCCAAGGTTGATGAAGTGTATAAATACTTGTTGAATTGTTGTTAAACATTATCCTTGAGAAAAATTGATTAAATCCAAATAAAGGATCAGAAGTAGAGTCGAGAAGAAAAGGAGCAAGAGCAGTATAGAGTGTGAAGTTAGTAAAGAAAAATTTGGGACAAAGCAGAAGTTTTTGAGCATTCATTGAAATTGAACTAGGCATGAAGTAGATGCTATTTCTCAGTTAATTCTTTCTGTTCTAAATAAATTCGGTAGGCAGTGATCCTCTCTTTTTGAGTAGTAAGCTCTGGGCAGTGTGCCCAAAGGCATGTACCTTCTATTTTTCTAAAGTACTTTTAACAGGGTACAAATCTTTGTGGGTTAATCCCCACCGTGGTTTTTCCCTTAACCGGGTTTCCATGTCAAAATCTTGGTGTCAAGTGTGTTGATTATGTTTCTGCTCATATGTTGTTGATCTATGCTTTAATGTTTACATCATTAATCTGGTAGTAAGATAATAAAGAAGGTTAAAAGCAGAAAAAGTTTATACTATGTGACAACTGATTCACCCCCTCCTCTTAGTTGTCTGATCTAATTCCAACAACTGGTATCAGAGCCAGATCCTCTTATAAAAGCTTGACCGCTTAAGGAGATTTAGGATGTTGACCTACAAGAAGGATAGTCCAAGATTTGATGGAACAGATTATTCTATTTGGAAGAATCACATGGAGTGCCATTTGCAATGCATGGGTGATAACTAGTGTTGAGTATAAACCTCTGGAGAAAGGTCCTTCAACTCTAGATCAAGTCAAAGATGCTGAAAATAACCTTTGAGCTAAAGAAGCCTTGTTGAGTGCCCTGACTGATTCAGAAATGACAAATGTCTTTGGTCTAAAAACTATTTATGAAATCTAGAAAAAGTTGGAGAATCTATATGAAGGCAACAAATATGTCAAATGTGCCAAGCTACAAAGTCTGAGAGGAAATTTTGAAATTTTGAGGATGAGTGAAGATGAAAACATCACAATCTACATGCAAAAGATAAATGAACTTGTGTGTGGTATTAGGTGTGCTGGTGAAACTTTGGAAGAATCAAATATTGTATCAAAAGTGCTTAGATCTTTACCTGATTCATACAAACATAAGGTTGCTACTATAGGGGAGATCAGGAATGTCTCAGAAGTTACAAGAGATTATCTGGTTGGCAAAATTTTAGCTTTTGAATTAAGTGAGTTTGGTGATTCTCTTCCCAAGTCTAAATCTACATTTAAGGCTAGTGTATATGGAAAACAAAAATATGATCTGGGTGAAAGCTCTTTTGCAAGATCAAACAGATTCATGAAGACAAGGAAAGATCTTGAAGCTCTTCTCGCCAAAAGATTGCCAAGAGGATCCGGTAAGTATGAAGAAAAATTGCCACTCATATGTTTTTCTTGTAATAAGATTGATCATTTTGCCTCAAGATGTCCAGAAATGTTTTCAAAACCAAACCCTAACAGATACAAAAACCATAACAAATGTTACTATGTCCAAGAAGCTGGAGAAGAAGGAGTCACAGATGATGAATCTGATCATGGAGGTTCCTCTGAAAATGATTGGGTGTTCATTGCCATCAAAGAAGAAGATCCAGTGTCTACTGAATTCGCTAGCTAGGCAAATATGGAAAGTGCCTTGGCTGCTCAGGTTATTGAGAAAGATGAATGGGTGATTGATAGTGGATGTTCTCATCATATGACTAGAGACAAGAGTAAGTTTGTGAATTTTGAAAATTATGAAGGAGGGATTGTGAAATTTGGAGATAACTTAGCTAGTAGAATCTATGGTAGAGGATCCATCTCTTTTAATGGTAAGAATAGCACCAATGATGTTCTGTATGTGGAAGGATTGAAACATAATCTTCTCAGTGTTGGATAGTTGGTTGATAAAGGTTATGATCTTCGATTCAAGGATGGAAAGTGCAGAATCTTGGAGAGTTTCAGAACTGAAATTGCATCTGGTACTCAAACTAGAGGTAACATTTTTCATTTAACTAGCTTTGGAAAAAGTTGTTTGATTGCTTAGATAGATCAAAGTTGTTATGGCATAGGAGGATGTGTCATGTGAATTTTGATAACATTGTCAAAATAAGTACCACTTAGGCTTTAAGAGATCTTCCAAAACTTGTGAAACCTAATAGCATGTGTAGAGAATGTCAATTGGGGAAACAAAGCAAAATTTCATTCAAAAGTAAGGAACAATTTTCAAATGTTTGATTAGAACTGGTACATACTGATCTCTGTGGTCCTGCTAGAATTAGGAGTGTGCAAGGAGATAGATATTTCATGTTGCTGATTGATGATTACTCTAGGATGATGTGGATAACCTTCCTAAAAGACAAATTAGAAGCTCTTGACAAATTTAAAGTGTTCAAAGTGATGGTGGAAAATGAAATTATTGAAAAATTGAAATGTTTGAGATCCGACAGAGGTGGAGAATTTACTTCCCATGAGTTTGATGCTTTCTGTGAAAAGCATGGCATAAAAAGACAATTATCTACTCCTAGGACTCCCCAACAAAATGGAGATGTGGAAAGAAAGAACTAGACCATGATGATGGAAACAAATGTTCCTCAAGTTTATTGGAGAGAAGCTGTAAGTACTGATGTGTACACTCTTAACTGGGTGCAAATCAAAGGCAATTCTGGTAAGACCCCCTATGAACTATGGTTTGGTCATCCTCCTACTATGAGATATTTCAGAGTTTTTGGTAGTAAATGCTATATCAAGAGAGATGAGGATTTAGGCAAGTTTGATACAAGAAGTGATGAGGGAATATTTTTGGGATACTCTACTCAAAGTAAGGCTTACTGGAGCTTTAACAAGAGGTTGAAAAAGATTGTTGAAAGTGCTAATGTTAGATTTGATGAGAACAAGGAAGGACATTCCAGGTTCTACAGATATGATTCAGATGATCAAAATGAAAGTCAAAGTCAAGGAAGGTTAGTTCAAACTTTGCCTCAGATTTAGATTGATCCGAAAACTCCAGAAACTCAAGGAATTAGTACAGATGTTGAGGAACAAGCTCAAGAAATGGAAGCCCAAGTAATTCCCAAAACCCCTAGGTATGTAAGAATGAATCATCCTAAAGATCAAATCATAGGGGATAGAAATAAAGGTGTTTGAACTAGGAGAAGAGTTGTTGAAGATCAAGAAGAGATTTGTTTGATTTTAAGGAATGAACCTAAATCAGTTAGTGAAGCTTACATTGATGAAAATTGGGTAAAAGCAATGGAAGAAGAATTAATACAAATTGAAAAGAACCACACTTGGGATCTTGTTCCTAGACCTGAGGAACAAAATGTGATTGGAACCAAATGCATCTTCTGGAATAAACTAAATGAAGATGGTAAAGTTGTAAGAAGCAAAGCAAGGTTGGTGTGCAAAGGCAATTCTCAAGTAGAAGGAATTGATTTTGAAGAAACTTTTACTCCAGTGGCAAGAATAGAGGTAGTCAGATTGTTTCTTGCATTTGTTTCTTTCAAAGATTTTAAAGTGTATCAGATGGATGTCAAATCAGCATTCCTGAATGGAGATTTGGAGGAAGAAGTCTACATTGAGCAACCAGAAGGATTTCAGTTGTCTAATCAGGGAGACATGGTTTGTAGACTGAGAAAAGCCTTGTATGGACTCAAGCAAGCTCCAAGAGCCTGGTATGCAAGATTGGATAAATATTTTCTTAAGATAGGTTTTAGCAAAGGTACTACTGATAGTAATCTTTACTTCAAGATTAATCATGAGGACATCCTGATTGTTGAGGTATTTGTTGATGATATCATTTTTTGTGGAAATGAATGTATGTGCAAAGAATTTGCTGACCAGATGAAAAGTGAATTTGAGATGTCAATGTTTGGAGAGATGAATTTCTTCACAGGTCTACAAATTGTTCAATCAGATAAAGGTATATTTATATCTCAGTCCAAGTAAGTGAAAGAATTGCTGAAGAAGTTTGGAATGGAAGATTCAAAGCCAGTAGGTACACCTATTGTAACTGGATGCAAGTTAAGTAAAGATGATGATTCCTCCAATGCAAATAAGAAAAGGTATAGATCAATGATTGGAGGATTACTCTATCTGACCCAGACCTGACCTGACATCATGAACGTTGTTGGACTTGTTTCTATATTTCAAGCTGATCCAAAAGAATCCCATGTTATGGCAGTTAAAAGAATTTGTAGATATCTCAAGGGGACAATTGATTATGGATTGTGGTATGCAAAAGATAATGATTTCACTCTTCATGCATATACAAATGATGATTGGGCAGGAGATGTGGATGACAGAAAAAGTACTAGTGGTGGTGCATTTATCTTGGGAAGAAGATTGTTTTCTTGGATAAGAAAAAAGAAAGAGGTAATATCTCTGTCTACTGTAGAAGCAGAATATATAGCAGAAGCAAATAATTGTACTCAGGTTCTGTAGATGAAGGAAATGTTGAAGGACATCAGAGTTGTGTTTGAGGAGCCAGTCACAATCTTTTGTAATAATTCTAGTGCAATAAGAATCTCAAAGAATCCAGTGTTGCATTCAAAGACAAAGCATATATCTATCAAGTTTCATTTCTTGAGAGAGAAGGTAAATGAGAATGAAGTCAAGTTGGAGTTTGTGTCATCCAGAGATCAGATTGTAGATATCTTCACTAAGCCTCTTCCCAAGGATACCTTTGAATATCTTAGAGAGAAGTTAGGGGTTATTACCCCTCCAAATAAGAACTAGGATGCACTAAGGTGCATCAATTCGGTGGAATTCTCAGTCATATCTTGAGATCCGGATTGATGTTGAGAAAATACTACTCTAAAGAGTAGTCAGTATGCAAACGTTGGAGATTAGTCTGAAATAAAAAGGGGAAGTAAAGGTGTCATGCCCACATTTCCCATGTCATCATGACACACAACACACATGTCATGTCTAAATTTTTCATGTGGTCATGACATGAAATGCAGAAAACTTTTCTACCTATCCCTAGGAACCCCCTTGCACATGTCTGCGTGCTCGGTGACAATATGAATAAGGCATAAACATGTCAACATAATTCAGGGAAGTGCATTGTCCTATGCAGTCCCCTATGTGATGATAACTGTCTAGGGAGTATGCGACACAAAGTGTGTCACTTTTAGGGTTAGAACGATTTTAATCCTAACTCAAAGTTTCCTAGGTGAGAAGGGGATTTTGCCAGATTTGAAACCTAACCCTAACTCTAAAACAAAATGAAATCGAATTAATGATTTAGAAATAATGGTATGATGGACGCATGATAAAGTGGAATGGTAAAAAAAAAGTTAATAAAATATCATAAAATTAAAACCCTAGAATCTAGGAAAAATTTGATAGCATAACGCGTTTACAATAATCAAATTAAGATTTTTAAAAAAATAAAACTCCAATAAGAAATTAAACAAAATTTAAGAATAAAATTTAAACTTAAGAACAAATTAAAATGTAAATACTTCACCAAGTCCAAAATAACTTGACTTGCAATAAAATATTAAAACTCAAATTTAAAATAATAAAACAACTAAGCTATACCAAAATAAATTTCAAAATTAAGTCCGTTAACAAATATAATTGCAGCATTATATTTATTAACTAACTCGAATTAATAGAGAAGGGAAAAGATCAAAATTACTCTTTCTCGTAAAATAGTAGTAAAATTGATAAAAGATAAAATAATTAAAACACGCTTAGGGAATAAAATAAATACCCTAATTAAAAATGAATTAAATACAAAGGGGACACACCTCCCATAATATATAGAATTTAATCCCTCCACCACTAAAATCAAATCTCCAAAATAACTTAAAAGAAGCACAACCCCAAGATAAAACAAAACTTTAAAACACTAAAGTATTCTACCAGCAATTCAAAAATCCCAACAAGTCCTCAAAAAAACAAAAGAGGGGGAAAACTAAAAATTCCGCACACATGAAGAAGTAAGAAAGAAAATAAATTAAATAACAAAATTTAAACTTCCTCTCACTCTCCTCTTACCCTAATTTTATTATAATATTATTTCCTACAAGAGTTGCCCTAAGCTTAGTTTATTATTTCCTTATGGCAAAATAAACCCTAACTTGCATCTCAATGTTTTCTCCTTTGTTTTGTGCAGGTTAGGGTTTGAAAAAGAAGTGGAAGCCATGAATGTAGCTCTCTACTACCTCTCGCGGAGGTATACAAAGTAGGTTTTTTTTTGTTCTATTATTATTTTTCTTTTTTTATATACATATATATAGATATACATCTGAGTGTATATATTTATATATATATATATACATCAAATATAAGTCTTGGGGGGGTGCACATTTGTTAGAAGCTACAATGATAAATATATTTTTTTTGACAAAATACAGAAATGATGCACATGCCATGGTACAGGGCTGAATGGCATTTACAAGAGGGGAGACGAAGTGGGAGAGAAGGGTGGCACATGAGGCAAGAGACCGGTGGCCATTGGAGAGTGTCGCCGCTACAATGTTGAGGACGTTGGGTCGACAAAGGGTATGAGCTCTGTGCGGAGTCTAAGGTAGGGGAAGGGGTGTGAGGAGCTTACGGGGGAAGGGGTGTGGGGAGGAGGCTATTCCTCCACCCACACCCAAGGGTGTGGGTGGAGGCACAACCTCCTCCCCACACCCACTGTACATGCTAAAGGCCACGGCAGGGAAGACAGTGGGGGCTGGGATGGGCACCATCGCCCATCTCAGTCCCTTTAATTTTTTTTCTTTCTTTCTTTAACACTGTTGTGCATAACACAACCCCCTTAGGGTTCGGTCCACTATACTTTTTTTTTTAATATGTATTTTATTTTGATAATTATTCCCAATGTAAAAAAAACAACCATTCTGTATATATATATATACAGATTTAAACACAGTTTGCCCAATGTTTCTAAATATATATACTTTTTTTTAAATACATTTGTATATATATGTGCACACACACACACACACACACACACACATATATATATAGAGAGAGAGAACAGTAAGTTTGGATTGCAAATAATTTAGATGTATATATATATTTATAAATATACATAGTAAACTAAATTTCTCATTAACTCTAACATAGAATACTAACTTTTCAATTCTATATCATAAAGAGATAATCCAGTAGTATTTTTTTTTGAAACATAAATAAACAAAGATATTTTTTTGAATGATCTTATAAGGTAAATATTACAACTTCCTCTAAATTTTCAACAACCTATATTCCTGAGCAGCAACTATTAACAAAAAATTTCAAGCAACATAACAGAAAATAATTCACTTAAATTTCTATCTTCTTTTCTTTGTATGCAATAAAATTTATACAACAACTGATGTATATTTTATTTTTGTAAAGAACCATGGTCTAGCAAATATATATAATTTCACATGCATTTTTCAAAACACACAAACTCCACAACTTAGAGAATAAACAACCTTTTAAATAAAACATAAAGAATGTTCACATTGCAAACACTTATTACAGCCATCACAATGGATAGAATAGCCTTGGACAAAAATTACAATAGGGCCACAAAGGCCATGACTCAAATAGCCAACAACATATTACTAAAGCAACACAAAAATAGACTTCTCCAAAGCTCCATTTCTTCAATAAGCACCTGCAATAAATACACAACAAAAAGGGGAAACCAAGCCACTTCGAAATGCCCTCCTCCCTATCATAGACCCACAAGTGGGTCACCCCCAAGCTCGACAAGTAGGGATTCACACGGTTGCAAACACAACACAACAAGCATCAAAGCAACAACAACACAAAAATTAACCCCAAGGATAAACAGATAACACAACTCATGAGAATGAGTTTGATGAGGGTAGGGAATGGACCCCTCTACTCAAAGGCCACACAAAAAATACCAAAACACCAAGTCTCTTGGCCTCAAGCCAAAACCTCCAAAACCACAACTCTTCAAATTCCTCAAAAGAAACTTCCATGGCACTCTTGCCATCCAAATAATCTCAACACCAAGTAAAAATCCCTCAAGGCCATAAGTAGCAAAAAATATGGGGGTAACCTTGAGGAGGTTCACTTTCCCCTACCCCAAAACAAGTTGAGTCTTACCTCCAAATGGAGGTGCTCTCACCAAACTCCCATCCTACAAAAAAAATGAAACAACAAACAACAAAATCTACAAGCACATCATAATAAAATATGCAAGGGTAAAGAACATAGTCAAGAATCTTACCTTCAAAAGCCCTATAATGGAAGCACATTTGGTGATGAGATCCAAGCTTCTCCCAACCTTCCAATCTCCAAAATCTCTCTAACTTCCCCAAAAAATACTCAAAATAGAAAGAACAATCCCAAATGCTAGAACCCCACACTCCTCAACAAGAGGAGGTAATATAGGACTTCTAATTTGGCCTTGAGAAGTGAGAAGGTGACACTTTTCACCTTCTCCTTCCTCCTCCTATGCCACTTGCAAGGGAGAGGAAGTGTGAGGGTGACAAGTGTCATCCTCCAATTCCATCTCAATCCTCACCTTATGCACTTGTGCTCTCACACATGTGTGAGAGAACAAGTGGTGAGGTGGCAATCCCCTTCAAGCCTCCATGAGGATAAGGGATGCCATATGGCATCCTCCTATTCTCTAAGAGAGCCATGTCCCTCCAAGATGCTCTCACACATGTGTGAGAGTCTTGGAGGAAGATCCCACACACTTGGGAGTCTTGGAGACCTCCCAAGTCTTCCTAGAGAAGGTATTCCCAAAATTTGGGAAGGGAGATGAGTCTTTCCCAAAGCATGACTCATCTCCCACCCTTATCTAATTCAAAATTTATCACTTTGACTAAACCTCAGTTTAGAGTGACCAAAAGTGAGTTATCCCAAGGTCTAGTTAGTCAAAATTAACCATAGACCCATGGGTAACCACCTAGGGTAAATTTTGGGACACTAAGGTTCACCTAGGGAGTCATAAATCCACTTTAAATGGCCTCAAAAATAAAAACAATACCAAGTGGTAAAAGACAATAAAGATTATACAACACTTGATATAATTAAATTAAACAAAGGGGTACTAGGCCAAAATGATAAATATAAACAAGCACTTAATCAACACTCAATTCAAACGTGATCCTCATCCCTCTTGGGAATGGATCAGTTTCACAAGGAATAACATATGTGTGAATACTACCTCTAATTTCCCATGGCCTGGGAATGTAATCCTACACATCTCGACCAAGTGTCAATCATATCATGAATAATCATAGTTGAAGCAACTAGAATTAAATTCATGCCATTGAATACAACTTTAATCATCTGTAACATAATTCTAGATTAAACTGCATTTTCTATCTAATGTCATATAGTCACCATCACATAAAGAACTAGAAATCACATCACAAAACATCATCTAATAGATCTCACATGCCTAGTCTCAACATAGCATCAAAATATGATCAAATTGAACCACCATATGTCTAATCAATGTCATATCAAAATCATGAGATATAATCAAATATGCATAATGAAACCATAGTTTCTAAAAGTCTGATAATGATCAACTGAAATGCAAAATGATCAAAATAAGGAAGGAAAAATAATCAGCCTCACATCCTCCCTCCCTAAGACTAAACTTCCTCCTAGAAGTTGTCAAAAAGGTGAGGATAGAGTGCCCTCAAACTAGCTGCATCCTCCAAAGTTACTGTGACCTCATCATAACGATCCCACTAGACCCTAACCTTGTCCAGCTCTCAACCTTGAAGGCCCAACATCCAACGAGCCAATATGCGAATTGGCTCCAAATCTAACTTCCCGTTCACCTCTACCTATAGAGCACTCAAGTCCAATACATGAGATAAATTAGATATATATTGCCTCAATACAGAAATATGAAAGACATCGTGGATACGTGACAAGCTAGGTGGCAATACTAGATGATAGGCAACACGTCCTATCCACTCCAAGATCTCAAAAGGTCCTACAAACCATGGTGTGGGCTTAGAGCCCTTTCCATAATGGATTGGACTCTTGTGTGGCTGCACTCTAAGGAATACCCTGTCACCCACTGAGAAGCTCCGATCAGTTCTCTTAGCATCGACATACTTCTTTTGTCTATCCTGTGCCTCTTAAAGTCTCTACCTAATTAGTGTGACCTACTGTTCCATATCTTGAACTAACTCTAGACCAATGGCAACCCTATCCTCTATCTGATCGCAACTCAATGGTGTCCTGCATGGTCTGCTGTATAAAGCCTAAAAAGGAGGCATACCCAATGAGTTGTGATGCCCATTATTGTAGGCAAACTCAACCAGATACAAATACTCCTCCCATCTAGACTGATGGTCCATAACATGCATATGAAGCATGTCCTCCAACACTTGATTCACCTGCTCTATCTGTCCATCTGTTCTTGGGATGATAAGCAGAGCTAAAGTTGAGCTGTATGCCCAACACCTACTGCAAGGCTCTCCAAAATGCTGAATTAAACACTGAATCCCTATTAGAAATGATGCGACGAGGTACTCCATGTAATCTCATAATATCATCTAAGAATACTCTCACCATTGCTGGTGCATTGTACGCCATGCATACAGGTAAGAAATGCACCACTTTGGTCAACTTGTCGATTGTCACCATGATGGCATCATGAGGATGTGAAGACATAGGAAGACCAACAATAAAATCCATGGAAATGGTGTCCCATTTCCACTTAGGTATCTTGTGAGGGTATAAAAGACCCACTAGATGCTGATGCTCGGGCTTGACCCTCTGGCACTCAAGGCATTGAGTAACAAACTCTACAATATCCTGTCTCATACCCACCCAATGGTACAATTGTCATAGGTCAGATCTTCTTCAAACCTAGATGTGCTGCATATGGTGCTTTGTGAGCCTTTGATAACATTGCAGTACATAGGTCACCTGTGCGGGTTACATAGATGCACTGTCGATGATGAAGTAACCCATCTACCTCAAGTGAATACCGTCTGCTCTGATCCTCCTACACGAGGCTGCCCCCTGTTGTAAAACCATATGGACACTCTCTAGCTAGATGTCTTGCTCCACCACACACATAACATGGGCCCCTAGCTTATACTTGTCTAGTCTGGGTCCTACTCGACTGCTGTTGTCCTAATCTACCTGTGGACCCCTGTGAACCCCTGTATGACTGCTGTGACCTCACGGGTCCCGCAGGTGGTCCTTGCTGCCTCTGATCTCTGCGCAGGCCCTACTGCTGCCAACCTCTATTATGTCCCCCATGTGCCCTCTAGTGTGTCTTGGCTCTCTGCTTTTTCTGTGGCTGCTACTACTGTGGGGGCCTAGGAGGTAAGGATGTGGGACTAAATCCTCCTTTCTGAGGTGGTGGTGGTGGTCTGCAGTAACTCTATTGATGTGGTTGCTGCCCATAATCCTAAAACTAAGGGCATGAACTCTTCTCTCATCCCTGTATCTCCTTAGCTATGTATGCCTTCTTAGCAACATCACTCAATGTCTAGGGGTCTACCATGCAAATAGGCCTTGCTATGCTATGGTTCAACCCTCTAATAAACTTATGAACAGGAGTTTCTCGTCATGGAGATACTCCGCATATCGAGACAACTCAATAAATGTACCCTCATACTAAGCAACTATAAGTCCTCTCTGCTGAAGGTCATGAAAAATATCTATGCGATGCTGTCGGTAGTGATCTGATAAGTATCAAGCATTGAAGTGCTCAATGAAGGTCTCCCATGTGAGTGTGTCTAATGATAGATGACGATTGCACTCCTTAATGCGCCACCAGGTAGTTGTTGCATCTCGCAACTCACAATAGGTGGATTGCCACATGAGCCTTTGTGTTGCCCTCGTAAGGACGTAACGCGAAGCATCTATCTAAGCTAATGAGCTAGGCCTCTGCCTCTACTCCCTCTATGGTCCTGACGAAAGTAGGAGGATTCAGCCTCAACAAATCCCTGATGGGATCTCCTCTATCTATGTGCCCTTTGATAGGCTCATCTACATAATAATCATAAGGCCTGTGAACAATATGCTCCACTCACACTACCTCCTCATGCCTAGAATGACGTGGAGGGCTCCTACTATGGGCCCTGTCGGCTGATCCAACTTCCTCTGCCATCGTATCTGGCACCTCAACATATAGCTCCACACGTGGTACCTCTCACAACTCCACACAGGGCTCCACACATGGCTCAACACGTGACTCAGCTCGTGGCTCCATGCATGGCTCCTCTCACAAATCTTGCGGGGCTCAACACGTGGCTTTATGCGCAGCTCAACTATGGCCGGTGGAAGCCTATCTAATACTGCCTACAATATATATGTGGCCCAATATCTAGTAGGGCCAGTGGTGCCTAACCCTCAGCTGAAGAATCACTGTGCACCTCGGTGGACGTAGTGTGGAAGGACTACGCTCACTGAACTCGTCAGGGAGGCAACCTACAAAAATGAGGTAACCACAAATTAATCAAATTTGAGGAAATGATAATGTACCCTAAATAAGCCCAATATTTAAACTTAGGTTCTGATACCAAATGTCATGCCCACATTTCTCATGTGGTCATGACACACAACACACGTGTCATGTCTACATTTGTCATGTGGTCATGACATGAAATGTGAAAAACTTTTCTACCTATCCCTAAGAACCCCGTCGCATGCGTCTGTGTGTTCTATGACAATACGCATAAGGTGTAAACATGTCAACATAATTTGAGGAAGTGCGTTGTTCTACGCAGTCCCCTGTGTGATGATAGTCATCTAGGGGGTATACGACACAAAGTGTGTCACTTTTAGGGTTAGAACAATTTTAATCCTAACCCTAAGCTTCCTAGGTGAGAAGGGGATTTCGCCAGATTCAAAACCTACCCTAACTCTGAAACAAAATGAAATTGAATTAATGATTAAGAAATAATGGCATGATGGATGCATGATAAAGTGGAATGGTAAAATAAAAGTTAATAAAATATCGTAAAATTAAAACCCTAGAATCTAGGAAAAATTCGACAGCATAATGTGTTTACAATAATCAAATTAAGAATTTTAAAAAAATAAAACTCCAATAAGAAATTAAACAAAATTTAAGAATAAAATTTAATCTTAAGAACAAATTAAAATTTAAATACTTCACCAAGTCCAAAATAACTCAACTTGCAATAAAATATTAAAACTCGAATTTAAAATAATAAAATAACTAAGTTATACCAAAATAAATTTCAAAATTGAGTCTGTTAATAAATATAATCTCAGCATTATATTTATTAACTAACTCGAATTAATAGAGAAGGGAAAAGATCAAAATTACTCTTTCCCGTAAAATAATAGTAAAATTGATAAAAGAAAAAATAATTAAAACACGATTAGGGAATAAAATAAATACCCTAATTCCGTGCACATGAAGAAGTAACAAAAGAAAATAAATTAAATAACAAAATTAAAATTTCCTCTCACTCTCCTCTTACCCTAATTTCATTATAATATTATTTCCTACAAGAGTTGCCCTAAGCTTAGTTTATTATTTCCTTATGGTAAAATAAGCCCTAACTTGCATCTCAATGTTTTCTCCTCCATTACTTTGTTTTCTCCTTTGTTTTTTGTAGGTTAGGGTTTGAAAAAGAAGTGGAAGCCATGAATGTAGCTCTCTACTACCTCTCGCGGAAGTATACACAGTAGGGTTATTTTTCTTTGTTTTATTCTATTATTATTTCTCTTTTTTTATATACATATATATATATATATATATATTTGTATATATATATATAGATATACATCTGTGTGTATATATTTATGTATTTATACATCGAATATAAGCCTGGGGGGTGCACATTTGTTAGAAGCTACAATGATAAATATTTTTTTTTTGACAAAATACATAAATGATGCACAAGTTGTGGTATAGGGCCAAATCACATTTACCAGAGGGGAGGTGAAGTGGAAGTGAAGGGCGGTGCGTGAGGCAAGAGACCGGCGACCATTGGAGACTGTCGCCACTATAGTGTTGAGGACGGGGGGTCGACGGAGGGTATGAGCTCTGTGCAGAGTCTAAGGCAGGGGAAGGGGTGTGAGGAGCTTACGAGGGAAGGGGTGTGGGGAGGAAGTTGTCCATCCACGCACACCCACTGTACATGCTAAAGGCCATAGCGGGGAAGACAGTGGGGGCTCGGATGGGCACCGTCGCCCATCTCAGTCCCTTTAAATTTTCTTTTTCTTTGTTTAATACTGTTGTGCATAACACAACCCCCTTAGGGTTCAGTCCACTATACTTTTTTTTTAATATGTATTTTATTTTGATAATTATTCCCAATGTAAAAAAAAACCATTCTGTGTGTATATATATACAGATTTCAACACATAGTTTGCCCAATGTTTCTAAATATATATACATTTTTTAAAAAAATACATCTGTATATATATATATGTACACACACACACATATATACATATTTCAACACATACTTTGCCCAATGTTTCTAAATATATATACTTTTTTTTAAAATACATCTTTATATATATATGCACACACACACACATATATACAGAGACACAAAAAAAATAGTAAGTTTGGATTGCAAATAATTTAGATGTATATATATATATATATATACATATATTTATATATATACATAGTAAACTAACTTTCTCATTAACTCTAACATAGAATACTAACTTTTCAATTATGTATCATAAAGAGATAATCCAGTAGTATTTTTTTTTAAACATAAATAAATAGAGATATTTTTTTGAATGATCTTATAAGGTAAATATTACAACTTCCTCTAAATTTTCAACAACCTATATTCCTGAACAACAACTATTAACACAAAATTTCAAGCAACATAACAGAAAATAATTCACTTAAATTTCTATCTTCTTTTCTTTGTATACAATAAAATTTATACAACAACTAATGTATATATTTTTTTTGTAAAGAACCATGACAACAATGGAAGCATGTTTGGTGATGAGCTCCAAGCTTCTCCCAACCTTCCAATCTCCAAAATCTCTCTAACTTCCCCAAAACTTACTCAAAATAGAAAGAAAAATCCAAAATGCTAGAACCCCACACTCCTCAACAAGAGGAGGTAATATAGGCCTTCTAATTTGGCCTTGAGGAGTGAGAAGGAGACACTTTTCACCTTCTCCTTCCTCCTCCTATGCCACTTGCAAGGGAGAGGAAGTGTGAGGGTGACAAGTGTCATCCTTCAATTCCATCTCAATTCTCACCTTATCCACTTGTGCTCTCACACATGTGTGAGAGAACAAGTGGTGAGGTGGCAATCCCCTTCAAGCCTCCATAAGGATAAGGGATGCCATATGGCATCCTCATATTCTCTAAGAGAGTCATCTCCCTCCAATATGCTCTCACACGTGTGTGAGAGTCTTGCAAGAAGATCCCACACACTTGGGAGTCTTGGAAACCTCCCAAGTCTTCCTAGAGAAGGGATTCCCAAACTTTGGGAAGGGAGATGAGTCTTTCCCAAAGCATGACTCATCTCCCACCCTTATCTTATTCAAAATTCGTCACTTTGACTAAACCTCAGTTTAGAGTGACCAAAAGTGTGTTATCCCAAGGTTTAGTTAGTCAAAATTGACCATAGACCCATGGGTAACCACCTAGGGTAAATTTTGGGACACTAAGGTTCACCTAGGGAGTGATATATCCACTTTAAATGGCCTCAAAAATAAAAACAATACCAAGTGGTAAAAGACAATAAATATTATACAACACCTGATATAATTAAATTAAACAAAGGGGTACTAGGCCAAAATGATAAAAATAAACAAGCACTTAATCAACACTCAATTCAAACGTGATCCTCATCCCTCTTGGGAATGGATCAGTTTCACAGGGAATAACATATGTGTGAATACTACCTCTAATTTCCCATGGCCTAGGAATGTAATCCTGCACATCTCGATCAAGTGTTAATCATATCATGAATAATCATAGCCAAACCAACTGGAATTAAATTCATGCCATTGTATATAACATTAATCATCTATAATATAAATCCAGATTAAACTGCATTTTCTATCTAATGTCATATAGTCATCATCACATAAAGAACTAGAAATCACATCACAAAACATCATCTAATATATGTCGCATGTCTAGTCTCAACATAGCATCAAAATATGATCAAATTGAACCACCATATGTCTAATAAATGTTATATCAAAATTAGGAGATAGAATCAAATCTGCATAATGAAACCATAGTCTCTAAAAGTCTAATAATGTCATCAACTGAAATTCAAAACTATCAAAATAAGGAAGGAAAAATAATTGGCCTCACAAAAGGTTGCAAATATGTGCCCTTTGCCATTGATGTCAAAGGGGGAGAGAAGACGTGAAAAACTAATTGTTGATGATAGGGGAAGCAATGAAGAAAGTAGTTGTAGAAGTTAGGTGGAGAAGTTTTTGTCATGATGGTTGAATCAGTTTTTCATAATATATGTTGCCATCAATGAAAAAGGGGGAGATTGTTACAAATATGTGCTTAAGCAGTGTTGTCATTGATGTCAACATATTCTTGTTGTCATTGGTGTCAACTATGCCTTATTTTGTTGCTTGTTCAAGAGACTAGAATGTTGAGGATATTGAGAAAATTAATGAAGACTCAAGGTTCGCTTACCTTATGGCTATATAGAGGACCGTCAGAGGTTGCTTCACTCAAGAATTGAGAAGTCCGCATGAAGATTTGAAGAAATTATGGTCATCTAAATAGAACTAGATCTTGCAATATTCAAAAGAGATAGAGTGACAGTAAGTTGGTCTGGATTGCTCCACAGTGAAATAATATGATCTAAGGATCTAAAGGCATGTTTAGGAAGTTAGTTTGTATCAACAACTCCAGTGGTTCATGGTTTGGAGGTCCGTAAGCCATCCTTCGAGTTTGACAGTCATGATAGATAGTGTTCTTGAGGTTCTGGAGGAAGATACAAATGATTCTGGTAGTTTGGTTTAGAGTGGATATTATTAGTGAGTTCAATGTGCTTGTGGAAGTCTCTGGATCATGTGGCTACTATGTTGGAGGTCCTTATTAGAGTTTGAGCTTGTTATTGAAGATTTCCTCTTTGAAGTTGTTGTTCTTCCTAGTCTTGGCCGACCAGATGTTCCTAGCGTGTTGCAGATGATATAAAGATCATTTTATGAAGCATGGCATGTTAGTAGAGGAAGATTCAAGTCTCAGCTATGATTGGCCGACAGTGTAAAGATCCATGTTAAGTTTGGCTGACCTTGTTGATCATTCCAAGGTTGATGAAGTGTATAAATACTTGTTGAAGAGTTGTTAAACATTATCCTTGAGGAAAATAGATTAAATCTGAATAAAGGATCAGAAGCAGAGCAGAGAAGAAAAGGAGCGAGAGCAGTATAGAGTGTGAAGTTAGTAAAGAAGAATTTGGGGCAAAGTAGAAGTTTTTGAGCATTCATTGAAACTGAACTAGGCATGAAGTAGATGCTATTTCTCAGTTAATTCTTTCTATTCTAATTAAATTCTGTAGGCAGTGAGCCTCTCTTTTTGAGCGATGAGCTTTGGGTAGTGCACCTGAAGGCATGTGCCTGCTCTTTTTCTAAAGTACTTTTAAAAGGGTACAAACCTTTGTGGGTTAACCCCCACTGTGGTTTTCCCTTAACCAAGTTTCCACATCAAAATCTTGGTGTCAATTGTGTTGATTATGTTTCTGCTCATATGTTGTTGATCTATGCTTTAATGTTTACATTATTAATCTGGTAGTAAGATAATAAAGAAGGTTAAAAGAAGAAAAAGTTTATATTGTGTGACAACTGATTCATCCCCCTCTCAGTTGTTTGGTCTAATTCCAACAATGAAGAGAAGAGTTGAGCAAGCTCCAAAAGAAAGGATAGAAAGTGAGCTAGCAGCTGCTCCAGAAGTCCCACCTAGTTCTTCAAGGAAAACAAGAAGCTCTGCAACTGTCTTAGAACAATCCAAGTCTATTCCCATTAAGACATTAGAAGCCACACCATCCAGTGAAGGAGGAAAGAGGAAGAAAACCAAGGCCACAAGAACCTACAAGAGCACAAAAGATGATGAGGAAAAAGAGATAGATGAAGAAGTTAAGGAGATAAGATCCAAGAAAGCCAAGACTTCAAAAGCTTCTAAGGACCAGTCTTTCGGAAGCAAAAAGGAGAGTAAAAAGCAAGAAATTGGTAAGGTTACTATGACAATTGATGAAATTGTAAAACAATCACTGTTCATGGAAATTTAAAACCTATCAGAGTTTACTATGACAATTTTGATCAAGGAAATAAGAAAATTTTGGAAGATTCCACCATCCTATATTTGAATAAATTCAATAGAGCCCTATTGGAAATTTGATAAGAACTTCCTAAAAGTTTAAGGCAAATACTGGAAATGAGGAAAGAAGTAGCCAAGGCTAAAGATCTAGAACTCAGAGAGTATGTTCTCTCCACTTTGTGTCCTGTAATGACTAGAAGAGAAGTAGATAAAATCCTCAAAGAAGTTAAAGAAAATTTTAGTAGCAAGGTTCGGATGAACAAGATAATGCTTGGTAAAATTGAGGAAATTACAAAAGAAACAAGAGGAAATTTTGAGAAAGGCCTTAGACAAGGATAAATATTATATTATTTTAGAAAAACAAGTTGAAGAAGATAATCCTTTAGTTCTGGAAATAGAAGCTCCAAAAGAAGAGATTAACAAGGGAATTAATGACCAAAGTGTTAATTTAGATCCTCTGGAGCAAACCTATGAGGAGACAAATGATGGAATTGATGCATCAATTCTAGATACTGAAAGAGTAAACATCAGTGAGCAACAAACCAAAGTTGATGACTCCTCTAATCCGGAAGAACAAATAAACCAAAAAGACACAGAGATGATAAATAAAGTAGATGATGCAGGAGATATTCCTACTCCACCTAATCAATTCAGAAAAGAAGATGAGGTTGCTACTACACAAAGCCCTTCTGATTAGACTGCAAGTGGTGAAGACATGGAGAAGATTCCTTCTAGAGATAATATAGAAAAAGGTAAAGTAGAAAAGGAGAAAGAAAAGAATAATGAAGACAAAGCAGAACAAGATGGTGCAAATGTTGATGCATCTATAGATGCTGAGAAACCTCAGGAACAAAAGGGTGGTTTAGAAATTGTTGCAAGAGACACTACAGATGTAGTGAAAAGTCTTCTGGATAAATAAATACTTGAGTTTGATGAACCTGAATTACTCCATGGACCATTTAATCTAGATACTCTCTCTCCGATACAAGTGATGAAGATTGCATCCTTCACTCAAGCCAAGGCTAGAGAGAAGTTGTTAAAATCTCACATGGAGGACAGTGAACTATTAGGGCTTGTAGCCAGAGTCTTGGAGAAGTTATTGCCAACTTGCCAAAAGAGTCCATTGGATTCCCTCTCCAGTCACCTAAAGAATCTTGTAAATGTTGTAACTACACATTTTGAGTCTTTTGAAAAATATGCGAAGGCGAAAGTTTAGAAGGAATTTTTGGATAAGAAATTTAGTGAAGTATAGAATCTAATAGGAAATGATAGGATGATACTTGAAATTAGCATAAGGAGTATTCAGAATGCTTTAAATTATGGAAGAGATATGTACAAATTCTATCTATCATGGCCCAAAGTTAGTGAGGATATTGAGAAGAAGATAAAGGAGCAAGAACAAAAATTCTCAAATCTTTCTCAAATTTTTGATCCTCTAATAGTTTCACCTATAAGCCAGGAATGTCAAGTAATTAGCTTAACAGATGAGATAAAGAGGCTTGGTAAAGAAAAAAGTAACATCATGAAGAGAATGTGTGAGCTCCGGGAATTGATTGCCCTCAAGTTAGAAACCATGTTTAATGGCTTATCGGAAGCTCAGACTGCACTTCAGACAAGTAATCCTCTGGATCTAAAAAAGGCAAAAGCATATGCATTTTTTTAGAGTGGACACATCTCAATTTTGGATGGAATGAAGGGAACTTGGGCCTCTAAACTTGTACAATTGAAAAATAGTTTTGCAGACATTCTCAAGTTCATGTGAATAGAACTTAATGATTAGTTGTACATAAGAGGCACTATACATAGAATTTTTTGGAGAATTTTGGCTTGTGAATCCCACCCCATTCCATTGATATCAAAGGGGGAGTGAAAATTAGTAAAAAATGAAGAATCCAACAAAGGGGGAGCACCGAAAAGCAGTGTGAACAACAATATGGAGCACAAGCAAAGGGGGAGCTATTCCAACACTTAGTCATTTTTCACTAAGTGTTGTCATCAATGCTAAAGGGGGAGATTGTTGGAAAGAGACACTACTAGGCATAATAAGTGTTGTCATTGATTTCAACTAAGTCCCTACTACACATCCGTAATGCATAATTTGCCCATACCGGAAATCAGATTGAAGAATTGTCTAAGTCTAGGAAGTCAAACAGAGTGTGTGACAGGGTCTAGTATCTTGGTCCGGATCTCTCCAATGGTAGATCATAGTTTGCTATGGATTTGAGAGAGTCATAAGCATTGTCAGAATAATCTAAATCCAAAGTTTTGACCTCCGGTGATGAAGGATTCAAAAGTTATTATCTTGTGAGTATCGAGTTAATAGTTTGATAGAGTAAACAGAAGAAAAATAGGCGGACCTTGTAAATAATTTTGGTTCCAGATGTATGGAAGTTGTTGATTGGGAAATTAGTGATGACCAATGATAGTGGCCAACTTGATTGATGATTTGTGAGTGCAAGTTTTGGTCTGCGTCTCAAATTATGCACAGATCTAGCCGACAGAGCAAAGTATTCAATAAAGTTCAAAGTGTTCCTGAAGCCAACTGAAAAGTAATTAAAGATCAGGATGCAGATATATATAGCCAATGAATTTGAATGATTTTGGTGTGTGTGTGTGTTGTGAATATGGAGTAAAGGAGAAAAAGCAGAGATCTAAGATTTGAATGAAGGCAGAGCAGTAAACAAGACAGAGTGAAGATGAAATGTGTAAGATCAATATTTTGTACTTAACTGAAACTAAATCTATGCATTAGTAGATGCTTCTCATCAGTTCAAAATCTTTGTTATTGTCTTGTAAACATTTGTAGGTAGTGAGCATCTATTTGAGTAGTGAGCCTGAATGCATGTGCATTCTCATTTGGAAAAATATTTTTAACATAGTATTAATTTTTGTGGGTTAACCCCCACCATGGTTTTTCCCTTAACCTGGTTTCCATGCTAAAAATCATGGTGTCAATTGTGTTATTTATGATTTTGCTCATGTGTAATTAATTCATGCTTTATTATTTATTTGACTGTAAGTTGTAAAAGAAGATTAAAGGTAGAAAAGTTTAAATTGTGTGACAATTGATTCACCCCCCTCTCAGTTGTCTAGACTTATTCCAACATATCATTCTTCATTAAGCAAAGATGACATGACTTCATCCAGATCAGGATGTGAAAATAAGATCTAGATATTACAATAATAATATCCATGTGCTTTAATATTTAGGTGATGTCATCATGTTCAGGATTCTATGTAAAACTAGGATGACGTGACATCATCCGAACAAGGATATTGACAGAGGTCCCGATACTAAGTTAAGGTCAGGATACAAGTTAATATCCTCCATATGACGAGTAACCAGATAAGGTTTCTAAATTTGATGTTTGGATATTAGTGGGTGTTTGGATATTAAAATAAGATCTGGATGTTAATTAATATCCTGACATTTTATGTTTTGCCTACCAAGCCTTCCAAACTAGACGTCTAGATATTAACAGGGGTCTAGATATTAAAATAATATTTGGATGGCATGAATTACAAACATCTAGACAACCCCTTGACCAACTTTGACCAATCATAACTTTCTAGTCATAATGAATTTTAGGGCGCTTCAAAAGCAAACTTGCTCAAAATTTTGTGCTCTTTCACTTGACAGGCTCTATTATGTGAAATTTGAATTTTGAACATTTGACTTCTATCTTAAGGTTTGGACATGCACAGGATGACCTCCTATCATGCATTTGATATTGATTATTTTACCATACTACCATAAAGTAGAGGACAAACAAGCGAAGAAAAAAGTGGGTCCCTGTTTTGCTGAGGCAAAATGGGGCGTGTTGTGTAACCACACAACTTGCCACCAAAGAACATGACCAAAATTCAAACAATTCAAGAGATGAGAACAAATTAGGACATAATATTCCTACTCTTATCAAATGTAAATATCCTAATATTTCTGAATGATATCATGTTCATAAATATAACAATATGCAAGAAGGAGTCAAGTGTGTGCATGTGGCTTATATCCCTCATTTTGTAGATAAGTTGAAAATATTAGTGACGAGTGTTAAGCTACATATTTTAGTTTAACCCTCATAGCCAACCTAGATAGAACCTTGTTGCCAGTAGGCATCCATAGCCCTGGCAAGGTTATCATTGCAATTCTCCAAAGTAGAGCCCCACTACCAACTAGGCGTCTATAGCCCCAGTAGAGTTACTTGGATGGCCTAATATTCCTTGTGGATATTTAAGATTCCTTTTCTTTCTTTTTTTTTGTTTCAATTCATAAGATGTCATTAGGTAAGTACATTTTGCAAGGTGTAGACACTTGCTGCTTAGGTTGAGAATTGCAATGTTAGCAAGGGCAAACATTTTGGATTTTTCACTTAACACTACATTGGCATGTTCAACAAACCCAATGTTGTTAGGCGTGTTCAGTGAAGATCTCCTTGAATAAGGAAGGTTATCATTGATGAATGGGATATCACAGACCTGAACAAAGATACTTAATTAACATGAGTTACAACCTATGTAAGAGTTTGTATTCATCTCTTGAATTCTAACAATTTTAGTAGTTTTCTTAAGTGAAAAGGTGCACTATTTTACCCATCCAAGACAAGGACTCACCAACAAGAGAAGCAAAGGGAAACACACAATAGTAAACTATACAAAAAACTATACAAAAATATACACATGGTACAACGTCATGGTATGACCTATCTAGGCCTGGAAATAGTGTTTGAGGAACTGTCCATTGACTGGCAATGGCACATCCTCACCTATTAAAGTTTTAAGCCTATAGGTACTATCACCTAGGATTTCTAAGATTTGAAATGGACCTATCCAATGTTTGTTGAATTTTCCATGGTCACCTTTCCTTTCATGTGCTTTGTTCCATGATAGGACTAAATCTGAGATTATAAAGGCTTTCACTCTGGCTCTTTTATCAAACCATCCTTTGATAGTAGCCTGATGTTTTGTGAACTAGTCAATCACTCTATCTTGCTTCTCTTCTAAATGCATAAGCTGTAGTAACCTGACCTCTTGTTTATTGTCTATTCCCAGATATTCCTATGCAAATTGTAGGGTAGGGATTTTCAAATTAACAGGGAGGATAGGATCCACCCAATAAACTAATTGATAGGGAGAATTTCCTAGTATAGTATTCATTCTGGTTCTATCTACCTATAGGGCATATCTAAGTAAGATATTCCACTCTCTGGGATTGTTTCCAATCAATTTCTTTATGATGTTTAGTAAGTTCTTATTTATTGACTCTGCTAAACCATTATCTTGGGGATAATAATTTGAAGAAAACTTTAAGATCACCCCATGATCAAAAGCCCAACTAGATAATTTTAAAGATGCAAAAGCCAGTCCATTATCACACACAAGGGTGTAAGATAACTCCATACCTGGTACTAATATTGCTTTCTAGGAATTTGATCACATCTTGTGCTATACAGGTTTTGTTGCCAATGGCCTTGGTCCATCTTGTGCAATAATCTATAATTGTTAATACATACCTATACCTTGAGGATGATGGAGGATTAATGGGACTGATGAAGTCCATGTCCCATTGTGCAAATGGGCTCATCTTCATGACCAGTTGTAGAGGTTGAGCAGCATATCTTTCTTTACTTGAAGCAATCTAGTAGGCGTGGAAAAATTTAATGTGATTGGCAGTGTTTTAAAAATGGTTGGTCAGTAATATCCTGCTCTCAAGATAGCATGAGTCATAGCTAGGTGGGATCCATGTGTTGTTCCAAATCTATCATGTAATTCTGTAAGGACCTTGGAAACTTCTAACTTATCTAAGTACATAAGGTATATCTCTTCATAATTCTTTATGAAGAGGATTCCTCCTTTTATCATATATTTATGTGACTTAATCCTCAAGGATTTCCTTTGAGAAGCTTGCATCTTTGGAGGAAATCTCCCAATAATCAGGATATCTAATATCAGAGTAGCACTCATCTTGTTATTTTATCTCTATAGCATATTACTGACTTATTAGGTTTGGGTCTATTTCAACAATCATTTGGCTAAGGGCTTGTCCCCTAACCATCTTCATTAGAGTTATGTCCATGTTGTACTCTTGAAGCATTGTTATCCGTGACTTCACTCTCTTTTCTCTAGGCTCATTTTGCATCAAGAACATCTTAACGACTGAATCAGGTACCACAACAATTATCTTGCTTCTTAAGATATAGTGTCTAAATTTCTTCACTGCTCTTACTAAGGCAAGGGCTTGCTTTACAACATCCATGTACTTGAGCTTAGCATCTCTAAATGGAGAACTCATGAAAACGATGGGCTTCTCTTCCTTTTCTTCACTCCTCTGTGTCAAGATTGTTGCATAGGTATGTTTTGAAGAAAACTAATAGATGTAAAAATATCTTGTGTAATATGGGCTGATCAAGACAGGTGCATCTACTATGGCCTTCTTGATATCCTCAAATTCAACCTTTTCTTCAGGTGTCCATTCAATTTTGGCATCTTTCTTGAGCATCTCATTGAGTGGCCTTACTATCTCTGTAAATCCTATAATGAACTTCCTCACGAAATTAATCTTACCAAAGTAAGATTTTAATTCTTTCTTACTCCCTAGAAGTTACAACTTCATTATAGAATCTACCCTTGGAGGATCAATGGTTATCCCATTTTTTGATATGACGTTACCAAGCAACTTACCTGTGGTCACTCTGAATATGCACTTCTTTGGGTTTAATGAAATACCATACTATTCGTACTTATTAAGTACCTTTCTAAGGTCTTCTATATGGTCACATCTCTTCCTCAAGAAGACCATTAGGTCATCCATGTATATGACTGTGCACTGGCCAACTAGGCCCCTAAATTCTATGTCCATTGCACATTGGAATGTGGCTCCACATTAATCAGGTCAAATGGCATGCGTCTGTAAGAAAATATCCCCCATTTGGTGGTGAATGTTGTCTTTAATCTGTCTATATTGTCCACCATCACTTGATCGTATCCTAAAAAACCATTTAGGAAGGACATAATTAGGCTCCATTCACTATCTGTAGAACATCATCTAGAGAGGGTAAAGGATAATTATCTTTTTCTGATGCTCTATTTAGATTCCTAAAGTCTACACATAGACGTATGTCTCCACTCTTTTTCCTGACTAGAACTAGATTGGCTACTCATGTTGAGTGCCTAACAGGGAATATGATCCTTGTATTCAGTAAATTTTTAACTTCTTCAAAGATAAGGATCTCCAACAATGCATTGACTAGCCTCTATTTTTGCATGAATGGCTTGGCATCAGGCTTCAGTGGTATTGTATAAGTGATAATAGAAGTGTCATACATTTTTATTTCATCATAGGTCTAGGCAATGACATGGATATAATCCTTCAATGCCTGAGTTATTCCTTCTTTCTCTTCTTCAGAACAAACATTACCAATTAGGACATTCCTTGTGCCTTCACCTTGTCCTATGTTAATAGGTGAATATTCTCCTTCATCTATTTTGGGGAGATCCTTTTACTTAATCATGTTGTCCAGATCAAAATCTCTTTCAAGATCAATCATGCGTTTGGGAATTTTATTACTTGGTAGGTCCATGATTTCTTCTTCTTCCCATACATGATCTTCTAAGTTCTTCTCATCTAGGATCTACGCTTCAAATATATCTCTATTTGCAATGAAATATAGGATATATTGGTCATCATCAAACACTTGGAAATTAGTAACATTATTAGGTATGAAGCCACTGATACCAATTCCACCAAAAATCTCTTCATCACAGAAATGGATAAAGGTTCCAAAGTGTTGGAAGCTTGTGCCAATGCATGAGCTCTATGATTTTGTTCTCTAGAGACATGCATGATGTTGAAAGCATCAAATCTTTCTACTAAATCCTAGACTCTATGTCTATAATTTGATAGCTTTTTATAATTGCATGCGTAGATGCTCCTGACTTGTTTTACCACTAATTTTGAGTCTTCATAGACATGCAGAATCTTAACTTTCTTCTTGAGAGAAAATAGTAACCCATGAATTAGGGCTTCATACTTAGCCATGTTATTAGTGCGAGGGAATTGTAACCTATATGCTGCCAAAATTGACCTCCCTTGTAGATTTATCAGGTCAACTCCAATGCCAGCTCCTTGTTTCAATTTAGAGCCATCAAATCTCAAGATCCAGGGCTTATCTTCTGTTAAAGGTTTATCAGAACCTTCTCTTTTCTTCTTAGCTCTTTTAGCTGCAACTGTTGATATCCATTTCATCTTTTATGGTTCAATCTTTACCACTTCTAGGTGTTTTGATGTAGATAAAACATCATCCTTTAGTTTCTTTTGAACAAACCTCTGTTGATCTTCCTTTTCATCACTTTACTTTTGTCTCCTCTACCATCCGGTGGTGTTGTAATCTCTTTTCTTTCATCTTCAGGAATATCCCTGACCTGCAGCATCCTATTATCTAAATATTTTTGTTCCTCCTTGATCAATATATGCAAACACAAGGTACAAGTCATCTCTGAGTATGGTGCTTCATGAAGCCTGTACCATCCTTCAATCAATGCATGATGTGAAGGAACTCCTTGTAGAATATGTCTATGAACTTGCTTAGACAAAAACTCCTCAATCTGAGTTAGGTGACTCCCCTTGTCCTCATCTGATAACTCATAATCAGATTCAATGAAACAATCAGATCCTGTGGTGATAATATTTTTATGTTCATGGGGCTTTATCTCCTCACATACCAAAATCTTTTGTAATACCAGCATCAAGACATTATCCTAATGCACTTGTTCTTCATGTTCCCCTGCATCCAAAGAAAACAAATAAGAATCAGTATCATCATCATCAGATACTTCACTTACCTCAGCCAATGATGATCCACCTTCCAGGTTCACTTTTTCTAATTCGATCATATCTAGACATGTATCACAATCCTTTTGTGAGTGTGCATCATCATGTAATCTGTACCATCCACATATCAGGATATCCTCAATGGATATACCCAACAACTGGCATTTATGTATTTCTCTGGTCAAATACCTTTCAAACTTAGTGAAGTGATTGGCCTCTTCTTCATTAGTTGAACAGTAATCAAATTCAATGATCATCTTTTCTTCTTTATCCCTGTTTTCATGTATATGCATGTTACACATTAGGACTTCTTCAATTCTAACACTTTGAGGTCTTATAGCATAAATTTTTGGTTCAACATTTACATAGAATACATCATTGGTATTATTGTACTTGGTTATCATGTGTTTCATCCTAGGTTCAGCTTCTATTCTTATATGATTGGGGATTCCTTTCCACGGTAACCACACATGACTAAAGTCAGTAGCTATATAACCATTAAGCATTTTAGACTAGTCCCTGCTAAGAAGCATTCCATAAGTATTAGGTATATCTACTACTTGGATGTCAATTTAGTATTGCACCCTTGGGTCTGATGCAAGCTACATGTGGATATACATTAATTCCCCTACTACACTCAATTCTGTTTTGTCAAGTTGTGTGATTTTCTTGAGGGGTTAGGCTAGATGTAGACCTCAAGTATTGCAAATGGATAAAAGTATCACATTAATTGATGCACCTAAATCTATAAGACATTTGTGTAAATTCTTGCCAAATATTCTTAATGTGAGGAAAGATGGAGGTGATTCTGACCTATCTTTGTATAGAGTCATCTGTGATGTTTTAGCAGCATGAATAGTAGCTTGCACTTTAGGTTTGATAGTGTTATCTTTGGATATAGGATCTCTAGTCATGATGTGACTAGGGTTATGACTAGGATTTTCATCTTTAGGTGTGGGTTCATCTAAAGATTTCAAGAAGGTTTTCTTGATGACTGGGGTCTTCAGCAATTCTAATAATGACAGGCTGATTTTTATCTTTTTCATTTCTTCTGCTAGGTATGTAATGATTTTATCTTACTCAGACAACTAGCTGATAGCTTTTGACACTATATTCTGGGGTGTGAAATATTGAGTATATACCTTGGGAGGTCCAGGGTTATTACTAGCTTTTGGATCTAGTGGTGTATTAAAATTGTTAGGAGGAATAGATGTGCTCAATGGACCAATTGGTTTGTTTGCATTACTAATGAGATTATAATTATGTCTACCCTTATATTGCTATTGGTAAGCATGAACCTCTTCAAGTTCCTACTTAGGCTCATTTTTATCCTCAAAAGGGAACACATAGTTAGATTCAAATACTAAGGCAGACTCCTCACACGCTAGAGTATATTTTTTATGAGTTGAGGTCATCTAGTGATGCTGATGACTATTTGTGCTTTCAAGTAAAAGGGAAGACTCATATCCGAGGGGGACAATTTCATTTCCCTCAGGAAAAGGATGATCTCCTCTAGTATTTGATACTTCATCTTGGAATATATTGGCTGCTATTTTAAATTGAGGACAATCAAGCTCAGCATGTACATTGGTATTGTGTACCTGCACTAATTTGTGAGTGCAGCTTCTACTAAATTCACCTTAGTAGTCTATTTAGATTCCATAGGAGGTTGATTATCTAGTGGTGAGGGCAATGATCCATTGTTAGGTCTCATGTTCCATGTTCTAGGTGGCCTAGAGGCAGCATTGTTATTGCTATTATTAAAATTTCTATCATTCCATATCCTCTATCAGGATAGCCTCTGTTCTCATTTGACTGTGAGTATAAATTTTGACTCCTTAGATGAGTGACATTAGTGGTCAATTTCTTAGTTGAGCTGATATTTCCTTAATGGCATCTTTCTCCTCCTAGGCTTTGGCAACTATGTTATCTTGTTGAGGTTTGAAGAAAGAGCTACCATTACTATTGTTTTGTGTAACATCCTGAGGTGCATGTCTATGATTAGGTATCATCTAGCCATTTCCATTTGGAGGAGGTATGATATTGAGTGTAGGTACTTGTAATGGACTAGGCATTAGGGCTAGAGGTATCAAGGATCCATTGATTTGTGGCTGAACGGAATATGTAGGATATCCTAAATTAGGAGTAAACCTAGGTGTTAGCTATTGATTAACTTTGATGGCTTCTTCAAAAGCACTTTCTAGTTTTTTGATAGTAGGGTGTGTTCTCCTGATGAACATGGATGTCAAGGGATCTAAGACTAAATAATATATTGATCTTACTACCTCATCACCTACATTATAGGGAGCAACTAGCTTGGAATACATTTTCTAGAATCTAGAGTTAAAGTTCGAGATTAACTCTCCCTCAACTCTGTTGATTGTAGTAAACATGTGGTATGTCATAGGTGGATCCACTAGTATTTTGAATCTTCCTAACAAAGCTTTCTCCAAAGCATCCCAAGTAGCTATGGAAGATTGAGAAAGACTAATGTACTAGCTATAAGATTCTTGTACTAAACAATAAGTAAATAACCTACACACTACATCCTCATACTCAATCCAAGCTCTAAAGAAAGCTTCCTTATATGTTCAAATGTGATCCTCTACATCCTGATAAGGATGATACTTTGGACAATTTTATTTGGATTCTTTGGTAAAGGATGATACGCTGGAAAGAGCAAAGGTGATTCTACTATGAAGAATGACATTGCAAGAGGTGTTGGAGCTATTGGAGGTACTACTGGAGAGACTAGAGGTGTTATTATAGGTATCACCAGAGATACAGGTGAACTAGGACTAGGACTATGGTGGATATTTGTCGTACGGGGTCTAAGTCCGTGAATTGACAATTCCTCCAAAAGTTTGGTGGATCCCGACATGGTATTAGGTCAGTTAGCCAGAGCTTCATGACTTATCACTGGATATGGATATTTTGACTGGATCTTTGTAAAGATTAGGATACTTGGATATTTACGAGCAGCTATCCAAAATGACAGGATATTTGTACAATATTTGTAGAAGATGCAAATATCAACCTAAACTATGGAAACTTAAACAACTGACTATAAAGATTAGGATAACCAACCACCAAGATGAAGTATTTGCACTTAGATCATTCAAATAACCAGTGACAAGTAAGAACTTTGCACAAATATTCAATGTTAGACGTGATCTTATGGAATTTGAGAATACTTTCACCTTGAATGTGGGAAGTGATGTCCAGACAATGAATCTTCAAACTAGAAAGCCTCGCCCTCCTTCTAGCACCAATTTATGTTGACCATGTTGTTTTATCATCTTGAAAAGTATGATCAATTTAGGATGAATTGATAACTCCAAGTCTCTGTTAGTCAGGTCTTGACCTTCTGACAATCTCCCAGCTAGTTTGATGTGAACTATTGTTTTCCATTAGGAGCCTTAACTATTGTTTTCCATTAGGAGCCTTACATTTCTACTTCAAAGTGATCTACATCCAGACTTATTTGGTTTCTCCTACTTTCTGTGAATTCTCAAGAAACAAGGTTAAATCATACTATATTTAACCAAATCATGCAAACATTTATGTAAGTTTGATCAATTCTTCTACATATCATTCTTGTTAGACTGATTCTTGATGATTCTTGTTTAGTTCTTCTGAAACTATATTTAATTCACTTATCCTGAACTAATTTCTACTTAATTTCACTTTTGTACTGTAAATTTGTTCAAATATTGTGCCTATAAGCATGTATTTCCTTGATTTCTATCATTATTTATGTTCATTTGCATGATGCTGCTATTTTTGTATGCATGTTATCTGAATATGCTTAGGATCCTCATTTATTTATGAAATCTGCATATTTTGTGATGGTATGCTTATTATTTTTTGTGTATTTGCAGTTATGATGATGATTCGATGAAATTAAACAAATTTAAACTAAATCTTTCTAAATTTACTGAAATGAATGAACTTTTTGTCATTGATCCATATATATCCTTGATACTGTCATGAAGAGAAGGAAATCAAACCATATTTTCACCAGGTCATTCCACATCTAGATATGATTGATGCTAACTTCAAAGAAAAGGAATGAAGACAACATGCACTGACTGAGATGCACTCCAAGGGATACAGAAAATCAAAGTAACATGTCCATAATTCATCCACAGATTACTCAAAGTTTATAGTTAGTTGTAATCACAGGTCTTCATCTTCATTAAGTATGTAAAAGAATATATATTTAAAATTGACTTTGAGAGTTGGTCATGACATTCAACAATCCAATCTCAATTAAGTTTCGAATGAATCTACAACTAAGGCTCTACACCCTTTTATAGGACAAGGATGAGAATCAGATACAAAAGATCCTATGATTAGGATTTATCTATTACAATCAAGAGTTCATATTGCATTGACCGAGTCAAAATACAAAATACATGGTACAATTTGTCAGTTGGCAACCATCTAGTGAGATATAGCTAGCAACCTAGAATATTCTAAGACCATTGACTTAGTCAACTAGACTACTAGTGATAGAATGCCAAAACATCTTGAATGATATTAGTTGTGACATCCCCTTCATTCAGATGTGCCCTCTTCATGCATTATCTTCCCCATCTCTGACTGTTTGTAATTATCATATGCTTGAACAAAACTATCCAATTGGAATTTGCTAATTGTCATAGATTTCAACTTAGCATACTTCAATGCTTTTATCTGTTCCTCCAAAGGTTCCAACATAGATGTCCTGGTATCTGCTTCTTTGTGATATATCTTTACTTTTACATTCAACATAGACACCTCATCCATAACATCCTTAGTAAAGAGCTCTAAGGGATCGTCTGTTACTTCCTTGAATTTGTCTTTGAATATTTGTGTAGCCTCCTTTGTTTCTAGGATTGTTTCCTCTATGACTGCATCTTCCACCAATTCTTCAAGTATCTTCATTTCCTCAGATAATAAGTCATGGATCTTGGTTTGAGTCTCTCTTACCTTGATCATGTTGGCCTTCAATACCTCTGATCTGTACTTTATCTCAGTCACCCAAGTGTCCATGAGTGGCAGCATTACATTGGTGACAATTTGATTTTTCAACAACTCTCCATCACTCATCTCTTTGGCTCTTTTGATCCTCACCATTGCATAGTTACTGTTGATGATGATTATTAGTTATAACAACATGCACAAAATTTTACACAACAAACCTTCATTATCTTGAAAAGTATGGCCAATTTGGAATGAATTGATGACTCCAAGTCTCCATTGATCAGGTCATGATCGTCTGACATTACTCAAAGGTTGATGTGATATGTTGTTTTCCATTCAAGGGGCCTTACTTTGTTCTATTAATATGTTGTCCATACATTTGATTCTACACCTGTTTCCTATAAATCTCTTCACAAACAAGATTAATTCTACTATATTCTACATATGATGATGATCTTTGGTAAGTTTGATCAATTCTTCTGATCATCAACTGTAATTGATTATTTCACTTCTGCATTATGAATTTGTTTAAATAATGTGCCTATAAGTTGATATTTGCAGGATTACTTTTGTCATTTATATGCATTTGCATGATATCTTCAATTATGCATGCTGATTAGTTCAAATATGCTATTGATGTTTAGTTTTCTTCGAGATGTCAACATATTTATGTATTTTGCTTATGATTGTCTCTATATTTGCAATTATGGAGATGATTGTAATGAAATTTAAGAAAATAAACTCAAACATTCTAAATCTACTGAATTTAAATGAGTCTTTGATAGTCGATCCATATGCAGCATTTTATATTTCACAAAATAGAGATAAAATCAAACCATGTGTTGCTAGGCCATTCCACAACTTCACACAGCTGATGCTAATCTTGTATGGTAAATAATGACAACAATATCCACAAATTGACATGCACTCCAAGGGACGTGTTGATGATTGTTTTTACACATTCATAACAAAAGTTAAAATTCACAAAATGAACCTAAACTATCTTGAAAGATATGAAGAAATCACTTAAGAGTTCTTAATCCCAAGTTTCTGTATGGTCAAGTCTTGACCTGGTGAACAATTCAACAAGTTGATGTGAAACTGTAATATTCAAGGTGCCTTACTTGATTTAAGATGATCAGTGACTTACTGAACTCAAATTATGCAAATTGTTGCAAATATCAACAAAGTATTCATTCTTCTACATAAATTCACTATTGTACTACAAACTTTGTCTTTCAAATTAATATGAAAATTGCTAGATATCAATGTAATTCCTTATTCTTTATTCGAATGCAAGACAATTTTCTTTAGATTTCTACGTTTAAGCTAATTATTTTCAATTGTTTGGAGAAAAGTTAGAGAAACTCAAACTAAGTATCATTTCAATACAGGATTTAAATGTTCTGTTACTCATGTCCTAAAGCATACAATAAATTGCCGATGATTGCATGGTTCAATGGTTAAGTCGCTCAGGATGTAGTGGCGGCTACCAGAGTTCAAACCCCCACTGGGCCAACGAGCTCGCAAGGCTTTACGCCTTCGCTGGGCCAATGAGCTTGTGGGTTTGAAGTGTTCTTCCTAGGGGATGAGGTCCCCCAGTTGTGGCCTCACCGGTTCATTGCTCTGGGCAAAAGCATTCATGTGGAGCCAGAGGGCGTGTCACACCAGCGTCGCTGGTCACGTTAAAAAGTTTACCAGGTGCATTAAAAAAAAAAAAAGCATACAATAAATTGAACAAATCAACACATTCAAATCTTCAAATGTAAAGTCCTGAACATTTTTTCATGAACATACACTAGAGGTTGCAAGCTTTTAAAGAATAGTACTTCAGATACCAATAAGAGTTAGAAAACACTCTGTAATAGATGCAAAATTCTGAGTTTACTTGTATTCAAAGCACAAAGTCATATAAGATTTACAATGTAAGAATGACCTTTGTTTCATTAATCAAATTACTAAACAAATTATAGATGTTTTTACAGATACACCGAGGAGACCAGACATTCCATGTACTCCTTGATGCAAACACAGGTGACCTCCCTTTTCTAAACTAAAAGAACTATCTTTCCTATTCCAATACTCTGACAAATTATAAATGCAAGCTACAATTCTAAAATCCATGTGTAAGTAATATATAAATAGCAGAGCTTCTTATATATAATTTGAAGCTTCATACTGCTACGGCTACAAAACCCAATCTATAGTCAATATTCATCTATTCTTGATCAAGGGTGCACATTTGTTCCTAACCCTTTCTCAAAATATCTTGGTGGTATCTTTTCTGCCTCAAAGGATGCCATTAGAATCTTTTCAAAATAGGATTCCCCTCCTTTGACTTCTTCTTTCCTATTGACCTTGCCCATAGATACCCTTTACTTGATTCTTTTATTAGTATTGTTTGCTCCCTTCTACACTTTCCTACTCCTTCAAATATGCTTTGAAATTATTTGTTACACCTTCTATAAAGGTGTGATTCCCTCCTAGACTCTTTGTCCATACATATTATTGCATTGTGACCCCTTCTTTCAATTTATTTTCTTCTTTACCTGAACCTTCACTCTTCTTCTTATATTTCTTCATCTTAGCACTATCCTCCATCACTAAATCAATCATTTGTTTACTTAAATATGCCTCTGGATTCTCCATACATGGTACAAAAATGGCCTTGAATTTTGTTAATGCTCTTTGAAGTTCATATGCTGGTCTATCCATACACTCATGATCTAAGAGCCTTTTAACTATCCTCTTGTGCATCCTGATCATACTGTCTACTTTTTCTTCTCAACCCTAAGTGGCTACAATGCACCTTTTGAGTTTATCATCTTCAAATCTTAATTCCAACCTTGCCTATGGCATTTGATTTTCCATCGAAGGAGTAATGACTCCTTCATTTATTAATTCATTTACTCTCTCCTCAATTTCTTCCAGTTGTTCCAATTCAAACTTGCACTCTTCTTTTCTAAATTGACCATTATATATAAGTATACTACATTTATTCTTTTCTATTGCAGCTAATTCCCATCCTGTCACTGCTTGTTTGATTACCTCTTCTCCTTGCATGAATGCCGTAAACCATTCTTCAAAAATATTAGCCTTAAGGCTCTTATTTTCCATATCTTTTACTTCATCTTTAGACAAAAATACTATTTCGTTAGGCAACTTGGGTATTGTAGTATTGGGATCAAATATCCCCCTAATGAATTGTTGTAACTGGACAATGTGTCCTTTTAAATATTCATGCTTATCCTTGTCTTTCTTTAACATTTCCGCCTTAATCTAATGCATATCCTCCCACTCACTTATGTGCTACTCCCTTGTTGTGTGTCCTAGGTCAAGAATAAGTATTTTATATTCATCTAATGCTATTTCTCCTTTAGCTTTCTCCTTCTGTAGTATGGCCAAGTTTAGTGTTTTGGATCCATCTGGACCCCTTTGTATTGCTGACATCGTCCTAGACTTTCTCTTTTCTTTTCTTGGTGTTACATCGCCTAATAGACTTTTGATGTCTATAGGTACTAACTATACCTCCACCTTTTCTCTCCTTATCTCTGCATCTAACCAAACCAGGGCCTCTTTTGTGCTTTCAGTTGCCTTTTCTTCATTGATTACCTCTTCTTGAAGCTTTTCTACTTCTCCTTGTTCTTGTTGCTGCTGTTGTTGTTCTTGTTCTTGTGGTTGTTCTTGTTGTTATGGAGGAGGTTGTTCTTGTTGAGGGGTTGGTCCCTACACCATTGGATCATTTTGCTATTTAGATTCACCCTCATTTTCTTCTTCTTCAATTTTTGTATCTCCTCCACCTTCATCCTCTTCCTCTGGACCTTCTTTTCTTGATGGGTCTTTTTCTTGGTCTTCTTCTTTATTTGCTTGTTCTACATTTGTCATTTCTTTATCTTCTATTTACTTTTCAGATTTATCTCCCTCAATATTCTTCATATTCTCTTGGCTTTTAGGTTTGGTTGTTGTTTCCTCTATTGTTTCACTTTCCTTTTGCATCTTTTCAGGCCTGTCAGCTTGTTCTGCATGCGAAGGTGAACCTACAATTTTATCAGATTCTTTTGTCTCCTTTTCTTGTTCATCCTTGCTTTCTACATTATTTTCTTCTTCACTTTGTTCACCATACATATTCAAAATATTTAGCATATCCACAACAGAAGTACCAGCTCCTGTTTCTTCTTTAGTTTGAGCAGGTGTTTCTTTCACTGCTTCCTCAGGTGCATCCTCTTTTTTAGATTCTTCAATTTGGTGTACTACATTTGGTACATCTTTTATTATTTCTGGAGATACTAATGTACCAAACAGATCTACTGCCCCTGATTCTTCTTGTACATTTTCATGCTCAAACACTGGACTTTGTTCAGGTTCCATATTAACTTGAGTGTCTTTCTCTTCTTCCTCACTTGAATATTCACTGGATTCTACTTCCTCTATACTGATTTCTCTTCCTTTCCCTGAATCCATTTCTCTAACTTCACTTCTACTACTGTCATCTTCAATGTTGACAGTCTCAATAACTTGCTTGGCTTCATGCATTTTTGACCCATGCAGCATTTCTTTAGCCAATTCTATTTTTACCTTAGCTTATACTTGTCTTTTCTTTGCTGAGGTAGATGCACCAAGTATGTCATTCAATTTAGCACCTACCTACTGTGCTCCTATAACTTCACTTTGTTTTAAAGTTTCCCCTTTGGATATGCCTATTAGTATTTCCTTCATGACCTTTTGCCCTATTAACTCTTGAGCAGCCTATGCTTGCTCTGCATTGGTATCATGACTTAATGATTTTGCCTCTACAAATGTGCCTGATGATACCACTACTATCACCCCTATTACATAAGGATCCATTAATGTAGCATTTTTTATCTTTCTCAACAATATTTGCTTCTACAATCTTCCTTTTCTTTTCATAAAAGCACTAGAGATCATCTTGATGCTCCCTCACTCTCTTTTTACCTTTCTTCAGATATGTGAGCTCAATTCCCTTAGCCTTAAGCTCCTCAATTCTGTCCTTTAACCATGTCATGGAGAATAAAATAATAGGTGTGGACAATGTGTCCAAAGATGTAATCCATGGTTGCAACCATTCAAGCTCTCCAATGGGAGCAAGTCTGGCACTTTCATAACTATGATGTAACAATTTACCATCATCTTCAATTTCTGGGGGAACATAGATATCTCCCATGGACCTCATTTGTTCTACTGTTAGTCTTTTGTGAGCTCTCTTTCTTACCTCTTTATCACTCTTACAATCTGACCAAAAATCCCTAATATGTATTTGATGTTTGAATTTAGAATCAATTGCATTTTGGATTCTATGAAAGGCATCAAACCTTCTTGCTAACTCAAATTCTTGAAATCCATAAAACCTTAACTCTCTCTTTGAGTAACCAGCCACCTCTTCACTGGAATAGGTATTTCTACCAATTGACCAAGGGAGTTTAAGATTTCCCCTACTATACTTCTTTTTGTACATTCTGAAGGCATTCAAGTTCTGTTTTGAGAACTTTAAAACAATCAACTTATTAGAATGATACCTAGGGAGCATGAAAGGTTTTCCTTCAAAGCCCTCACTTCTGATATAAGTAAAGTTTTGGAATTGAATATACGAAGAACTATATAAACCAATTGTATCTTCTGCATCTACAGACAACCTCTTATCTTGCTCTTCTCTCAAAACTCTAACCATGTATGTATAAAATACATCGTTAACCAACACATACTTTCTCAATGCATTTTCTTCTTGTAAATCAGGATAATGTTCATATACAATCTTCTGATCTAGGCCATTTCCTAGGGTTCCCACTATGTCAATCCCATGTATGTATGGTTGAACCATTGCTGCACATGAATATAATATATACAATGACAAATAGAAAGGTATTAGTTTTTTTTTTCTTGACATTACTTGACTCCATATGGCTATGCTAATAGCCTTAGACCAATGAATTTGTCCTTGTTCTTTCTTTGCTTCCCTCATGAATTGTATCACAGTGAACATCTAAGGCTCACACTTAGTGCCATCCCTCAATCCCACTAGTCTGCTTAACATTTTAATCATCAAATATATTTCTTCCTTAAAGTATATTCTTTGTAGATTCTTATGTACTCTTTCCACAACCTTGGGCTTATTTTCTACACTATACCAACTATAGAAGATCTTGCTTCTATAATCCCTCTCATTCTCAATGAAATCTTCATTATACTGGTCAATATCAATATCTACCATTTTCTCATGTATTTCTAGACCAAAGGTTCTTGCAATCCCTTCTATAAATAAGTCCACAATGACCCTATCCTGATGTATTACTCTTCTAGTAGCTAGGTCATATAAATGTTTGCAATCCAGACATAAGTCTTTGGCTTCCCTAGCTAACAAAAAATAGATAGCCCTATATAATCCACTCTCCCATATACACCTCATGTCAGATGTAGCATCTACTACCGTAGTCTTCTACAAAACATCATCTGCGTCATAGTTTCCTATGTTGGTGTCTATCCCTACTCCACTTGTATTGATCAATGAAGGGTGCCCTCTATGTATTGGAAACTCCTCCTTCTTTATTTCTTTACATGGCTTCCTTTCTTTTTTAACTTCACCTCCTGTATCCACCTTTTTCTGCTTTGGAACCATCTTGTAAAAATGCATTTTTTTAACTTGTTGTTTTACCTTCTTACCTAGGGTCATATAAATGTATGCAATCCAAACATAAGTCTTTGGCTTCCATAGCTAATGGAAAACTGGAAATCCTGTATAATCCGCTCTCCCATATACACCTCATCTCAGATGTAGCATTTACTACCGTAATCTTCTACAAAACATCATCTGCATCATAGTTTCCTATGTTGGTGTCTGTCCCTACTCCACTTGTACTAATCAATGAAGGGTACCCTCTATGTATTGGCAACTCCTCCTTCTCTATTTCTTTGTGCGGCTTCCTTTCTTTTTTAACTTCACCTCCTGTATCGACCTTTTTCTACTTTGGGGCCATCCTATAAAACTGCATTTTTTAACTTGTTTTACCTTCTTACCTAGGGTTTTACTATGAATTTTCTATTTTTTACATTTTACCCTAACCCCCCGTTTGTCTTTTCTCGTTTTTACTTTCACATTGTTTAACCCAACCCAACTAATTAACAATCAAACACAATAATTTAATGCTTGCTTACATTTCAAAATGAAATTACTAAAATTTACTTCAGATTTTAACTAACTGAACTATAAGGGCGTTTAAGATAAATACCTATATCTTTCGACAACTCAACCTTAAAACGTTGACTTACTTTACTATTTTCCACTTTGTTCCCGCTTCTGGAATTCCGTCCTATGATGAAATTTTCATTTAATTTCTTTAACAACTCTTCTTTTTGCAATTTTAATCTTAGCAATGCAAATCTGAAAGAAAAACAACTTTAAATTTACCCTAACCCGTTAAATTTTACTATTTTTTACGTTAGATCAGCATTAATTGTAGAAATTAATGCGCCTACAGCTTCAACTTCTTCTTTCAATGTTTTATTTTAAACCTTCTATTCATTAGTTTACTTTCTACATACATCACATTTTCTTGTATCTTTCCTTGTATATTGTTCCTTGTATGTTCATTTGCATCCTTTCAATATACAAGCCTATACGCAACGAGTTATAAACAATGTTATCCCTTTTCCTTTATATCCGCACTTGTATCTTTTGTTTGTATATTGTAATGTATGTAAAATAGATACAAGCGCACATACAAACAACCCATACATGCCCTTTTTTACCTTTTATCTCTCTAGTTCATTTCTTTGTATATCAGGATTGTATATCGGTAACATACAATTGCCCAAACATACAAAGCCTTACCTTTTTTTAATTTCTTTTGAAATCCATCTTGTATCACAAATCATTATATCTTTTCTTATATATCAGCTTATATATACATCTATTAGTGCAATATACAACCTCAAGATACAACCTGTGGGACCCACTTTACCTTCCCACTTGTATCCCAACGATACAACAATACTTGTATCTAATCTTAGATACAAGCCTCCATACATGCAAACTCCTTTGTATAATCATTCTGGACTCCTTATCTTTTCTTAACTATATTGCATAATCCTTCAGATCCACACATGTATATAAAGTGAATGTATCTTTTCAAATATACATTAAGGTACGATGCATCACTTTCATATGATTTAATTACCTTTTGACATCTGTGTTGTATGTATAATGAAAGGTATAAACCCAAATCATGCAACATACAAACACTGAAACATACTTTGATAAAGCCACATTTCATATTCTCCTCGGGTCCGCGACATGTATATCACATTGTATATTGCCTTGTATCTATTTCTTTTGACAATCATACGACTCAAGATACAACATAGATTTAACCCATTATCCACTTTACTTCCAAATCACATCGGGTCTGACTTGTATGCAAAGAATAAAACATTAACTACATACATATAAAATACCATGATTCATAAACCCGACCACTTTATGTGACTAATACAACGACTCCACATACAAACCCTCCTATAATGCATTTTACTAAGAAACATGCATATCTTGCAGAATATTGAAAATTTTGAAATGGTTCAAATCCTTATTCATTTTTGACAAAGAATTCACCTCTATTTTGCTCTGGTACTTAATTCTAACTTTCTTCAATTTTCAACAAGGTTTGTAACCTTTCCCTCTTTTTCCCTTTTCCACCAGGCACACCCAGACACAAGCAAAAAGCCACAGCCATAGTAGGGGTCCTCATTTTGCTAAGAAGTAAAATGGGGCATGTTGTGAACATCACAACAACTAGCAACCAAACAAACAATTAAATTAAAACCATTAAAGAAAACTAAATGAAATAAATTCATAACTTCCAACTTTCTTTCTTGTAGATCATTATTTAACTTAAGACTTAATATATTCAATAAGGTGCATGAATCTCCCAATTGAGTTTAAGTGGGTGCATGTGATTAATAATCCTCATCTTGAAAATAAGGTGAATAAACCAGCGACTGATATTAAACTACATAGTTGATGTCATTCCTTCATAGCCAACCAAATAGAGCCTTGCTTCCAGCAGGCATCTATAGCCCCAACAAGGTTATCATTACAATTCTCCTAAGTAGAGCCCCATTGCCAGCAAGCATCTATAGCCTTGGTAGAGTTACTTAGATGGCTTAATCTAGATTTTTAGTAAAATCCATTTTATTTATTTACTTATTATTATATATTTGTTGTATTTTTTGTAAGATAAAACTTTATAAGATATTACCATTGTAACTTCATGATGTAAGGTGTGATCACTTGCTAAAATTAAGCTGAGAATTGTAATGGTAGCAAGGGTGACCTCTAATTTTTCACCTGACACCTACACTGATATGTTCAACAAACCCAAGGATTTTAGGTGTGTCTTTGTGAGAAACTTCCCTTGAATACTCAACCCACAGTTATTGAATACAAAAAATTCACAAGCCAAGCCATTTTCTACATTCATGACAGTCACAACAAGTTATGCATAAGTTTCAAATAATTAGCCTGAATGTTCTAAATTTTATATTGTTTTTAGTGATTGTTAATCTACAACTGTATACTTCAAAACAAAACAAACATCCCTGCCAAGGGAACACAACACACAAACCAACACAACAACAAAACAAAAACAAAACTAGACAAAACCCAACAAACTGTACATTATTTACACTATGAAACATAACATAACAACTACCCTCACCTCAAGCCTGAAAGTAATGTTTCAAATGTTGGCCATTAATAGGTAGTGGCACATCTTCTCCAGTCAAGGTCTTAAGCTAGAACATATTATCTCCAGTTATCTCTGTGACTTGTAATGGACCTAACCATAATTTGTCAAACTTTCCATGATTTCCTTTCTTTTCATGTGCTTTATCCCAGCACAACACTAAGTCTGATATTCTAAATGTTTTGACTATGTCTCTTTTGTCAAACCATCTTTTGACCACTACTTGATGTTTGGCAAATTTTTCAATGGCTTGATCTCTCTTCTCATCCAATTGTAACATTTGGATTATCCTGGCTTCTTTGTGATCATCAAATCCTAAATATTCATTAGCAAACTTCCAGATAGGTATTCTTAAATTCACTGGAAGTATGGGATCAGTCCCATAAACTAGGTGATATGGTGCATTGCCTAAGGCTGACTTAATCTTAGTCCTATCTACCCACAGCGCATATTTTAACAATGTATTCCATTCTCTGGGACTTTTTACAATTAGTTTCTTGATTATATCCAATAAAATCTTGTTTGTGGACTCAGCTAAACCATTCCCCTGAGGATAATAATTTGAAGAAAATTTTAAAACTATCCCATATTCAAATGCCCATTTAGAAAATTTCAAAGAAGAAAATGTAGGGCCATTATCACATACCAGCGAATATGGAGCTCCAAACCTTGTTATGATGTTTTCTTCAAGAAATTTGATGACTACCTCAGTAGTAGAGAACTTACAACATGTGGCTTCAGTCCACCTTGTACAATAGTTAGTCACTGTCAATATAAACTTATGTCTTGCATATGATGGAGGATTTATAACTCCAATGAAATCCAAGCCCCACTGTGCAAATGGCCTGGACTCAATGACTGGCTGTAATGGATTAGCCTGATTCCTTCCCTTGTCTGCTATAGTTTGATAGGTGTGACAACTTTGAATATGACTCTCTATATCTTTAAAGATTGTTGGCCAATAGTATCCCGCTCTTAATATCTTATGTACAATAACTAAATGAGAACCATGAGTAGTTCTATATCTATCATGCAACTCTGACAATACCTTATCTATAAATCAATGCTTTAGGATTTAACTGTGTATGTTTTTTTCCTCAACATTTTGGATCATACTCCATGATCCATCATCAGGAGAATAAATAGCAAGAGAAGAGAAAGTGAGCTAATTTGTAGAACAAGGCAGTTAAAAAGGGAGGAAGAGAGGGTGGTGCAGGAATCAAGGATTCTAAGGAGGAGAATAGAACAAATAAACACCTATCCAAACAAAAGACAACTAGAGCTAACTAACTGTAACTAACCAATGAAGAAGGCCAAGGGATAAAACAAAGAAACTAAGAAAAATAGGAAAATAATAAGAAAAAGAAAAATATAATACAATGGAAGAAAACAGAAACAAAAGATAAAAAATTAAGAGAAAAATAGACATCTAACAACAATTAAAGGTAAGAAAAAATAGAGTAAACTCAATGAATGGACAAATGACCAAGAAAGAAATACCCAAGAAATAACATGAAGAGAAAAAGATTAAAACTAAATAGAAAAAGATAGTAATAGTGAGCAATAGAGAATTAAAAAGAGGAATGAGAACAATAGAAAATAACAAATTTTTTGAAGCCGAAAGAATACCAAGAAGAATAGAATATTATAAAAGGAATACCTACCTAGGTGCATCAATACAATCTAATAAATAAAAGAATGTGGAATAGAGGGAGTAACCATGTGACAAATAACAAAATGAGAGGTTAGAATAAATTTAAAAGAGAAAACTAAGATGGAAACAACCCTTGAAAACAATCAAAGAAAATAAAATATAAACATAAAAATTATAAAAAAGAGCTAGCTCAACAAAATAAAAGAAAGAAATACACAAAAAATAAAAGAGAGAGATAGTAAATTAGATCATAAATAGAGATATGAAGAGGAGAATAGTGATAGAGAAAGAGTAAGAAGAAATCACAAATCAAAGAAGGAAAAAAGAAAAATAAAAAATAAAAAGAGATAAGGAACTAAAATAAAATGAAGAAACAAGGACAAAAAATAAGAGAAAATTTGAAACAAGAGGTAATCGAAAATGAGAGGAACCAAACAATGAAAAGATAAAAATAAGAATAAAGAATACGAAAAAGAATAAATATAAGGAAAATGAATAAAAATTCAAAATAAGAGGAAAAAATAAAATAAAATAAATCAAGGGAAAGGCATAAACAAGACAAGAAAAAATGAGACTAAGAAAAGACAAAACTAAAAGGAGGAAATTAATATAAAGGAAAAAATGCACTAACAACATAAAAGAATGAAAAAGATGAAAAGAGAGAACAAGAGAGAGATAGAATAGATAACTAGAGAAAAGCAAATACGAACAAAAAACCAAAGCAATAAAAGAATAAGAGGAAGAGAAATAAACTAAATAAATAGAAAACAACATAAAGAACAGGACTAAGAGGAAAAAAGAAAAGGCAAGAGCATAAGAATAAAAAGGACTAAACTGACAAGAACAAGGACGAAAGTTGGAAGTAAATATATATATTAGAAAAGAAAGGACGCATCAAACCACCAACTCTCGAACATCAAAAAACAAAGAAGAAGAAAACCTAAGAACCCAGAAACCAAGAAACAAGAAAGACTAAGGGCTAAAGAAGGGGAAGAAATGGAAGGGTCTACAAGATGAAGAGGGTAGGGAAAGGAGAGAGGAACTCTAAGGCAAACCATTGGGAGAAAAGAGAGAAGAGGGACACAGAACCATCACCCTAGGCTAGGAATGAAGAGAGGAAAGGAAGAGAACATGAAAAAGAACTGAAAGAGGCGAAAAGAGGGAGGGTAAGGAGAGAAGTGAGGGGAGAGGAGAAAAAGAGGAAAGCATCAAGAAGGAGGGGAAGAGTGGTTTCTGATGTGGGAAAGGAGGGGGTTCCAAGAGGAACTGAGACCCCATCCTTCATCACGATTGAGATTGGAAGGGTGGTTGCTAATCTCTATGACTTCCTTAAGTTTTCTCTTAAAGTAGTTGTCTTCACTGGCTAGGATTTGTGTGTCCTCTAAACAAATATGGTGTTTGGTTAAGGAAGAGTGTTCTTCTAGTGCAGATTTATTAATGTGTTCATGTCTAATGTCCTCACTATGCTCCTTGATCGTAGTGTTAAAGGAGCACCCAGTTTCACTGATGTAGGGGATGCCACAAGAACAAGAGATCTTGTAGACACCTGAGTTGAGCAAGAGGTCTCTAGGGTCTTTTGGGGAGGGAATTCAATTTCTAAGAGTAGAGAAGGGTTTAAAGGTACATTGGAGGCCTTTCCTACAAAGAATCTTAGAGATTTTGTTAGAAAGGCCTTCAATGTAGGGAACAGAGGCAAAGGGGAGGTTAGGAGGGTTGGTGTCCTTAGGTTTGGGGCTGAGACGGGACTTGGCTTGTTTGAAAGCTCTCAAGATAGGTTTCCTCTTGTATCCATTTAATTCAAAGAATTTGGTGAGATGAGCAAGTTCACAGTCTAAGTTATCCTTGTCACAAATACGAAAGGCCCGAGTGGCTAAGGTTTTAAGGATACCGGCTTTTTGAGCAGGGTGGTGGTGAGAGAAAGAGTGGAGGTAAAGGTCGATGTGAGTCACTTTGCGAAAAACTTGCTGACCCAAGGAGCCATCTAGTTTTTTAATGAGGAGGATGTCAAGGAAAGGGAGCTCATTATTGGTTTCAAGCTCTTTGGTGAAGGAGATGCACTTAACTAGGCTATTGAGGTGAGACTAAAATTCTTCAAGATTTTCAGGGCCATGAGGCCAATAGATGTTGGTATCATCAACATAGCATTTCCACCATTTTGGTTTGAGTGGGAATGAGTGGAGGGAAACATCTTCAAAATGCTCCATGTAGAGGTTGGCAACAATAGGGTAAAGAGGGGAACCCATGGCTACACCATCCAGCTGCTCATAGATAACACCTTGGAAGGTGAAAAAGTGGATCTAAGGCAAAGATCTACCAAGGAGGGAATCTCATCATTCGTCTTATGTCTGATAATTTCAATAGAGTCAAGGATGGGAACTTTGGTGAAAAGGGAGACCACATCAAAGCTAACCAAGGTGTCATTTTTATCCAATTTTTTGTCTTTGATGAATTCTACAAAGTGAGTTGAGTTCTTGATGAAGGAGTTGGATTTTCCTACAAGAGGGGAGATAAGCTTAACAAGGTGGGCAGCTAGTTTGTAGGTGGGTGAACTGATGGTGTCAACAATTGGACAAAGAGGGATAGGTGTTTATTTGTTCTTTTCTCCTCCTCAGAATCCTTGATTCCCGCACCACCCTCTCTTCCCCCCTTTTTAATTGCCTTGTTCTACAAATTACCTCACTTTCTCTTCTCTTGCTCTTTATTCTCCTGATGATGGATCATGGAGTATGATCCAAAATATTGAGGAAAAAACATACACATAGTTAAATCCTAAAGCATTGATTTACATTCATTATGGACTGTGGAAATTTGATGTCTATCATAAATACCTTATCTGCTTCAATTCTATTTAAACATATTAAATATATACCTTCATGGTTCTTCTTGAATAGAAGACCTCCTTGTACCATGTATCTCTATGCTTTAATATTTAAAGCTCTCCTTTGAGAAGACTTCATCTTACTTGGATATTTACCTGATATCATAAATGTATTCAAATCATCATACCAACTTGATGCATCATTAGAGTTTAATACATACTGCTGCTTTACCAAATTTGGATCTGTGTTTGCTATGGTCTATACTAATGCTTTTCCTCAAACCAATTTCATTGGAATGATCTCCATATCAAACTCTTGCAATATTGTAATCCATTTGGTCCTTTTTTCTCCAGGCTCATTCTACATTAGTAGCATTGTTACTACTGCATCTGGTACTATGGCCTTAACTTGACTTCATAAGATGTAATGTCTAAACTTTTTAATTGCCCTTACTAATGCAAATGCTTGTCTTTTTGTGTCTAGATACTTTAGTTGTGCATCTTTCAGAGGTGCACTCATGAAGGCTATGGGCTTTTCTTCATTATCTTCTCCCGTTTGTGTCAATGCAGCTGCAACTAAATGTGTAGATGCAAAAGAATATATGTAAAATGATTTGGTATAATTTGGACTTGTTAACATAGGAGCATCAGAAATGGCCTCCTTAATATCTTCGAATGTGGCCTTGGCTACTAGTGTCCATTCTATCTTTGCATCTTTCTTAAGCATTGCATTTAGTGGTTGCACAATCTCTGCAAACCCTGTAATAAACTTCCTAACAAAGTTAATCTTACCAAAAAAGGATTTTAATTCCTTCTTACTGTTAGGTAATTGCAATTTTCTTATTCCTTCTACTCTGTCGGGATCAATGGATATCCCATTTTTAGAAATGGCATGTCCTAAAAATTTTCCTTTTGTTACACCAAATTAACATTTCTTTGGGTTAAGAGAAATCACGTACCTTTCACGTCTTTTAAGTACCCTTCTCAAATATTCTGCATGAGTGGATTTATCTTTAGAGTATACAGTTAAATCATCCATATAAATAACAATGCACTTACCTAATAGTCCACGGAACGCAATGTCCATGGCTCTCTAAAATGTGGCACCTACATTGATCAAACCAAACGACATTCTCCTATATGCATAATTACTCCACTTACAAGTAAAAGTAGTCTTCAACCTATCTTCTTTATCAACTAAGACTTGATTATATCCTAAAAATCCATCTAAGAAAGACATCATCTTAGCCCCATTTACTGCTTGCAGTACTTCATCTATTGGAGGCAAGGGATAATTATCTTTTTCAGAAGCTTTGTTCAAATTTCTAAAGTCAACACATAGTCTAATGTCTCCACTTTTCTTTCTTATGGGTACCAAATTAGCTACCCAGGTTGAATGTCTTATTGGGAAGATTATCTTGGCATACAATAATTTTTTCACTTCCTCGAAGATTAAAGACTCTAAAATAGCATTCACGGGCCTTTGTTTCTGTCTAAATGGTTTAACTTATGGTTTCAAGGGTATTACATGAGTTATGATGGACGTATCATATGTCTTCAAATCTTCATATGTCCATGTTATTACATGTTTGTATTCTTTCAAAACATCCACAATTTTTTTTCTTAACTTCTTAGAGCAAGACTTTCCAATTAGTACATTCTGTGGACTTTGCTTTGTTCCCAAGTTATAAGGATCACACTTACCCCCTTCAGTCTTAGGCAAATCCTTTTGTCTAACTACCCCATCAAAGTCGAAAATCTTTTCCAACTAAATTACCCCTTTAGGAAAGAAATTACTCTTCAAGTTTAATGTCTTCTTCATTCCAAGACACATCAGGCCTTTCCTGTTCATCAATGATTTGAGCTTCAAACACTACATTACAAGTGAGAAAATCCACAATTTGTTGATCCCCTTCAAATACCTGAAAATGAGTAACATTATCTGGTATACTCAAAACATTCACTAATTCAATAGCAAATCATTTTAGACCTGACAATGTTAAGGGCTCCAAAGTGCTAGCAGCAATTGCTAATGCATCTAGTCTTTGATTCAATTCCCTAGGGATATGCTCTATGTTAAAGGCATCAAATGAATCTATCAAATCCCACACTTTATGCCTATAACAAACATCTTCTTATGATTGCATGTATATAACTTTCTCACTTGTCTGACCACTAACTCAGAGTCTGAAAATACTCTAATCATTTTCACCTTTTTCTTAATAGCCATAACAAGTCCATAAATCAAAGCTTCATATTATGCTACACTATTGGTACAAGGAAATTGTAGCCTATATGTTGCTAGAAATGACTTGCCATTAGGATCCATAAGCTCAACACCTGCGCCTACACCTTGTTTGGACTTAAACCCATCACATTTTAGTGTCCACATGCCTTCTTTATTCCTTTGACCTTTTATTTTGGTATGTCTCACCCTTTCTGTTACCTGTGCTGTAATATCTTGTTTCTTCACAGGTGACTCATTTTAACCTACTCGCATATTTATATTCTCAATTTGTAAATCAGAATGACAGACACTCTTGTCTTTTGTTTCTTTCTCTAGATCCAGAATTAATACATCCATGCTATCATATAAGTATAACTTTGGCTTCTCAAGATTAACTTTTCTTTCCTATAGTTCTATCCCTTTTGTGCACTTTATGTATTGATATTCTATAATGTCTTTGCACATTCCACCATTCTCTTCAGAATGAGGCTTATTATGGACTCTGCACATGCTTTTATACAGCTTACACCGAACTGGAATTTTTTGTTCAATGCACTTTTCTATTTCCTGCCTAATGATCTGACCAAAACTATTTATTGCATTGTCTTCCTCATCAGAAGAATTTCCATCAGACTCAATGAACACTATTGTTTCTTTATTGACTGGTTTTTATTTAAAATTCAACATCAGGATCTCTTCAATTTGCACTCCCTTATTAGTGACTCTATAAACACCTGGTTCAATAGAAGCATATACTATCTCATTTGTTCTATTATACTCTATAATCATGTGTTTCATTCTACGTTCAGCTTCCATCCTGATTAGATTTGGAACATGTTGTGATGTTCACAACATGCCCCATTTTACTCCTTAGCAAAATGAGGACCCCTGTTGTGGCTTTTTGCTTTTTGCTTGTGTGTGTCATTTTGTTTGGTGGTAAAGGGAAAAAGGAGTTAAAATTGTAAACATTGTTAAAAATGGAGAAGAAATGCATTTTAGTATCAGTGCATAGTATGGTTGGATTCCTTGTCAAAAACGAGCTAGGGTTGCTTTTTGAACCATGTTAAAATTTGCCATATTTTGCAAGTTATGATCATTTTGGTAAAATGTACAAGGGAAGGGTTTGTTGTTTGCACATACAAGTCTCTTTGTATATTAGGTTGCATATACAAGGCCCTTTGTATGCAAGTTCGTTGTATACAAAGACCTTTGTATATCACTTTCCATATACAAAGTCATTTGTATATGCAAAGGTCATTTTATACTTGGTCGCATGAGTAGTCGGGTTCATATACAAAATCGTTTGTATGTCTTTTTTGCCTTGTATACATTTGGTAGAATTTATGCATACATACAAGATGGACCCGAGGTGGTTTTAGGTTAAAATGAATTGATGTTTTAAATCCGCTTTGTATCTCACATTTGTATGTTTGGCAGGCACTTCATACATGGCAGACCCGAAAAGGTTATTAAATAGTGTCAAATCATTGTATCTTCACAGCTTGTATATTTCGGTGATATGCATTGCAAATATACATCACACGGACTTGATGTTTATTAAAGGTGGTTAATTCATTGTTTGTATCCGCAATGTATATATCTTACATATATTACCAAGAGACAAACACTTCATACATTGTCCAGACCTGAAAGTCTATAAAAAAAGCTTAAATCCATGTATATTTGGGGTTTCTATGATCGATGATTGCAGGATATACAAAGACTTCATACAAGCCGCAGAACTAAAAGGGATTGGAATTCGATTAATTCATTGTATTACGTCTGACTTGTATATCGAGAATATACATTCCGATTGGCATGCATTCGCCATATACAAAGATTTAAGCAGGAAAAGGGCGGGAAGGCAGAAGCGATAGATTTTTTAATCCATTTTTGGAGCCCGAATGCATGTTTTTGGTCAACGATGGTTGACCTGATTGGTTTTAACGCTGTATATGCATTTTTGATGTGTGATTTTCATAATTTCAGGGCCCGATGGCTATGTTTGTGCATTTGGAACCTGTTTTAATATAAATGTTCATTTTTCCTGTTGACTTACCAAACGATGATGCTTATTCCTGCTTATTTATTACAGATTGTTGGAGTAGCTGAAGAAGTAGAGTTGCCGACATAGTGGCGGCGTGCAGGTGAACATAAAGATGGAGCCTTGAGTGGTGAGGACATCACATAGGATAGCACCAGATCCCAAGAGGCCAAACACACCAGAAGGAGATGAAGCTTTCAATGTGGGGGAGTTTGCAGATGGAAACATTATTGAAGGAGCAGCGCCCTGTCTGGGTATGCTGCTTGAATTCTTGGCAGGATTCATTTCTCACCATTGGATGATGCATTTCAAGATGCTGACCGTTGATCTCTTAGGGTTTTTAGGCACCAAATTGGGGAAAAACCAAAGATATATATATTGGGCCCATTTTTATTCTAGAAAAAGGAGGAAGAAGAGGAGGTCAATCAAACAAAAAATCAGACCTGTAATAGTTTTAGGAAGAGATTGGATTACTGAGACTAGTGAGGGCTGGATTGTTGAAATAATCAAGGTCCTTTCCTCAGATCATTGTAAATGTACCTGTTTTATGAACATACTATATGGAGATGAAGCTTCAGACTATACCCTGATTGTAAACCTTAAGTAGTCTTCAAGTTGATTTCTGGATATGTACTGGTGAATGTTGTGTTCTATAGAAGCACTTTCATTTCACTACATGTTGTTATCAACTTTTCCCTTGAAGATTTACACTGAATCCTGTGGATTTGTGGACTGTCCTGGTGAAGTATGATTTTAGTTTTCTTCTCTCCATTATTGTATGGGAACATGTATGTGGATCAATCATCTTAGTCAAGTAATTTTAGGAATCTCACTCTCTAACCCTTTTTCTCATTTTAATTTCATTGAAATCACTTTCATATCTGCACATCATGATAAATTAGAAGCAGAACAGAAAAATATGCTGAGATCTTGAAGACAACTGAATATAATTAGCATATTTTGAGCTAAATGCATGTAGTATTGAAAATGTCATACAGAGAATCACAAATAAGGGTAGAACTCATGCAAATATCAACTTAGACACATCTTTTGGAGATATATGCTATGTAGAGTAACTTCCCTATATAGCATAGTTGTAGAAACATAATCTACTAATCTACGTAAGGCCCCAAAATGGAAAACAACAATACACATCAACCACATAGTAACATCAGCAGATTATGAACTAATCAATGGGGACTTGGGATCATGAATTCTTGCAATTCATCATATATTTTAGGATAAACAAGGGTTGTTGTGTGACTTTTGTTTCATGTGCTTGGTTGTGATTGACATCACAAACCAATCAATAGGAAAAATGGCACTAGAAGGAAGGCCTGGACAAAGAATCTGTAGAATTCTGCAAATATTGTATAAACATTTTCTGAACTTTCAAGTTTTATTCTGAGATATGATAGATCTCTTTAAAATTTCAAAAAAAAAAAAGAAAGTAGGGTCTCATTTCAATGGATGCATATGAGGACAATTATCAAGTTAACATTCCTTTATTTCAGGAAGCTTTGACTAAGCAGCTTTATCCTCAAAGTTTGTATAGCTTTGGTTTGTCCACTTGTTGCAAGATACACCAGACTGTAGAGCACAGTGAAATTAATTTTCTAACTTTTCTCACAAGGTTGGATTTATATTTGAAGGGACTGATATTTTTTACAGATGTGCTCAAGGCTAAAGTCTAGCAAGATAATGAAAGAGTTATGGAGCGACAAGACAATACATCTTCAAAGGCTAGGAGACATACATAAGAGGTACCGGTTGAATTAGTTCTAGAAGAGCATAGGTATGAACCTTTTGAAAATAGTAAAGAGGAAATTACTCTCTTTTTTCAGTCATTAGACAATCAACAAGGAGGGTTTGATGAGGGGGAAGATAAAAGTGAGATTCATCTTGATACATTTGGTAGATATATGGAATTACTAAGGAATACTTGTCAAGAGGAAATCTCTAGATCTAACCTGAAAAGTCTTAACGAAAATGATTTGGTAAAGAAATGTAGACTAGCATTGGCAGAATTAAGGTGCACTAAAATTAATGAGGTTCCTATTATAGCAACTAGTGGAGTCACAGAAAAAGAAATAAATACTGATTTTATATCTGACTCCTTTAAATTGAGTGATCAAATGCAAGAATGTTGTAGGTCAATGGAACCAAATGCCTTACTAGATGGCAGAAGTGAGATGTGTGATGAACCATTCATGAAAGTTGAAGATGTAGAAAATTTTGGAGTTGTTGTGCACGATCAGATGCCAATCCAATGTCGTGAAACAGGGGAGTATTCCTATCAATCAGAAGTTGTTTCACCTTTACAGTCAAATGATTTAGAAATGGTAACTTTCTGTATATCAGGTTATGATGATGAAGATACTCATTTAGATACTGATGTGCAGGGAATTAAAGAAAATGTTGAGGTGTTTCCTAGAGTCAAAAGTCATATAAGTTTGCAAAATGAAGAGATGAAATTGGATAATGATGAGGAAGATCGTTTCAGGAATTTTGAATCATACTTGTATAGAAATATACAATGTAGTTGAATATTAGGTTTACCCACTAATGACATATTGATTGAAAATTGGTGCAGATTACATGAAGAAGCACATTCAAAAAGGAATTGTGATGCCTGCTTAGACATGATGAAATTAAAAATTAATGAAAGCCTTGAGGTGCTTCCTAAGGTCAAGAACCAGATGAACATCCAGAATGAAGGAACAAAGCTAGATAAAGATGAAGGAATAATACATCAGGAGTCATACATCCTTCAGTTTGAAGTGAGACCTGACATTGAGCCGAGAAATGAAAATATAAAGCCAAATGGGAGGCTAGCTGTTAATAAACAAGCATGTCCAACAGAACCAGAGATACACCAGGTTGTATCTTTCCTTTCCACAGTGAATTCTGTTGATTATTATTTTGATTATGGAAATTCAGGAAATAGGACATGCATATGGGTTAATCATGAACATGAGCTTCCTCAGTTGCTGATAATTAGAGATTATTCTATTACACACAATGAGTTTAGAATACAAAAATATTTTTCAAAATACAAAGATGAATTTGCTAGGGTCAGAACCACAACTAGTGCCCTAATGCTCCTACACAATCTAAGGAAGTATACAAATACGTGTGTCTTTGGGTCTTTTCCTAGGTTTTATTTACCTTGTAGGGTTTGTATGTAGTTTGGTAGGATAGTTGTTTTGTTTCTTTTCTTTGCTTTCTTGTCTTGCTTTTTGTTGTTTGCTTTCTTTGTATAGTTGTTTATACAGTGGCTTTGTTTTGCTTGTTTTGTTTTGGTTGCTTTGTTTCCTCGGCAGGGATCTTTCTTTTGATTTAGAGTATAAAGGGGCAGATTAACAACCACTGAAAACAATGGAAAATTGAGATCATTAAGGTTAATTATTTAAAATCTATGCATAACTTGTTGTGACTGTCATGAATGTAGAAAGTCATTTAACTTGTGAAATTTTGTATTCCATAAGAATGGGTTGAGTATTCAAGGAAGGTATCTCACAATGACACACCTAAAATCCTTGGGTTTGTTGAACTTACTAGTGTAGATATTAGGTAAAAAATCTGAGGTCACCCTTGCTACCATTACAATTCTCAGCTTAATTTTAGCAAGTGACCGCTCCTTGCATCATGAAGTTACAAATGCAATACCTTATGAAATCTCTATGAAATAGAAAAATAAATAAAATAAATAAATAAAATGGATTATACTGAAAATCTAGATTAAGCCATCTAAGTAACTCTACCAGGGCTATAGATGCTCGCTAGCAGTGGGGCTCTACTTAGGAGAATTGTAACGATAACCTTGTCAGGGCTATGGACGCTCACTGGTAGCAAGGCTCTATTCGGTTGGCTATGAGGGAATGTCCTCACCTACGTAGTCTAATATCAGTCACTGGTTTGTTCAACTGATCTTCAAGATGAGGCTTATTAACCACATGCACCCACTTAAACTGAAATAAAAATTCATGCACCTTATTGAATATATTGAGCCTCAAGTTGAATAATAATTTGCAGAAAAGATAGTTGGAAGTTATGAATTTATTTCATTCAATTTTCTTTAATGGGTTGAATTTGATTGTTTTGTTTGGTAGCTAGTTGTTGTGATGTTCACAACACGCCCCATTTTACTCCTTAGCAAAATGAGGATCCCTACTGTGGCTTTTTGTTTTTTGCTTGTGTGTGTCATTTTGCTTGGTGGTAAAGGGAAAAAGGAGTTAAAATTGCAAACCTTGTTAAAAAAGGAGAAGAAATGCATTTTAGTATCAGTGCATAGTATGGTTGGATTCCTTGTCAAAAATGATCTAGGGTTGCTTTTTGAACCATGTTAAAATTCACCATATTTTGCAAGTTATGATCATTTTGGTAAAATGTACAAGGGAAGGGTTTGTTGTTTGCACATACAAGTCTCTTTGTATATCGGGTTGCATATACAAGGCCATTTGTATGCGAGTTCGCTTGTATACAAAGACCTTTGTATATCGCTTTCCATATACAAAGTTGTTTGTATATGCAAAGGTCATTTTATACTTGGTCGCATGAGTAGTTGAGTTCATATACAAAATCATTTGTATGTCTTTTTTTCCTTGTATACATTTGGTAGAGTTTATGCATACATACAAGATGGACCCGAGGTGGTTTTAGGTTAAAATGAATTGATGTTTTAAATCCGCTTTGTATCTCACGTTTGTATGTTTGGCAAGTAAAAAATACAAGGCACTTCATACATGGCGGACCCGAAAAGGTTATTAATCAGTGTTAAATCGTTGTATCTTCGCAACTTGTATATTTTGGTGATATGCATTGCAAATATACATCGCACAGACTTGAAGTTTATTAAAGGTGGTTAATTCATTGTTTGTATCCGCAATGTATATATCTTACATACATTGCCAAGATACAAACACTTCATACATTGGTCGGACCTGAAAGTCTATAAAAAAAGCTTAAATCCATGTATATTTGGGGTTTGTATGATCGATGACTGTAGGATATACAAAGACTTCATACAAGCCGCGGAACTGAAAGGGATTAGAATTTGATTAATTCGTTGTATTATGTATGACTTGTATATCAAGAATATACATTCTGATTGGCATACCTTCTCCATATACAAAGATTTAAGCAGGAAAAGGGTGGGAAGGCAGAAGTGATAGATTTTTGAATCCATTTTAGAGCCCGAATGCGTGTTTTTGGTCAACGATGGTTGACCCGATTGGTTTTAACGTTGTATACGCATTTTTGATGTACGATTGTCATAATTTCAGGGCCTGATGGCTGTGTTTGTGCATTTGGAACCTGTTTTAATATAAATGTTCATTTTTCCTATTGACTTACCAAACGATGATGCTTATTCCTACTTATTTATTACAGATTGTTGGAGTAGCTGAAGAAGCAAAGTTACCGACACAGTGGCGGCATGCAGGTGAGCGTAAAAATAGAGCCTTGAGTGGTGAGGACATCACATAGGATAGCACCAGATCCCAAGAGGCCAAACACACCAGAAGGAGACGAAGCTTTCAATGTGGGGGAGTTTGCAGATGGAAACATTATTGAAGGAGCAGCGCCCTGTCTGGGTATGCTGCTTGAATTCTTGGCGAGATTCATTTCTCACCATTGGATGATGCATTTCAAGATGCTGACCGTTGATCTCCTAGGGTTTTTGGGCGCTAGATTGGGGAAAAACCAAAGTTATATATATTGGGCCCATTTTTATTCTAGAAAAAGGAGGAAGGAGATACAAAAAATCAGACCTGTAATAGTTTTAGGAAGAGATCGGATTACTGAGACTAGTGAGGGCTGGATTGTTGAAATAATCAAGGTCCTTTCCTTATATCATTGTAAATGTACCTATTTTATGAACATACTGTATGGAGATGAAGCTTCAGACTATACCCTCATTGTAAACCTTAAGTAGTCTTCAAGTTGATTTCTGGATATGTACTGGTGAATGCTGTGTTCTATAGAAGCATTTTCATTTCACTACATGTTGTTGTCAACTTTTCCCTTGAAGATTTGCACTAAATCATGCAGATTTGTGGACTGTCCTGGTGAAGTATGATTTTAGTTTTCTTCTCTCCATTGCTGTATGGGAACATGTATGTGGATCAATGATCTCAGTCAAGTAATTTTAGGAATCTCACTCTCTAACCCTTTTTCTCATTTTAATTTCATTGAAATCACTTTCATAACTACACATCATGATAAATCAGAAGCAGAATAGAAAAATATGCTAACATCCCGAAGACAACTAAATATCATTAGCATATTTTGAGCTAAATGCATGTAGTATTGAAAATGTCATGTAGAGAATCACAAATAAGGGTAGAACTCATGCAAATATCGACTTAGACACATCATTTGGAGATATATGCTATGTAGAGTAACTTCCCTATATATCATAATTGCAGAAACAAAATCTACTAATCTACGTAAGGCCCTAAAATGGAAAACAACAATACACATCAACCACATAGTAACATCAGCAGATTATGAACTAATTGATGGGGACTTGGGATCATGAATTCTTGGAATTCATCATATCTTTCAGGATAAACAAGGGTTGTTGTGTGACTTTTGTTTCATGTGCTTGGTTGTGACTAACATCATAAACCAATCAACATAACACCTCTCCAAAGTAACCACATGTGTGAAAAATTAGTGGCCATATATCCATTTAACATTTTGGACCAGTCTCTACTTAATAACATCCCATAATTCATAGGTATATCTACTACCTGAATGTCAATATACTAACTCACCCTAGGATCAGAGGCTAACTACAATTGAATATGCATTAATTCTCCTATCACATTGACCTCAATTTTGTTTAATTGTGTAACAACCTTTGTAGATTTGGTAGGAGTCAGCCCTAAAGTTTTGCATATCCCTAAAGGCATTTCATTGGCTAATGCACTAGAATCTACCATGCAATTATGTATGTTCTTTCTCAACATCCTAATGGTTAATAAGAAAGGAGGGGCTTCCTTCTTATCTGCATACATGACCACATTAGTGTTGGAAGGTTGTTCAGTTTTCTTAATTTTGTCTTTGGACTATGGATCTTTACTAGGAACATTCATGTTAGCTAAGACCTCGCCTACCACAGATGTATCCAAGGACTTTATGAAAGCATTTCTAACCCCTGGACTTTTCAACAATTCACATAAAGCTATACTGACCTTGATTTTTTTTATCTCTTCAGACAAGTAACTCATTAACCTCATTGTTTCCACTGTCTCTATTTTCCCTGTTTGAACTTTTGATGCTACTGCACCACCATTCACAGGATGGTTAGCCTTCAGTATAGTAGGATTATTACTAGCATGCTAGTCTAGAGGAGTATTGAAATTGTTGGGAGGAGTGGAAGTAGTGAAAGGACCTCCAGGCCTAGTGTTACTTCTCAAATTGTAGGTATGATTTTTGTTAGACTGTTGAAAATCCTGTACCTCCTCTGTTTCGTATAATACTTCATTCTTGGTTTCAAAGGGAAACTAAAATGCATTCAATACTAAGGTTGATTCAGGGTATAAGTTCTCACAGAAGTAAGGCTTATCTTCTAATAGCTGATTCTCTTCCTCCCTAGTTGCAAAGGTAAAAGTCTCTAAAACTAAAGCAGTCTCAAATCTTGAGGGCACTATTTCATTACCTTTGGGAATGAGAAACTTAGAGGTGGGAGTTTGTACATCCACATTGAAAATACTAGCCACCAAATGGAACTGAGGGCAATCTAGTTTAGCATGTGCACTGGTATTATGAATCTTGCACCAATTTTTTAATGCCACATTGGCCATTTGAATTCTGGTTGTTTGTTTTGTTTCCTAATTATCCAAACTCTCAAATGGAGAAGCTAGAGTGCCATTATTTGGCTATGTGTTCCATGTCCTAGGTGGCCTTGGTTGATTTTGATTTCTATTGTTATTACCCCATGTCTTGTTATCTACAACAGGTCCTCTATTTTGCATTGCTTGTACCTGATTATGATTTTGACTCTGATTATAATTCTAGTTTTGATTTGAACCTTGACCCTGGTTATAATTCTGGTTATGGTTCTAGTTATGGTTATGACTATATCCTTGACTATTTCTACCATAGAAGTTTTCATTTCTTAGTTGTGTCATTTCAGTAGTCAATCTTCTTAGGTGTGCATTAGTTTCTTTGATCTCTTCCTTATCCTCTTGTGCCTTTTCCACAAATGTATCCGGAGGAGGTTGGAAGAATGATAGACCATTACTTTGATTGTTACTAGTACTATTACCAGTATAGGGAACTATAGTCTGGATTGGGTAAGGATTATACACAGGTGTGTATGTAGGAATAGGGTTCAATAATGGAGTATGATGCATATAGACTCCATTCCAAGGTTGTGCTTGTCTTTGCATCCCAGGGTTTCCTCCATTAAGAAAAGGATTATAGGTTGTTTGCCTCATTTCTTGGTTTACTGAAGCTGCTTTCTTATAAGCTTTAGATATAGTATCTATATCAACCTTTCTTTTGACGAACATAGTAGTTAGTGGATCAAAAGTGACATAATACATGACTAATAACACATTTGCATTCATTGTGTAAGGAGCCACTAACCAGGAATAAGACTTTTGAAACCTATCATTAAAATTATCAATTAGCTCTCCTTCACCTCTCTTAATTGCAGCCAATTTATGATATAAGGTGGAAGGGTCAACTGGTCCCCTAAACCTAGACAAAAATGCCTCTTCCATAAGTGCCCAAGAAGAAATATAACCATTAGGTAAGTTAACATACCAATTCGAAGCCTTCTTATTAAAGGTATAAGGAAACAATCTGCATACAACATCCTCATATTCTAACCTAGCTCTAAAGCATGCCTCCTTGAATATCCTCATACGATCCTCTCGATCCTAATGCAATTGATATTTAGGATATATCTTTTCAGGATTTTTTGGCATCTCATGATAATCATTGAATGTTATAGGAGAATTGATGTTGAAATAAGCCATTACAAGGCCACGTGGTGGGCTTGGACCTCTAGGAGTACCTGTATTTCTAGGTGGACTAGGACCTCTAGGAGGACTTGAACCAAGATTCAAAAATCTAAATGAAGAACTATCAAGACTCACTATGTTATGGATGTTAAAAGGTGATCTAGGAGGTATTCCAGATGAGCCTCCCACATGTAATATTCTAGAATTCCAAATCAAAGGACTCTTACTCTACCTTCTATCAGGTAATTGCACAAAGATATCTTCTAAACTGGATCTAGACCTAGTCACCCTACCACTGTTTTGAACCAGCTTTACTTAAATCCTACCTTAACTCCAATCAGGCCTTGCTTCTAGCACCAAAAATTGTTGATTATTTTTACACATTCATAACAAAAGTTAAAATTCACAAAATGAACCTAAACTGTCTTGGAAGATATGAAGAAATCACTTAAGAATTCTTAATCCCAAGTTTCTGTATGGTCAAGTCTTAACCTGGTGGACAATTTAGCAGGTTGATGTAAAACTATAATATTTAAGGGGCCTTACTTGATTTAAGATGATCAGTGACTTACTGGACTCAAATTATTGCAAATATCAACAAAGTATTCATTCTTTACATAAATTCACTATTGTACTACAAAGCTTTGTATGAATTTCTATGAAACAAACTTTGTCTTTCAAATTAATATGAAAATTGCCAAATATCAATGTAATTCCTTATTCTTTATTCGAATGGAAGACAATTTTCTTTAGATTTCTACGTTTAAGCTAATTGTTTTCTGTTGTTTGGAGAAAAGTTAGAGAAACTCAAACTAAGTATCATTTCAATATAGGATTTAAATGATCTGTTACTCATGTTCTAAAGCATACAATAAATTGATCAAATCAACATATTCAAATCTTCAAATGTAAAGTCCTAAACATTTTATCATGAACATACACTAGAGATTGCAAGCTTTTAAAGAATAATACTTTAAATGCCAGTAAGAGTCAGAAAACACTCTGTAATAGATGTAGAATTCTAAGTTTACTTGTATTCATAGGACAATATAAGATTTACAATGTAAGAATGACCTTTGTTTCAATAATCAAATTACTAAATAACTTGTAGATGTTTTTACAGATACACCAAGGAGACTAGACATTCCATGTACTCCTTGATGCAGACACAGGTGACCTCTCTTTTTTAAACTAAAAGAAATATCTTCCCTATTCCAATGCTCTAACAAATTATAAGTGCAAGCTACAATTCTAAAATCCCTATGTAAGTAATATACAAATAGCAGAGCTTCTTATATAGAATTTGAAGCTTCATACTGCTATAGCTACAAAACCCAATCTACGGTCAGTATTCATCTATTCTTGATCTAGGGTGCACATTTTTTCCTAACCATTTCTCAAAATATTTTGGTGGTATCTTTTCTGCCTCAAAGGATGCCATTAGAATATTTTCAAAATAGGATTCCCCTCCTTTGACTTCTTCTTTCCTATTGACCTTGCCTGTAGATACCCTTTACTTGATTCTTGTATTAGTATTGTTTGCTCCCTTCTACACTTTCCTACTCCTTCAAATATGCTTTGAAATTATTTGTTACACATTCTATAAAGTTGTGATTTCCCCCTAGACTCTTTGTCCATACATATTCTTGCATTGTGACCCCTTATTTTAGTTTCTTTTCTTCTTTACCTGAACCTTCACTCTTCTTCTTATATTTCTTCATCTTGGCACTGTCCTCCATCACTGAATCAGTCATTTGTTTAGTTAAATATGCCTCTGGTTTCTCCATACATGGTGCAAAAATGGCCTCAAATTCTATTAATGCTCTTAGAAGTTCATATGCTAGTATATCCATACACTCATGATCTAAGAGCCTTTCAACTATCCTCTTGTGCATCTTGATCATGCGGTCTACTTTTTCTTCTCAACCCTGAGTGGCTGTGATGCACCTTCTGAGATTATCATCTTTAAATCTTAATTCCAACCTTGCCTGTGGCACTTGATTTTCCATTGAAGAAGTAATGACTCCTTCATTTATTAATTCATCTTCTCTCTCCTCAATTTCTTCCAAATGTTCCAATTCAAACTTGCACTCTTCTTTTCTAAGTTGACCATTATATATAAGTATATTGCATTTATTCTTTTCTATTGTAGTTAATTCCCATCCTATCACTACTTGTTTGATTACTTCTTCTCCTTCTTGCATGAATGCCCTAAACCATTCTTCAAAACTATTAGCCTTAAACCTCTTATTTTCAATATCTTTTACTTCATCTTTAGACAAAATTGCTATTTCGCTGGGCAGCTTGGGTATTGTAGTATTGGGATCAAATATCCCCCTAATGAATTGTTGTAACTGGACAATGTGTCCTTTTAAATATTCATGCTTATCCTTGTCTTTCTTTAACATTTCTGCCATAATCTGATGCATATCCTCCCACTCACTTATGTGTTGCTCCCTTGTTGTGTGTCCTAGGTCAAAATTAAGTATTTTATATTCATCTAATGCTATTTCTCCTTTAGCTTTCTCCTTCTGTGGTATGGCCAAGTTCAATGTTCTAGATCCATCTGGACCCCTTTGTATTGCTAACATGGTCCTAGGTTTTCTCTTTTCTTTTCATGGTGTTGCATCGCCTAATAGACTTTTAATGTCTATAGGTACTAACTGTACCTCCACCTTTTCTCTCCATATCTCTGCACCTAACTAGGCTGGGGCTTCTTTTGTACTTTCAGTTGCCTTTTCTTCTGATGCAGAGACATCCACACTATAACCTTCGCATGTAGCATGAATGTCTGCAGACCAACCTCATCATCATCATCTTCGCCATCATCATCATATTCCCTAGAACTACCAACAACATCATCATGTTCTGCGTTACACAGTCAGCATCATCATATTTTGGACGATCGCAAACATCCGCCTGCCGACTACTGTTCATCTCCGCTTTCCTTCTAACATCATCATCATGATGTTCAGCGGGTGCACACATCCTCCTGTTGCACTGTTCATCGGGCTCCGAACTCCATCGTCATCATCATATGCAACACTTCCCTCGTCAGCAGGATATTCAACATCCGGTTGTCCCAAATATCCTGATGACGTTCACCTTCAGCAGCTTACCTTCGATGCTCCACTGTCCGATGATACAAGTAACAGCATCATGATATAATTTATCTGGTTCTCTTCGAAACCTCCTGATGACGCTAATACACTTTCTGCCGATACCCAAGCACTTAACGATGGCAGGATGAACTCGCACAAGGGGATACCTCAATATCCGGATGATGATGACGTCATATCCTGATGACGATGACGTCACCAAATATCCTGATGACCTCTTCAACACTTAGTCGAAAAACACGAACTTTCTCTCCCGCATCTACACGCGATATGCGGATGTTTGGCACTCCTGATATGATGATCCTGATGCCGATACACTCCTCGGCTCCTCCTGCTGATGATCACCCCGACGAACTCACACTTCATGCAATCGACAATATCATGCCGATCTTCTCCACTTATCTGGATGATGATGTCTAACCCGACTGCAGGATATTTGCAGAAATATCCTGATGATGCCGTCTTCACGAACTTCTTCACTTAGTGAAATTTCCCTTCGCCGACCCACCAGGGATGACCCGATCCAACTCAGGGTGATCTTCCAACTCAGTCAGCTTATCAACTCGACCTAGCACATGAGGATGCTAGGGTCTTCAACGTCTCTTGACCGCGATCCTGTACACCTGCATGCAAACAAACAAACTACCTACTAACCTACTGTACATTGCCATTCCACCGATCAGATGAGTCAACCGGTGGAATGGATCAGTATATCCATGAAAACCTCTCAAACCAGCAATCGATTACAGGAAGGAGATCAAACAGAAAACGAAACAGGATCTTTATTGACTCAAAGATGCAATACAATATGATGTTCCTCACACAGAACACTCAACTCCTCTGCTTGATGCAACACTACACTGCCGATCGATGATATCTGTCTGTCTCTCCAACATCAACCGATCTCATGCTTATAAAGACTTTCCCTACGAGTACTACTGACCCGACTCCAAGCGGCTGGGAACTCTCCAAGCGGCTGGGAGATCCCACTGAACATACATCATGACAGCTGTTATAACTAACTAGCTAAAAATAGCAAAAGCCTGGTCAGCATGATCTTATCCTGATCAGCATGACCTTATTACATGCATTTGGTCTAACAGACCTTCTTGGAAACACAAACAAGACCTAAACTACTAACTGCCTCATGAAGGCCAGCTGTCAGGTAGGTGCTCCTGCACCATACTCCCCAACAGAAAAGAACTCATGTCCCATGAGTTTAGTATGTGGAAGTCCTCCACCTCTACACTTTGCCTTGTCAATAGTCTGACCTGCTCCAGCTTTGTCTGCTGCTGTCTCTTGGCTGCTCCAAGTCATCTGAACTGTAACTTGCTTTCTGGCCAGTAAATCCTCATGCCTGTTGATGTAGGCCTTTCTCTCACATACCCTGTGTTTGTCAGATTGTCTGACCAGAACCTCTGGCTGAACTACCTCTGTGGTGTTCAACTGTACCTTTCTTTCAATCTTCATAGGACAAGCAATAGTCCCAACTATGACAACATCCTTGTCATGCCTCTCAACTGATGGTTGGTTGCACCCCTGTTTCTGCACCTGCTGCTGACCTCTATCAGTCACAACTGAAACTGTCTTCAGCTTGTTGTCTGTAACAACTCCTGTCCCTGCAGTATCCTGAACTGCCTTCATGCCTGCTCCTCTAGGCATCTGCACAAACTCCTTCTTTCCCATTAAAATGATTTGAGCTGCCTTCTGTACTGCAGCTTTTGCCTGCAATGGCATCAACTTAATAATCTTCCCATCCTTCTGGATGGTGTAGGTATTAGCATATCCATCATACAGTACCCTTCTGTCAAATTGCCATGGTCTACCCAACAGTAGGTGACAACATTCCATAGGCAATATATCACACAAAATTCTATCCTGATATGGCCCAATCTGGAAATCCACATATGCCTGCTCAGAGACAAAAAGTGATTGCCTATCACTCACCCAAGATGCCTTGTAAGGGTGTGGATGTGGAATCCTTTCCAGCTTCAGTTTATCAACCATCTCCTGAGATACCATGTTGTCTGTTGAACCAGTATCAATGACAACCTTACATACCTTACCTTTGCTCTTACATGTGGTTTTGAAAAGAGCTCTTCTTTGCATCAGATCCTGTGATGCCTGCAAACTAATTCTCCTTAACATCAATGATTCTCCACTCTCTGGATATCCATAATTCTCAGGACCTCTGTTTGAACTCTGTGCACTTTCTTCTTCCTTCTCTTCTTGTCCCAGTTGTACCCTCTTGTCACTTGTTCTATCATTTCTGGATGTTGAACCTTTGTTTTCTGGACATTTGAAAGATGGATGACCAAACTCTCCACAGGTGTAACACTTTCCTGAAAATGTAGTAGAACCTCTACCACCTCCAAATCTTCCTCTATTGCCTTTCCATCCACCTCTGAAATCAGACTGTCCCTGTCCTTTACCAGTGTCTTCTTGACTCTCATTGATTTGCTTTTGTGCAGGGGTTGTTCCTCTTCCCCTATTGTTTCCTCTTCCTCTCATGGACTTCTCATGTCCTCTATTCAGCTTTTCTTCAATCCTGATTGCCATTTGATAACAATCCTCCACATTCTTAGGGTTAGCTAACACTAACTCATCCTGTATGTTAAACCTCAAACCAGCCAAATATCTAGCCACCTTTTCTACCTCATTCTCATGATGACCAGATCTCATACTTAACAGATAAAATTCCTCAGTATAGGCTTTCACATCCCTGTCTTTCTGCTTTAAAAATTGCAGCTTCTTAAACATCTGGATTTCATAATCCCTTGGCAAGAATTTACCCTTTATCCTTGCTACCATCTTATCCCAAGAAGTGATCTTAGACTTCCCTTGCTTCCTTCTCTCAGATTGTACATAATCCCACCATACCAAAGCATGACCTCCTAACTTGGTCTTTGCAATCTTTACCTTCTGATCCTCAGCCACATCTTCCCATTCAAAGTGATTATCCAGTGCAGCAATCCAGTCCAACAATTCATCTTCATTCAAGCTTCCAGTATACTTGGTAACATCAACCTTTACCTTAGGTTTTTCACTCTGTACTGCCTTTAACAGTTTTGCCAACCTCTGGTCTTCAGCATCCAGATCTTCAGCTACCTCTTCATACTCTTCAACAGTATCTGCCTCTTCTTCAGACTCACTGTCTTCCACTTCCCTCTTTTTGTTCTTTTCTAGGGCTGTCAGCCTGGCTTGAAGTGCTTCAGCAAGCTCCTTCATCTTCCTCATCTCTCTAGCATGTTTCTCCTTCATTTCCTGCAATTCCCTTGTAGTACCATTACCTTTAGGAGGCATTTTGTCAACCTCTCAATCACAACACAATCAACTCTATCTCTACCTCTGCCCTTTCGGTGACAGAATCAACACACAACAGCCCAGACCTTTTGCTGAGCTCTGATACCACTATGATGCAGAGACATCCACACTATAACCTTCGCATGTAGCATGAATGTCTGCAGACCAACCTCATCATCATCATCTTCGCCATCATCATCATATTCCCTAGAACTACCAACAGCATCATCATGTTCTGCGTTACACAGTCAGCATCATCATATTTCGGACGATCGCAAACATCCGCCTGCCGACTACTGTTCATCTCCGCTTTCCTTCTAACATCATCATCATGATGTTCAGCGGGTGCACACATCCTCCTGTTGCACTGTTCATCGGGCTTCGAACTCCATCGTCATCATCATATGCAACACTTCCCTCGTCAGCAGGATATTCAACATCCGGTTGTCCCAAATATCCTGATGACGTTCACCTTCAGCAGCTTACCTTCGATGCTCCACTGTCCGATGATAGAAGTAACAGCATCATGATATAATTTATCCGGTTCTCTTCGAAACCTCCTGATGACGCTAATACACTTTCTGCCGATACCCAAGCACTTAACGACGGCAGGATGAACTCGCACAAGGGGATACCTCAATATCCGGATGACGATGACGTCATATCCTGATGACGATGACGTCACCAAATATCCTGATGACCTCTTCAACACTTAGTCGAAAAACATGAACTTTCTCTCCCGCATCTACACGCGATATGCGGATGTTTGGCACTCCCGATATGATGATCCTGATGCCGATACACTCCTCGGCTCCTCCTGCTGATGATCACCCCGACGAACTCACACTTCATGCAATCGACAATATCATGCCGATCTTCTCCACTTATCCGGATGATGATGTCTAACCCGACTGCAGGATATTTGCAGAAATATCCTGATGATGCCGTCTTCATGAACTTCTTCACTTAGCGAAATTTCCCTTCGCCGACCCACCAGGGATGACCCGATCCAACTCAGGGTGATCTTCCAACTCAGTCAGCTTATCAACTCGACCTAGCACATGAGGATGCTAGGGTCTTCAACGTCTCTTGACCGCGATCCTGTACACCTGCATGCAAACAAACAAACTACCTACTAACCTACTGTACATTGCCATTCCACCGATCAGATGAGTCAACCGGTGGAATGGATCAGTATATCCATGAAAACCTCTCAAACCAGCAATCGATTACAGGAAGGAGATCAAACAGAAAACGAAACAGGATCTTTATTGACTCAAAGATGCAATACAATATGATGTTCCTCACACAGAACACTCAACTCCTCTGCTTGATGCAACACTACACTGCCGATCGATGATATCTGTCTGTCTCTCCAACATCAACCGATCTCATGCTTATAAAGACTTTCCCTATGAGTACTACTGACCCGACTCCAAGCGGCTGGGAACTCTCCAAGTGGCTGGGAGATCCCACCGAACATACATCATGACAGCTGTTATAACTAACTAGCTAAAAATAGCAAAAGCCTGGTCAGCATGATCTTATCCTGATCAGCATGACCTTATTACATGCATTTGGTCTAACAGACCTTCTTGGAAACACAAACAAGACCTAAACTACTAACTGCCCCATGAAGGCCAGCTGTCAGGTAGGTGCTCCTGCACCATCTTCATTGATTACCTCTTCTTGAGGCCTTTCTACTTCTCCTTGTTCCTGTTGCTGCTGTTGTTGTTCTTGTTGTTGTGGTTGTTCTTGATGCTGTGGAGGAGGTTGTTCTTGTTGAGGGGCTGGTCCCTGCACCATTGGATCATTTTTCAATTTAGATTCACCCTCATTTTCTTCTTCTTCAATTTTTGTATCTCCTCCACCTTCAGCCTCTTCCTCTAGACCTTCTTTTCTTGATGGGTCTTTTTCTTGGTCTTCTTCTTTATTTGCTTGTTCTACATTTGTCATTTATTTATCTTCTATTTGCTTTTTAGATTTATCTCCCTCACTATTCTCTGTATTCTTTTGGCTTTCAAGTTTGTTTGTTGTTTCCTCTTCTGTTTCACTTTCCTTTTTGCATCTTTTTAGGCCTATCAGCTTGTTCTGCATGCGAAGGTGAACCTACAATTTTATCAGATTCTTTTGTCTCCTTTTCTAGTTCATCCTTGCTTTCTACATTCTTTTCTTCTTCACTTTGTTCACCATACATATTCAAAATATTCAACAAATCCATAGCAGAAGTACCAGCTCCTATTTCTTCTTTAGTTTGAGCAGGTGTTTCTTTCACTGCTTCCTCAGGTGCATCTTCTTTTTCAGATTCTTCAATTTGGTATGATACATCTTGTACATCTTTTATTATTTCTAGAGATACTAATGTACCAAATGGATCTACTGCCCCTAATTCTTCTTATACATTTTCCTGCTCAGACACTAGACTTTGTTCAGCTTCCATATTAGCTTGAGTGTCTTGCTCTTCTTCCTCACTTGAATATTCACTGGATTCTACTTCCTCTATACCAATTTCTCTTCCTTTCCCTGAATCCATTTCTCTAACTTCACTTCCACTGCTATCATCTTCAATGTTGACAGTCTCAGTAACTTTCTTGGCTTCATCTATTTTTGACCCATGTAGTATTTTTGCAGCCAATTCTATTTTTACCTTAGCATATACTTGTCTTTTCTCTGTTGAGGTAGATGCACCAGGTATGTCACTCAATTTAGCACCTACATACTATGCTCCTATAACTTCACTTTGTTTTGAAGTTTCCCCTTTGGATATGCCTATTGGTATTGTGTTCATGACCTTTTTCCTTGTTAACTCTTGAGCAGCCTATGCTTGCTCTGTACTGGTATCATAACTTAATGATTTTGCCTCTACAAATGTGCCTGATGATACTGCTACTCTCACCCCTATTGCATAAGGATCGATTAATGTAGCATTTTTATCTTTCTCAACAACCTTTGCTTCTACAATCTTCCTTTTCTTTTCATAAAAGCACTAGAGATCATCTTGATGCTCCCTCACTATCTTTTTACCTTTCTTTGGATATGTGAACTCAATTCCCTTAGCCTTAAGCTCCTCAATTCTATCCTTTAACCATGTCTTGGAGAATAAAATAACAGGTGTGGACAATATGTCCAAAGATGTAATCCATGGTTTCGACCAATCAAGCTCTCCAATGGGAGCAAGCCTAGCACTTTCATAACTATGATGTAACAATTTACCATCATCTTCAACTTCTGGGGGAACATAGATATCTCCCATGGACCTCATTTGATCTATTGTTAGTCTTTTGTGAGCTCTCTTTCTTACCTCTTTATCATTCTAACAATCTAACCAAAAATCTTTAATATGTATTTGATGTTTGAATTGAGAATCAATTGCATTTTGGATTCTATGAAAGGGATCAAACCTTCTTGCTAACTCAAATTCCTGAAATCAATAAAAACTTAACTCTCTCTTTGAGTAACCGGCCACCTCTTCGCTAGAATAGGTATATCTACCAATTTACCAAGGGAGTTTAAGATTTCCCGTGCTATACTTCTTTCTGTACATTCTGAAGGCATTCAAGTTCTATCTTGAGAACTCTAAAACAATCAACTTATTAGAAGGATACCTAGGGAGCATGAAAGGTTTTCCTTCGAAGCTCTGAGTTCTGATATAAGTAAAGTTATAGAATTGAATATACCAGGAACTATATAAACCAATTGTATCTTCTGCATCTACAGACAACCTCTTATCTTGCTCTTCTCTCAAAACTCTGACCATGTATGTATAAAATACATCGTTAACCAATGCATACTTTCTCAATGCATTTTCTTCTTGTAAATGAATATAATGTTCATACACAAGCTTCTAATCTAGGCCATTTCCTAGGGTTCCCACTCTGTCAATCCCATGTATGTATGGTTGAACCATTACTGCACATGAATATAATATATATGAGGACAAATAGAAAGGCATCAGTTTTTTGTTTTCTTGACATTGCCTGTCTCTATATGGCTATGCTAATAGCCTTAGCTCAATGAATTTGTCCTTGTTCTTTCTTTTCTTCCCTCATGAATCGTATCACAGTGAACATCCAAGGCTTACACTTAGTGCCATCCCTCAATCCCACTAGTCTGCTTAACATTGTAATCACAAAATTTATTTCTTCCTTAAAGTATATTCTTTGCAGATTCTTATGTACTCTTGCCATAGCCTTGGGCTTATTTTCTACACTATACCAACTGTAGAAGATCTTGCTTCTAAAATCCCTCTCATTCTTAATGAAATCTTCATTATACTGGTCAATATCAATATCTACCATTTTCTCATGTATTTCTAGACCAAATGTTCTTACAATCCCTTCTATAGATAAGTCTACAATGACCCTATCCTGATGTATTACTCTTCTGGTAGCTAGGTCATATAAATGTATGCAATCTAGACATAAGTCTTTGGCTTCCATAGCTAGTGGAAAACTGACATCCCTATATAATCCACTCTCCCATATACACCTCATGTCAGATGTAGTGTCTGCTACCGTAATCTTTTGCAAAACATCATCTGTGTCATAGTTTCCTATGTTGGTGTCTGTCCCTACTCCACTTGTACTGATCAATGAAGGGTGCCCCCTATGTATTGGCAACTCCTCTTTCTCTATTTCTTTGTACGACTTCCTTTCTTTTTTAACTTCACCTCCTATATCCAACTTTTTCTGCTTTGGGACCATCCTGTAAAAATGCATTTTTTTAACTTGTTGTTTTACCTTTTTACCTAGGGTTTTACTATGAATTTTCTATTTTTACATTATACCCTAACCCCCTGTTTGTCTTTTCCCATTTTGACTTTCACATTGTTTAACCCAACCCAGCTAATTAACAATCAAACATAGTAATTTAATGCTTTCTTATATTTCAAAATGAAATTACTGAAATTTACTTTACATTTTAACTAACTGAACTACAATGGTGTTTAAGATAAATACATGTGTCTTTCGACAAGTCAACCTTACAATGTTGACTTACTTTACTATTTTCCACTCTGTTCCCGCTTCTGGAATTTCGTCCCTCAATGAAATTTTTGTTTAATTTCTTTAACAACTCTTCTTTCTGCAATTTTAATCTTAGCAATGCAAATCTAAAAGAAAAACAACTTTAAATTTACCCTAACCCGTTAAATTTTACTATTTTTGGTGTTAGATTGGCATTAATTATAGAAATTAATGCACCTATGGCTTCGGCCTCTTCTTTCAACGTTTTATTTTAAACCTTCTATTTGTTAGTTTACTTTCTGCATACATCACATTTTCTTGTATCTTTCCTTGTATATTGTTCCTTGTATGTTCATTTGCATCTTTTCAATATACAAGCCTATATGCAACATGTTATAAAAAATGTTATCCCTTTTCCTTTATATCCGTACTTGTGTCTTTTGTTTGGATATCGTAATGTATGTAAAATAGATACAAGCGCACATACAAACAACCCATACAAGCCCTTTTTTACCTTTTATCTCTTCGGTGATGTCCTTCATTTCTTTGTATATCAAGATTGTATATCGTTAACATACAATCGCCCAAACATACAAAGCCTTACATTTATTTAATTTCTTTTGAAATCTGTCTTGTATCGCAACTAATTGTATCTTTTCTTGTATATCAGCTTGTATATACGTCCATTGGTGCAATATACAACATCAAGATACAACCTGTGGGACCCACTTTACCCTCCCACTTGTATCCAAATGCTACAAGAATACTTGTATCTAGTCTTAGATACAAGCCTCCATACATGCAAACTCCTTTGTATAATCATCTCGGACTCCTTATCTTTTCTTAACCATATTGCATAACCCTTCAGATCCACACATGTATATAAAGTGAATGCATCTTTTCAAATATACACTAAGGTACGATGCATCACTTTCATCTAATTTAGTTACCTTTTGAAATCCACGTTGTATGTATACCAAAAGGTATAAACCCGAATCATGCAACATACAAACACTAAAACATGCTTTGATAAAACCACATTTCGTATTCTCCTTGAGTCTATGACATGTATATCATGTTGTATATTGCATTGTATCTATTTCTTTTGACAATCATACAACTCAAGATACAATGTAGATTTAACCCATTATCCACTTTACTTTTGAATCACATTGGGTCTGACTTGTATGCAAAGAATAAAACATTAACTACATGCATATAAAATACCATGATTCATAAACCCGACCACTTTATACAACTAATATAATGACTCCACATAAAAATGTCCTTTTACATACAACATACAAACCCTCCTATAATGCATTTTACCAAGAAACATGCATATCTTGCAAGATATTGGGAATTTTGAAATGGTTCAAAAAACAACCCCTTTCATTTTTGATAAAGAATTCACCTCTATTCTTCTCTGGTACTTAATCCTAACTTTCTTCAATTTTCAACAAGGTTTGTAACCTTTCCCTATTTTTCCCTTTACCACCAAGTAGACCCACACACAAGCAAAAAGCCACAGCCACAATAGGGGTCCTCATTTTGCTAAGAAGTAAAATGGGGTGTGTTGTGAACATCACAATAGGATGCAACACATCATAGTGAAATATCTAGATGACATTCACAAGATTACTCAAAATTTATGATGATATGTAATCTGATCTCTATTTCATTAGTATTCAAAAGCATGCACGTTTACAATTTGTCCTGAGAAAGTATCATGACATTCAACAATCCTATCTCAATTAAGTCTCTAATAATGATACAAGGCACACTCCATCTCCTTTTATAGGACAAAGAGAGGAGGCAGTTACAATGATCCAACAATCAAGATTTGTCTATCTAAATCAATGGTTCATATCTCCTTTGACTGGGTCAACATATGTCAACGTGGCACAAGTTGCTAGCTGGAAACCATCTGCTAGAACTTGAACACCTTTTATCTTGTTATGCATTTGACTTTGTCATCATGCATCTTTACTCACTCTTCATTTTCTTCTTCTTCATCTTCATTTGCATCTTCTTCTTCTTCATCTTCTTCGTCATCTTCTTCTTCATCTTCATCAACATCATCATCATCATGAGGATCACTTCTTATATGTATTTTGATTATAACCCTGATGGGTTCATATGTTTGTACTATTCTTTCAACCTCTCCCCCATCTTGAATTCAAGATTTTGATATAGCATGTCTTTGGGAATGGAATAATGTTTGTAGAGCAATCCACTTGCTCTTTCTACTATTTAATGTCTCATTATATGTGTCTACCTTTGCCTTCATTCTCATAGACTTATTGATTACATCCTTTGTCAAATGATGAAGAGGGTCATATGTTGCCTATTTGAAATTATTGTGAAAAGCTTGGACTGCAAAATCTTTATCTTGATTCTCTATCTTTCCTTCCACATTGCTTTCTAGAGCCTCCAAGATATTTATTTCATCTTCCATAAGGTGGTGCAACTTAACACTGATATCCCTGAGTTTGATATTGCATTTCTTTAGGATATCACTATCAAATTTGGTATCCTCATACCATATGTTCAACAATTGTGCAGTATTGTTATCCAGTACCTTATTATCTATGATCACTTTCATGTATATGTGCATCATCTCAGCTAGAGCATCCAGATGCTTCTCTAATTTGAAGGATCTTCTTCCAACCTCATTTTGCAATTTATCTACTTTGCTCTTTAATGTACCAAGAAAATTCTAATTTGTGAGCGAAGTTTTTATTACTTTCTCAGCTTCAGAAATGAAAAGAATACACCAATTATCCACCATATGGGATTTATGTTTCATGATGTCTAACCCTATTATCTCATCTTAAGATATGATGGTCAATGGGGTAGCTGTGTTAGCTGGTATATGATTAGGGTCAATTAATCCTTTTATGAATGCATGCAATTGAGCAATATACTCTTTATGTACTATGTTCTTATCCTTTTCCTTCTTTACACTCTTTATTAAGGAGTCAATGATATCTTTGGCCTCTTGGCCCTCCTGCTTCTCCATAGCAAAGTCTAGATCAACATTGGTTATCTGGAATTCATCAAGGCCTATTTTCCCCTTTTCCGTATCTACCATTGTGATGCAGGAGCATCCCTGGTTCAAGAGCAATCTGCATCAACCAAAAAAATTTGCATTTCAGTTCGTTTGCAGTTCAATTTGTTTCTTTTCATTTTCTAGTTCAGTTAAGGCAGTTTAGTCAAAAGTAGATTCTGTATTTTGGACCAGTAGCATTTTCAAATCTTGTGGAGCTAGATTTAGCATCTACATTCATTCATCTACATCATATCCAAAATTTAGAGATCTGTACTTCAATATCGAAAAGATATCGCTATTAGTAGTTTGATTGTTCTTAGAACAGAGCATCCGGATAATCACAGACAATCAACTGAAGGAGAAACTTGCGGAAGCATTTACTGATCTTTGGAGCCTAATGACACATCATTCAATGATCCTTGGTTAATGGCCAACCTTCCTCAAAGATCTGCACATCATTCCATTCATTTTCTGGAAGTGTTCTATGCATTTAGGTCTAACCTATCTATGTTCACACATTACATCTCTTCTTTAGAATTTGTGATCTTCCTTGGCTGACACGGAGGAATCTATTGATCTGAACTTGATATATATTGATGTAATAGATCCTTAGAAAAGTAGTTAACATAGTTCTCATGATTTAGAAGATTGATAGTTTGGATTTTTTTTTGAAGGAGCTTCAAAGCTTTATCTTGCACATGTATGTAATCAGGTCTGTGAGCCCTAATGTAAGCCTGCATATTACCAGTCAATTACCATTTGAATTCTTTGATATAGTGAATGACTGAATCTGCATTTGTTCTATTTCTTTGAGTTGTTTCCATTGTGTTTACTCTAGCTGCACATTCTGGATAGTTCATTCTGTGAACCCTCCTACTGTGACTGCACCAAGTGGTATCAGTGCGAAAGTTTGAATTATTAGGAGTGAATTGAACAAAGTGGCAAGGGAATTTCGTAAGATCTTGTTATGGACAGATTGTTGAATTGAGGCAGGTTACTTGTGTTGCAACTGATCACCGATTGTGAGGTAGTTGTCACCTTATAGCCTGATCACCAAACCTGAGGCAATTTACACTTGATCCTAGGAAGAATGTTGTTGAGAGTTTCTGCTATTGGAACAATGGCTAGTAGAATAGATGAGATGATGGAGATAATGAAAACAATGCAAATTTGTTTGGATGTTGTTGAAGAAGATAGGCAAAGAGGATTAACACTGAGACTTAATGTTGAAAGCAACGAGGAAGAAGAATTTCAACCTATTGAACAAATTGGCAAAACCCTAGAAGGTGATGAAGAAGAAGAATCAAATCAAGTAAATGTACTATGAGCTATTTCAAAGATTGGAAAGAGACCTAGAGTTGATGTGCCAAACTACACTAGTAATTTGAAACTTGAAGAATTGATTGACTGGATAAATGACATGGAAGAATACTTTGAATATGAGGAAATTAAAGATCCAGAGAAGGCAAAATTTGCAAAGACAAATTGAAAGGACATGCTGCTATATGGTGGAAAGAGGTTCAGTTGGAAAGAAATAGAGGAGGAAAAGAAAAGATTACAAAATGGGATAGGATGGTGGCAAAGTTGAAGAATCAGTTTATACCTACTGACTATGAGTTGGAACTATTGAAGAGATTGCAACACCTAAGACAAAAGGAGAAATCTGTGAAGGAGTACACTGAAGAATTTCATAAGATGATCATAAGGATAGGACACAGTGAAGCAAGCAAGGAGAAAGTGGCTAGATATATCAATGGACTGAGATTAAACATTCATAAGGAACTAAGCCTAGTAAGGATGACATCTCTGGAGGAAGCATATCAGTTTGCCCTTAAATTTGAAGAGAAGTTGAATAAGAGGCATGATCAAAGATAGAGAGGAAGAGGAGGTAAATTTTAGAGAGGTAGGACCTATTCTAGAGGAGATAGATCATATCTGGAGTAGAAGTTTGACAGCCCATTCAAGAAGGAGAGAGATAACAATGCTTACCGAAGAGATGACATAAATTTTTACTGGAGAGAAAGCCATAGTACATACTAGAATGAAGGGTACATAAGAGAAGGAAGAGGATCTGATAAGAGAATATTCAAAGGTACTTGTTTCAAGTGTGGAGGTGAAGGACATAGAGCATTTGAATGTAATCAAGGTAGTACAAGCAAGAGGACAGAAAATAGAGGAAGAGCAGCCTATGTTGGAGAACCTGTTGAACTGAGTGACCCCTGTTCTATTGGTAAACCAGAGAAAGGAGAATCATTGGTGATGAGGAGAGCACTATTTCAAACAGAGACAAATGAGGCACCACCATAGAGGAAAAGCTTGTTCAGAACAAGATGCAAATTAGGAGGTAAATGTTGTAAAGTTGTAATTGATAGTGGTAGTTTAGATAACCTAGTTTCAGAGGAGATGGTGACTAAGCTGAAGTTGGAAAGATTGAAACACCCTAAGCCATATCAGATAGCATGGATTCAGGATGATTATAAGGTACTGGTGAGTGAACAATGTTTGGTGAAATTGTATATTGGATCTTATCATGATGAAGTCTTGTGTGATATTATGCCTATGGATGTATGTCATATCTTGTTGGGTAGACCTTGGCAATATGATAAAAAAAGCTATACATGGTGGGAGAAAGAATACATATACTATAAAAGAAAATGGAAAGAGAAATACATTGATTCCTTTGGAGCATGATCCTAAAGATGTGGTATTTGGGAATGCTAGAATCTGTTTAGTAGATGGAAGAAAATTTCTAGATGGTTTGAGACATGAGAATATGTGTTATGCCTTGATTCTTAAGAAGCCCAAAGCATTGAAGAAAGAGATTGAATAATAACAACTGGAGGAGATAAGAGAGTTGCTGACAAAATATGAAGCCATCATATTAGACAATGTACTTGATGGATTGCCACCTATAAGGAGTATCATTCATCACATGGATCTTATACTTGAAGCAAGTTTGCCTAACAAAGTAGCACACTGGATGACACCGACAGAGAATGAAGAACTGAATAGATAGTTACAAGAATTGTTGAGGAAAGGTTTGATTAGAGAAAGCTTGAGTCCTTGTGTAGTACCTATAGTACTTGCACTGAAGAAAGATGGAGAATGGAGAATGTGCACTGATTCCAGAGCAATAAACAAGATCAGAGTTAAGTATAGATTCCCTTTACCTAGGATAGATGATATCATGGATTGTTTGAGTGGAGCAAAATATTTCACAAAGATAGACTTGAAGAGTGGATACCATCAGATCAAAATCAGAGAAGGTGGTGAATGGAAGACTGCTTTTAAGACAAATGAAGGATTGTATGAATGGTTAGTGATGCATTTTGGATTGACAAATGCACCAAGCACTTTCATGAGATTGATGAATGAAGTCTTGAAGAAATTCTTGGGTAAGTTTGTTATTGTGTACTTGGATGATATTTTGATTTTCAATAAGACAAAAGAGGAACATTTGTGGCATATTAGACAATTTTTGCAAAGACTGGGAGAAGAAAAATTATTGATAAACATCAAGAAGTGTAGTTTCATGAAGGAAGAATTAGTATACTTGGGATTTGTGATTTCTGTGGAAGGATTGAAGATGGACCCTAAGAAAGTACAAGCAATTGTTGAATGGCCTACACCAGAGAGCATTGGAGAGGTTAGATCATTTCATTGATTGGCTAGTTTCTACCGAAAGTTCATAAAAAATTTCAATTTAGTTTGCAACCCTATGACAGAGACAATGAGAGGTGATAGAAAAGATTTTAAGTGGACATCTGGAGTAGATAAAACTTTTGAGTTGTTGAAGCAGAAAGTGATAGAGCAACCTGTTTTAGCATTAACGGATTTCAATAAGGTATTTCAAGTTGATTGTGATGCAATTGGAAATGCAACTGGAGTAGTATTAAGTCAAGAAGGTAGACCTGTAGCTTATTTCAGTGAGAAGTTGAATGATGCAAGGAGAAGACATTTAGTTTATGATCAAGAGTTATATGCCATAATTTAAGCCTTGAAGAAGTGGAGACATTACTTGTTGCCTAAGGAGTTTGTGTTGTATACAAATCATCAAGCTTTGGAATATTTGAATAGTCAAGGTAAGTTGAATCAGAGACATATGAGGTGGGTAGAGTCCATGCAGAGTTATACATTTGTGTTGAAGCTAGGAGTGGTAAATCAAACAAAGTTGTTGATGTATTGAGTAGAAAAAGAAACTTGTTGACAGAGATAAGAGTTGAAGTGTTGGGTTTTGAAGAATTGAAGAACATGTATGAGGGAGACACTGATTTTGCAAAACCTTGGAAAGCATGTAGAGAATCTATTGTGATAGATAGGAGTAAGTGGTTGGACTATTTCATTCAAGAAGATATGTTGTTCAAAGGATGTCAGTTATGCATACCTAGAAGTTCAATGAGAGATAATTTGGTCAAGGAAAAACATAGTGGTTGATTGGTAGGACATTTTGGCATTGATAAGACAATGGCTTTGGTGAGTGAAAATTACTTTTGGCCTCAAATACATAAGGATGTTCAGAGATCTGTGCAGAGTTGTTGAATTTGTCAAGTTGCAAAAGGGAGTAGTCAAAATACTGGATTGTATAAACCTTTGATAGTACTAGAGAGACCTTGGGAAGACATAAGTATGGATTTTGTAATGGGATTGCCCAAGACATGGAGAGGACATGATTCAATATTTGTAGTGGTGGACAGATTTTCAAAGATGGCTCATTTCATACCTTGCAAGAAGACAACTGATGTAGTGCATGTAGCTGACCTATTTTTCAAGGAGATTGTAAGATTGCATGGATTTCCTAAGAGTATAGTTTCAGACAGAGATACAAAGTTTGTTGGATACTGTTATTAGAAAATTGGAATGATTATCAATAGTATCAAAGTAATCCAATAAACTCAATGGAAAAGGAAATAATCAAGATCAAACAAACAAAGACAAAACCTTGCAAACCTCAATACTTCATAGCTTCCATTGGTCACCTATCTCAATCGATCTTTCGTAGTGAATGAAGCCCTCAGAAAGCCCACTTCCTTGCTTTTTCTTCAAGATGTCAATGGAGAATGGCTATGATATTTCTTGCAATGAAGAGATTCTTCAACACAATTGCAATGATAAAAGGGTGATCACAAGCAATGGAGGCATTCGGTGCCAAAGGTGCGTTGTAATTCCTACAAAGTAAGGGTATTAAAAGCTTCGATGATAGAAATGGAGGAATATGATTCAATTTATAGACTCATGAGAGAGAAGATCAATGGTATAGAATGAATAAGAAGATCAATGGTATAGAAGACTTGAGAGGATGTGTGCGAATAGAAAGAAGACAAGTGTCACACAAATTTTTTTTTGTTTGAGTTAACTACTTTCTTTTATAAAGATAAGATTTGATTTCATAAATTAGAATTTTTTTTTCTAATTTAAGAGTTGTTTATAAAAACAAGATTGAATAAATCAGTTAAATCAACTTGTGACTTGCTTTTTGCATGATTTGTGAGAATTTAAATAATAAATTACTTAATTTTGTGTGCATGAAGAACAAGATTTATTTTTAGAAGATTTAGAAGATTTTTGAGGAATTTGAAGATAAGAAAATTAAATAAATAAATTTATTTAATTGTTTGTGCATGCTTTGGAAGAATAAATAAAATATTTGATTATATTTTATTTTTAGAGATTGAGATAATTTAAATAAATTTGATTTATTTATTTAAATTTGGAGGAATAAGTGATTTATTAAATAATGAAAATTATTTAATTGCTTGGAAGAATAAAGTTGAGTTTGATGAAATTAATTAAATAAAGGTAATTTATTTAATTAATGGGAGGAATATGAACCAAATAAATAAATTGATTTATTTATTTATTGATAGAGGAATTTAGATGGAATAAATATTAAGAATATTTATTTAGACAGAGTCGTGTCATTTTTAGGTGTTTACATTTTGCCTGTCTTTGATGCAATGTGTTTTACAACGTTGTTTCAAAGAATAGATTTTTCTGATAACGATACATGTCTCAGTTTGCCCCTGGTATAGGTTTAACAATGGTAGGATGCCCCCTCAGGAGATTGGATGGGAAGAAAGGTTTGAGGGATGTGAGATGGACAATCTCATGATGAAGAAGGTGAAAAATAGGTTAGGTTCAAAGAAAAATGGGTCATGGTTTAGAGAAACAAAAGGAAACGGGCTTGGGATGTAGTCATGGTCACCACACAACCAGTTAGAGTTCACTTGCTATGTATAGGAGTTGGGTCCACAATCCTAGTCATTTGTACACTTGGCTTTTGTTGATTGGTCTCTTAGAGCTTAGGAGAGCATAGAAGCTAGAGCAGTCAATATAGATATGGATATTCCACGCGAGGAGCACTGCTTTGAGCACATTTGACGGTTTGGGTGGTTAGCTGAGGCAGGACCACCGATATGTAGTTTGATAAAACACACCTAGTGTCATTTATTAGGTTAATAAATGCTAGGGAAAAATTACTTGAATGAATGTGCCGAATCACGGTTCGACGTACATGCACTCTGAAACCATGCTTATGCTATGAAATCGTGCCTATGAGATATGTTGCTATGCATATGATAAAACTGCGCATATATGACAAGTACCGGTGCATACATTATGAAACTACACACACGCTATGGGAAGCTATGCATTTGCCAGAACTGCACATATGCGATAAGAATTGGTGCATTCACTATGAAGTTGCACATTTGCTATGATTCGTCGCATTTGCATCCTGTTTTGGTGCATGTGCACTGGGATAGTTAGTTTACTTAACAAAATTGACTCAATTGGCATTCTGATCGATGCGTCAATTGATAAGCAATCTCTGAGATTGTTGGAATCTAGTCAAGAGATGATATGTTATTTTGATCAATTTGATATGTTAAGTGATAGGATAGTTTGTTAGATTGAGTAGGTTTTCTTATATTTAGTTATGGTTGACACTATGATTTGCTTGATTGCAGAAGGACATTCATGATATACTCATGTTGTGGGAGTAGTTTCCATTTCCGTTGTTGCAGTAGTATATTCTTACAGAGATAGATCGGGAGGCGCTTGGTGCTATGGGATTGGACTACGTGTGCTTCATGCCTGAGGTTCATGCTAACCTCAGTTTGCTGACTGTCATGGTGGAGTGTTTCCACAGTGAGGACGAGATGTTCCACTTACCTACTAGTGAGATGGCCATTACCTTAGAGGATGTTTATAGGATCCTGTATCTACCGATCTAGGGTGAGCTCGTAGAGTACAAGGCCCAGGGTGATGCTAGACTAGCAGAGTGCAGGCGTGTTTTTGATGATCCAAAGCTAGAGGGTTAGGTTATCTAATGGCAAGACATACATGATTACTATGACTACTTCCCAGGGATAGTGGCAGGGTTGATCGAGGGTGTGGTATGCCCCGATAGGATGTCACATGGGTTCCCCATTGGTTGGGGTAGGACTATGGAGAGGATGATCATAGATGGAACCCGTTTTGCCTGGGGTCTCTATGTACTGGCTCACTTATACCATGATATGCATTAGGTGGTATATCATAGGGCATCTAGTTTGTTGGTAGGTGTTTCACTTCTACAGTTGTGGTTATGGGAGCACATTGCTATTACTTGGTCAATTTATGTGTTTTCTAGGCAGCGAGGGAAGCCTTACTCATATGGTTATGTAGGTGTTATTTCCCAACATAAGCTAGGAAAGCTTGAGTATTGAAAACATGCACTGGCTAATGTGGATTTAGTTATCTAGCACCCTTACCTAGATTGTGAGCAGTGGGACGATGAGGATGATGAGCTCCCATATTGCTTTCAGACTCGGTGTTTGATTGGGTGGACACAGTACATTTTGGAGAGGTAGATAGTCAGCCAGGTGCAGAGACAGTTTGGGAGAGTACAGGGTTAGCCACAGGGGTAGGCATGGTTTTCCAAGACACATGCAGAGCAGTTGAGATGGGGCCCGGTTGCTTCCTATGAGGAGGCTAGAGCAGATTTCCTTTAGATACCTTACCAGGCTTGACCGATGAGGAGAGAGGTAGTGGATACGGGGATGACTCTTGACTATGAGGAGTGGTTTATAGCCCACCTATTCCTGAGGTATTCAGGACCTAGAGAGTTAGCTCCTTTCCTAGAGGAGGATTCAGATGAGGAGGATGGTGGAGGCAGAAGGCAGAGGAGACGGAGGAGGGGTAGAGGAGGATGGGGAGATGGAGATGACAGAGGTGATGGAGGCAGAGGAGGAGATGGTAGAGATGGAGGTAGATAGAGATAGAGGAGGAGAGATGGGGAGGGATCCTCCTAGTAGCAGGCAGTGCAGTAGTAGGATACACAACAGATATAGGTGCTAGCACCGTAGTAGGTACCCCAACAGAAATTTGTATAGCAACAGGCATAGGTACAGGTTCCACAATTTGTGGTTGCACCATAGGTGCCCCAGGCTTCAAGTCAGATTGACATACAATAGCAGGCATAGGATGGGGTCATTGCTATGTTATGCGGCCAGCCCAAACAGCTCAAGGCATAGCTTAGGGTGGCAGAGTCCCAGAGGGAGGCAGATGCAGGGATTATATCTAGTCTCACTATTGAACGAGACACAGTGATGGCTAGGGTGCGGGCTCTTAGATTGGAAAGAGATTCATCCCTAGATGCCTTGGGTACTGATGGGGCTATAGGATTTTTGGTGACGTAGGTCACACAGGCTCAGGGTCAGGTGCACCAGCTACAGACTTAGATGGCATAGGTTAAGGGTGAGCTTGCTAGAACACAGACCCAAACTCAGTATTACAGGGGTCTATATCATGGGGTTGTGCCAGTGAACCAGAGGGCACCGAGCTACAGGAGATAGTCTGTGGCAGGCACATCTCAAAGGGCAGGGGGTTCACAGTCTGTAACATCTTCTATGGGTCCACAGTAGTCGGGGGCTAGTAGAGGTGGAGAGGGGACTGTTGGGAGCAGCGTCCCACACCAACAGGGCTAGCAGACATTTGTACCAATTTTTTCCAATGTATAAATTTTTTTGATGGCTCATGGATAGCCTGATATGTATATTTACCTCATTTTGTACCATTACTGAGACATGTATCGTTATTTTTTTGATGTATACACTTTATATGATTTTGACTCATAGATGGACTTTGATATTTTACGCTTGGACATATTTACATTATATTTATATGATGATGTAGCTTATGTTATGGTCTACATGCATTATGTGATGTCTAATGTATGCCCCTTACTTTTGATGTCTATATGGATGCACACTTCATTGTTGATGCCTATATGATGATGCAGTTTATGATTCTACACTATGATGCTTACACATGATTCTAAGACTCTGATATGATGATGATCTAATGCAGACTTAGATGATTTTTGATGATCTAATATACAAATGTGAATGTTATCTATATGATTATGTAGTTTATACGATGATCTACATGTACTTGTCTATGTTTTTTGATTTTTATGTTGGTATTATGTTATGCTGATGTAAATGTATATGGATGATCTAATACACTATTATGTATGCAAATGATTTAATCATATTAATGAATATCTCATGTGATATGATATGCAACTTATGCTATGTTTTTTTTGTTATGCCCAAATGTACTTAATCGACACAGAAGTGACACAAGATAGAAGACTAATTAATAGAGGAAAGGTGAATGAAAGGATCACAAGCTTTTATCTATAAACATTGATACTCTGGATAGGATTTTTATTGCATGGGATATGGATGCTTTATGGATTCTTTCTGGATGTAAATGCTTTTTCCATCTTGATATTGCAATTATTTTGAAGTGCTTATTTCGTCATTGGGCATATAATTTTTTTGTGTTTTTGAAATGTTGTAATAAAATACAAGCATCTAGGTATAATTAAACCACGATGACCTGACTATTGCTTACATGGATTTTGATTTAGAAAGTTAATACAAGCATCAAGGTATAATTGAACTAAGATGACCTGAGTATTTCTTGCATATCAATAGACAAGGATTGTCCTTTTTCATGTTTAGACCTCTGGAGTCCTCAATGATCTTTTGCCAATCATGTCGTTAGAAAAAAGTTGTCACATTACTAAAGATTGATCCACAAGTAGCAAACAAATAAAATAATCATAGAAAGACATGATAACAAAAATCAAGATGCTGTAACCTAACCTGATAAAAAACACAAAAAATTCTTGCATTAGATGTGTTTTTCTTGCCATAAGTTGGATACAATCAGTTTGAGTGTGTAGGTACTTGTTTGCTTTGCTTTGGATAGGTTGATGTCGTGTGTCAAAATTTATATTTGAAAGTGAGTTTTTGCTTGTGCCTGCATGCTTGGTGAAAGGTATCACAATCCTTATTGGTGTCCTCGGTGAACAAAGTGGCATTGCAGAATCCAACTCCTTAACCAAGTCGAGGATTTGCCCCTAGTCAAGTAGAGGTATTTGGATTATTATGGTTGAACTGACAATGGATACAAAGAAATGGACCCTAACAGAATGACCTAGTGCCTTGGGGGACCATTGTTAAATGGCCTTGCCTATGTGACGATGTAAAGGCAATGTAGTTCAGGGTGAACCCTGATGGACCTAAGACCTAGGCAATAGGAAATGGTGTGGACTTAGAGAGATAGAAGGACATATGACGCATGATGAAGTGGATGGAAAGTGGAGCCTTAGGGGTGCATTGATAATGGCCTTGCCTACGTGATGACGTAGAGGCAACGTAGTTTGGGAAGAACCCTGATATTGATGATGGATGCTAAGATATGTTGACACTATGGATATGGTACTTTGACAACCTTAGGTATTAAGGTGACAATGGTTATAGAGTATCAAGCCATGATAGGTCATCGTTTTGTTATGCAAGTTGTTTATTGTGAAATTGACATGATTGGATTTGGATAATGGTGGGAATAATGGACACAAGGTAACTAGTTTCCCAAAGATGGAGGAAGTGGTTTGCATCGTAGAGAGCGCCTATTTGCCAAGTTTTCACTACTTTTCTTTTTATTGCAAGGGAGCCAAAATACACATGACACCTATTTGCTTGATTTTTATCATGGTATCTATCCAAGGTGCCTATTTACCAGGTTTTCACCAGAGGACATTTTTTTGTTATTTTTCCATTTTATTTTTATTTTTTTTCTTTTTTTTCTTTTATTTTTTTAATTATTTCTATGCCCCCCCTTACATTGGGGTTCTCTAGGTATAGAACTAGTGAAGATGCATACTGTTGATTGGGTCATCGAACAACTCACCTTCTGAAGTAGCCAACTGATATGCTCCTAATCCATAAGTAGCAATGATTACATAAGGATCAAGCCAGTTGGGTTCAAACTTTCCTTTCTTTTCCTGATCCTGTTGATTGCAGGGATTTTCCTTAAGCACTAGGTCACCAACATTGAATACCCTTCGACAGACTCTATGGTTGTAGCTTTGTGACATCCTTTTCTGGTATGCCTTGAGATGGTTAAAGGCATTCTGCCATTTCTCCTCCAATAGTTCTAACTCTTGTAATACGGACACTCTGTAGTCTTCATCAATAATGAGACCTTTTAATGACACCCTTAGAGATGGTAACTCGACCTCGATGGGCAAAAGGACTTCTGATCCATAGACAAGGGCATATGGGGTAGCACCTGTGGGAGTGCGTATATTAGTTTGATAGGCCCACAGAGTGGGATTCAGTTGTATATGCCAATCACGGCCAGTGTCATTGACAGTTTTCTTAAGGATTTTCAAGATTATTTTGTTAGATGCCTCTACCTAACTGTTGCCTTGGGGGCAATATGGGTTGAGAAGTGGTATTAGATTTTGAATTTTTCACAAAGCTCTTGGACATCCTAGTTCTTGAAAGGTCTTCTGTTATCCATGACAATGGATGAGGGAATTTCATATCTATAGATGAGGTAATTGAGGATGAATAAGGCAATCTGTTTGACTATGACATTGGTGAGTGGAATGACTTCAATCCACTTGGTAAAATACTCAGTGGCAGTTATGATGAACTTGTGGCCATTGCATGAGGGAGGGTGGATTTTACCCACAAAGTCAAGTCCCCACTAACAAAGGGCTAAGGTGTCATTAAAGGTTGCAGTTCTTGAGCTGGTGCATGCACAAGGTTTCTATATATTTGACATTGCTTACACTTCTTGACAAAGTGATAGGAGTCCATCTCCATGTTCAGCGAATAGTATCCCAAACACATGAGTTTCTTGGCTAAAGTAGGACCACTAGAGTGTGATCCACATATTCCTTCGTGTACTTCTCGCAAGGCAGTTTGAGATGCCTCACTTTCAAGATATCAAAGTAAAGTACCATCCAGACCTCGACGATATAGGGTATCAACAATAATAGTGTAATGGGATGTTTGTCGAATGAAGGTTTGGCATTGGTTATTTGATAGGTTAGGTGGTAGGTGTTGTCCTTGAGGTAAGTGTAAATCTTACCATACAAGGGTGAATCAGATCTAACGAGAAGGCAAATGGATTGGGTTTCAGGTATGTCATAAGGTGGCTACATGAATGTCTCCACCAAGAACTCAAAATGTGACTCATTCTCTGGTATGTCGAGGAGTGAGGCAATGGTTTCCATGGCATCTGCTACTTTATTTTCAATCCTTGGTATCTACTCAAAGGAGATGATCACAAAGTACTCTTTAAAATCATCCACCATACGCTTGTAGGGAATGAGCTTGTCATCTTTTGTCTGATAGTCATCATTGACCTAATTGATGACGAGTTGTGAATCACCATAGACATGAAGTTCTTTTATTTTCCATTCTGCTGATAGTTTAAGACCAATGACCAAAGCCTCATATTCTGCTATGTTGTTTGTACATGGAAAAAGAAGATGATAAGACTTAGGTATTATAGCACTTTGAGGAGTGATCAACAAATGCCTGCCCCTGATCCATGGTTTGTATAGGAGCCATCAAAATACATTGTCCATGACTATGTTGTGATAGTGAAGATTGATTCATCTGGAAAATCAAACTTCATTGGAGTGGTATCTTGTAATGGCACCTCTGCCAACTGGTCGGCAATGACTTGACCTTTGATAGCTTTCCATTCTACATACTCAATGTCATATTCACTTAAGAACATTACCCATTTAGCTAGGTGACTTGTGAGAGCTGTTTTGCTTAACAAGTACTTTAGGAGATCAATCTTTGCAATAAGCTTAATGGAATGTACAAGCATGTAATGTCTCTTCTTTTGGGAAGCAAAAGCCACAACAAGAAAAGATCTTTCGATTTAAGAGTATTGCAGTTCATACCCCACCAATGTGCGACTGATGTAGTATATGGCCCTTTCCTTGCCTTCATTATCTTGTGCTAGAAAGGCACCCAGTGCTATCTGTGTAGCAGATATGTAAAGTAATAACGGCTTGCCTTGTATAGGAGGCATCAAGATAGGTGGATTCATAAGATACTCCTTAAGCTTGCAAAATGTTTCTTCACACTTCTCATCCCATCTGAATGGAATGTTTTTATGTAAGAGATGACTGAACGGTTGGCACTTGTCTGCCAGTTGGGAGATGAATTGGTGGATTGCTTGTAATTTGCCTTGCAATGACCGCAGTTGGGTAATCTTCTTCAGTGGAGGCATCTCCATGATAGCCTTGAATTTTGCAGGATCTACCTCAATCCTATTTGCTGATACTATGAAGCCTAAGAGTTTGCCAAAGGTGACCCCAAACACACACTTTTTCAGATTCAATCTAACTTTGAACTATTCCAGTCACTGAAAGACTTTCTCTAATACATCTAGATGAGACTCCCTTGTTAGGGATTTAGCGAGGATGTTGTCCACATAGTCTTCCATTGTTACATTCATCATATCATGGAAGATAGTAGTCATAGCAAGTTGATATGTTGCTCCTACATTCTTTAACCCAAGAGGCATGACACACCAACAGAGAGTACCCCATGGACAAGTGAATGTTGTCTTATGTTGATCCTCTAGTGTTATCCTGATTTGATTGTATCTAGAGAAAACATCCATAAGAGAAAGCATAGTATGACCAGTTGTTAAGTCAACGATGATGTCAATGTTAGGCAATGGGAAATCATCCTTGTGGTAGGCCTTGTTAAGATCTTAGAAATCATTACAAATTCTAACTCTTACATCTAGTTTGGCGACATGTACTATGTTGGAAATCCACTTAGGATAATCTATTGGTCTTATAAACCCAACATCTAGGAGCTTCTTGAGTTCTTCTTTGATTAGTAGTGCAACATGAGGATGCATTTTTCTGAGTTTCTACTTTAGAGGTTTTACTCCAAGATCAAGTGGCAAATGATGTAAGACCAAGTCTGGATCTAGAACGGGCATATCTACATATGACCAAGAAAAGTTGATCTATTTCCTCATGAAGAAGGGTACAAATTTTTTCTTTTCTAGTGGAGATAAAGACTTAGCAAAGTGTATGATCTTAGGATTATCCTCTATGCCAATGTCCACTAGTTCTATTAGTTCTACCACAATCTGTGACTTCTCTTGATACATGTCATAAGGGAGAGTGTCAAGCCTTCCATCATCTGGCACCCCAGAGAGGTTTTCACCATTCTATGCATCCTTTATTTTTACTTTTTTGGGATCTGATACTGTTGCAGAGTGGTTTTCACCATCAGATCCATTTTTTATTTTTGTGTTTGCAACTTGAAGGCTTGGCACCCTCTCTAAAGTAAGCTACATAATTGAGTTCTATGGAATAGCTAGCTTTATGATCTCCCATAGGTAAGTAGTCTCTTAGTTCCATGAAGTCAATATAGGCATCGTCATTTTGGAATATGTCAAGTTGAGGGGTTCCTTGTAGATCCCAATCGATAATCTCAGGATGTACTAGGGGGAGGGGGTCGATATATTGATCTAATTCAATGGGTGTTATGGTAAGGATTGATATGTTGTTAGGATGGGGAATTGTAGGGACAAGGTCTGGTATGGTACATTCCTCAAGATTGTTTATCTTGTTTGAACTCTTACCTTCCTCGTAAGTTGTGCTCTCAGGAATATGGTCTATGCTTAGGCATTAGTCCCTCACGGTAGGGGTTATAGGTTTGAACGAAATCAATTCCTTTGTCTTGGTAGGAATGTTCTGAGAGTTCATCCCATTCATACTCATTGGAATTTATGTCACTATCCTCTTGAAGGTTATGGATCATTTCTACAAAACAAGTGGTAGCTTTAGCTTTGTCTTTGCCTTTAGCTTTGTCTTGGTATCCTAGCCCTGTTGTGTTTCAAGTTGATGAGGATGAAGAAGGTTGAATGGGTTTGATGATTCCTTCCTTTCTTAAGCCAATGGGGCCTTGTCCTTCATAACCCATTATGTGTAAAATAGATTGTCCATGCCCATAGATTTCTATTGGGAGCTTAGGTTGTTGGTCTTGCTGTGTGTCATTTTCATCAATGTAGAGCCATTGTAACACATCTCTTTCATCACTTTCATCTGACAAGGTACCCCACTTGACAAAGGGAGTAGTAGAAGACTTAGGCATTGTAGATGGCTTTGGGTAGGATGAAGGTCATCCAAAGGATTTTAGAGATAGAGGCATTTTGGATAGACAAAGGTTGTGCTTGATGGAGTATTCTCCTACCCTAGTCTTTTTGATCTTGACTTTTTGCTTGTTGACCTTGGATGTGGAAGCTTGGGAGCTATGGTCCCATTGGGAGATGGGGGAAGTGGAAGCTCTATTGTTAGGTATGATGGTTTCAAGTCTTGATTGGAGGGTGTTGCAATGTTGGAAGGGATTGGGGTCACCTTGGATGGTAATCTCTTAGCCATTGTAAGGGAATTTGATGCATTGGTGGTAGGTGAAAGGTACAACTTTCATGGCATGGATCCAAGGTCTTCCTAGGAGAATGTTATAGGTGATGTCCCTGTCAAGGACTTGACACACAACTTCTTTTATAACTAGTCCAACTCTTAGTGGTAACACCATAGTTCCCTTGGTAGTCCGTTCTTCCTCATCATAGGCTTTGATTGTAATCTTTTTCCTTGGATCCACTATATTTTATGTGAACCCCAATATAAGGACTAGTTTCAATGTGCAAATATTCAAACCTGTCCCTCCATCAATGAGAACCCTTTTGATGTGGTGTTTGTGGATGAAAGCTTCGATATGCAATGAGGCATTATGAGGTTGTAACACAGATAGATCATCCTGCTCAGTGAATGAGAGGATGTTGGATGAGGTAAGGTGACCTACCATGGCTTGAAATTTCTCTTGGGTCAAATTGGTGGGGATGGTGGTTTCTATTAAGGCTTTTTCAAGAATTTCTTTGTGTGTTGGTGATAGACGCAACAACTCTAGTATGGAAATGTTGGCCAGAGTCTTTTGAAGTTGGTCTATGATATTGTATAGGTGTGGGATAGACAATGAGGCTGACGACCTTGGAGGAAGTGTGTACAAGGTAGTTTTTCCACTACGGGTAATGATGGTGCAATCAGATTTGGCATTGGGATCTATTTGTTCATTGAATGTGAGCACATTGATCTATGGGATATGCTCAGTTATGCTATTAACAATGTAATCGAATGGTACATTTCTATAATTTGCATCATTGTTTCATTATTACGGTTCTACCAATTGTTGTTGTTATGCTATTTGTCATGGTTATTGTTGTTGTGCTGTTTGTCGTGGTTAGGGAGTGGATCCTTGTACACCATATGTGATTCATTATTTGGATGATCTCTTGTGCTGACGCAGTTTTGGTCTAACAAGTCTCGAATGGCATTTTTTCAGACAAATATAGTCATTAGTTTTGTGTCCTCTTCCCCTATGGTACTCACAATAGTGGGTCTCATTCCACCAAGGAGGTTTTACTTGGGGTTCATAGTCACTTGTGGAGGTAAGGGTGATCTCATTGTTTGCTAACAACTTTCTCAAGGCAAACTCATGTGATTCTCCCAATGGTGTAAACTTTCATCTAGAACGGAAATCCCATGGTGATTGTCTTTGCTCCTTTGATGGAGGTTTGTTGGGTGTTGCATTGTTTGAAGTGCCTATGAGGTTGAGGATTAATTGTTTTGGGTCTGCTACTTTGGCATCAACCACTCCATCATTGACTATGTTTTTGTTCTTGGTCCAAAATTTTGGCTTGTCTGTGGTGTAGTTAGAGGTAGGATTGTCTTTGAACAACTTTATTTGCCCCTTTGTGATCATAGCTTTTTCAATAAATAATCCCATCTCAATCACTTTCATGAATGTGGTAGGACCTTGGATTTGTATTTGGTAGCTAAGATCATGGTTGAGGTTGTGGATAAACATTTCTGTCATTTGTTTCTCTAGTATATGATGAGGGCATTTGCTTGCTAGTTGTCTCCACCTTTGTAGGAAAGTGGCAAAGGATTCACCACTTTTCTATTTCATGTTGTATAGGTCTAGCATAGATACCTCATGTTTAATTTTGTATGAGAAATGTGTGACAAACGAGTTTACTAACTCAAAAAAAGTTTGGATACCCGTGGGTAGTCAAGAGAACCATTCCATGACCTATCCTCCTAGTGATCAAGGAAAAAGTCTCATGAGGAAAATTTTTGTTGTGGACTACCTCTAGACACACGGTGCTAAATTCTTAGATATGGTCCCTGGGGTCACTCTTTCCTCTATATTTGTCAAACTTAGGAACTTCAAATCAAAAGGGGAAGGGTACCATGTTCAAGCTTTTGTCAAAGGAATATGGTGAGATATCTTCCAATGAATAAGTTTTGGTGGACGTCCATGTTTGGAGGTCCTAAAATTTATGTTGCAAGGTCTGAATTTGCTTTGTTAGTGTGTCTATAGGCATGTTTGGGTCTGTTGTTTTCTTTTCTTTGTCTTTGTCAAGGGTGCTTTCCTCGTTTGTGCTCTTTTCATGAGTTCTTTCCTCTCTTGGTTGTTTTAATATATCAACGTCAAAGTCAGCGGGGAGTTTAAGCCCTTGATTTGCTAGGTAGAGGAAGAACTTTGAAGGATCCCAGTTGATGACTTTGTCCATCATGCATTGGAATTACCTGTCTTGGATGGCTTGTTGTATCTCATCTTATGAGATTTCCTCATCACTATCATGAGGAGATACAATTCTGTCTGATGTTCTAGCCATTTCAAGTTGCTTTTGTTTCTAGGATCTAGTTAAGACCATGTGGTGCGGTTTGGGATGGGATGTTATGAGATTGGACACTTTGACAAGGTGAGTTTTAAGGTTGTGGTAAAGGGGATACTTGTGGTGAAAAGATTTTGACAAGGGTTTTCTATGATCTATGATTTCAAATGAATCGATTGATACAAAATGATAGCCGCAAGTAAGGATGTTAATAATCTATTTACTTGAAAGGGACTAGTCTTGCACTAACACAACTAGTGAAAAGTTCTGATAGAGAAGGATGATGTATCCTGATAGTGGAGACTTTACTAGCGATTGTTTGGGTTTGATAGGATCTAGAATTATCTTGTCGCAACCTGGTTTGATTCTTTTGACTTAGTTTTTTGTAAGATTTGAACGAGGTGGATCAGACGACCAACTAAAAAAGAGGGTATGCTATGGAAAATGGATAGGAGAAGTGACTACGCAGTAAATCTGATCTCTAAAACTAGAACAAGGCTAAAATGGGTACTCAGAAAGGCTGAATTTTTTTTCTCAAAAGACTAGGAAATGCTCACTATTGTGGATGCGCAGCAACAAATGCGCTGAAATAGAGGATAAAAGTACAACAGGTCGAGGTATATATGCAGTTCTGGTAAATCACAAAAGTGCAAGAATAGATAGTAAATGTGCAGAAAGTTAGAATATATGCACATGAGGTCGAAATAAATGCACAGCTCTATAGTACAAATGTGCAGCTCTAGGTTTTTGATTGATTTGTAATGTTTTTGGCACATTTTTTGATGTTTTTGGTTTCTTGGCTGAGAGTTGGTCTTTTTGATCTGATTTCTCAATTATGGCAAGACATAGCAAACACAAAGAATTTTTCATGATTCTTTTGATCGTTTTTTTTTTGTAAATTTTTGGACTCTTTTTGATTAAAAAAGCAAGTACAAATCCTAGGTTAGCTGGGAAAATATATACCGAATTCTCACTATTTCCAGTTGAGGCATCTTCAAGAGGTAATAATCGCCCTTCCTTGTGCTAGTTTATAGGGGATTTTGGCTTCTAAAAACAAATGATGATTAGTAAGTGCAATCGTTCAAGTGGTTATGCATGCAGCAGCGCTACTCTCTGTTATGGAGTCTCCCAACTTGCAAGGGTTACACCTTGGAGGATTTTGGGGGAGGTTAGCTATCGGTATAACTTAATAACACTCGTTGCTTGAAGATTTCACTCTAAACACAATTTATTTATAGTGGCTAGGCAGAGCTTGGGTTTAGCTTGTTACCACTTAAGGCCATTCCCACTTGGATGGAAGGATATCCAAGGGCAGGCCTCTCTAAAGGAAAAACATGTGAAATGATATGTTTGGCATTTTGGTCACCCAAAAGAGGGGAGAGCATAGGCCTAGTATCATTCCAGAAACATGAAAGACAATGGTTCTTTTCCCCTAGTTAAAATAAAAAAGACTAAATGAGATAAGCTACTTGGGCACACACATGAGTTGTTAACTTTGAAACAAGCAAGATAGCAATGGTTCAATTTTATCCTCCTAGCATTGGGACTATATTCAAGTTGTTGATGCAACAAGATCAAATTACAATCCTCCTAGTTAGAGTTAAATGAGATTTGCAAGAACATCCATTTACTTTCCTTGCTAATTAGATCTAGAGATGAGTTAACAAATGCAACTATATGACTAAACCAGCCCCTAACCTGCAAGTAGATCAGAGAATATTCTTGGGAAAAGTGTTAGCATTAGCAAAACCACATGAAATAACCCTAAAAATCACTGTCAGAATCAAATGTGTAGCTACAAAGATCATATGCATAGGTACAGACTATAAATGCATAGAATTACAAATGCACCGAGACAAATGTCAAAAGCACAGAATCAGAGAGTATATGCACAGAATTATTAGATGCACTGATTCAGAGGTCAATTGCGTTGAAACAGAGCATGATGTGCTGATCTGTCAGATGCGTGGAACTAGAGCTCACATGCATGTTAGAAATGATCAGATGCACAGAATCTCCCTGTGTTCATAACCTAAGCACAAAATCTTAGTTTTTGGGTTAAATTGGGGCAAGGCCCCAAGGTGGGAACTAGAAATGTTATCAAAAAATTGGAATGATTATCAATAGTATCAAAGCAATCTAATAAACTCAATGGAAAAGGAAATAATCAAGATCAAACAAACAAAGAACTCAAACCTTGAAAACCTCTTTACTTCGTGGCTTCCATTGGTTGCCTATCTCAATCAATCTTTCGTAATGAATGAAGCCCTCAGAAAGCACACTTCCTTGCTTTTTCTTCAAGATGTCAATGGAGAATAGCTATGATATTTCTTGCAATGAAGAGATTATTCAACACAATTACAATGATAAAAGGGTGATTGCAAGTAATGGAGGAATTTGGTGCTAAAGGTGCACTGTAATTCCTGTAGAGTAAGGGTACTAAAAGCTTGGATGATAGAAATGGAGGAATAGGGTTCAATTTATAGACTCACAAGAGAGAAGATCAACTATATAGAATACATAAGAAGATCAATGGTATACAAGACTTGAGAGGATGTGCACGAATAGAAACAAGACAAGTGTCACACAAAAAACTATTTTGTTTGAGTTAACTACTTTCTTTTATAAAAATAAGATTTGATTTCATAAATTAGAGAGCTTTTTTCTAATTTAAGAGTTGTTTATAAAAATAAGATTGAATAAATCAGTTAACTCAACTTGTGATTTGCTTTTTGCATGATTTGAGAGAAATTAAATAATAAATTATTTAATTTTGTGTGCATGAAGAACAAGATTTATTTTTAGAAGATTTGGAAGATTTTTGAGGAATTTGAAGATAAGAAAGCAAATTAAATAAATTTTTTTATTTAATTGTTTGTGCATGCTTTGGAAGAATAAATAAAATATTTGATTATATTTTATTTTTAGAGATTGAGATAATTTAAATAAATTTGATTGATTTATTTAAATTTGGAGGAATAAGTGATTTTGTTAAATAATGAAAATTATTTAATTGCTTGGAAGAATAAAGTTGACTTCAATGAAATTAATTAAATAAAGGTAATTTATTCAATTAATGGGAAGAATATGAACCAAATAAATAAATTGATTTATTTATTTATTGATAGAGGAATTTAGATGGAATAAATATTAAGAATATTCATTTAGACAGAGTCGTGTCATTTTTAGGTGTATACAGATACTTTTGGAGAACACTTTGGAAGAAGATGAAGACAGATTTGAAGTTCAATTCAGCTTTTCATCCACAGACTGATGGATAGACAGAGACAGTGAATAGGAGTTTGGGAAATTTGTTGAGATGTTTGGTTGGGATTTGATTCTTTTACAAGCAGAGTTTGCATATAATAATTCAGTGAATAGGAGTACCGGAAGAACACCTTTTGAAATTGTGACCAGAGTGAACCCTAGAGGAGTGGTAGAACTAAGAGACATTAATATAGAAGAAAAGAGAAGTGCAGAAGTAGAAGAATTTGCAGATCACATGAAGACAATGCATAATCAGGTGAATAAGCATTTAGAGAATATGAACAGTAAGTACAAAGAGAAGGCCGATGAGAAGAGAAGACATAAGGAATTTGAAGTTGGAGATGAAGTAATGGTGTACTTAAGAAAAGAAAGATTTCTAGTTGGGACATATAACAAGTTGAAGATGAAGAAGTTTGGACCTTGTAAGATACTCAAAAAATTTGATTCAAGGAATACATATGAAGTGGAATTACCGGAGACATTGGGTATTTCACCTATTTTCAACATTGCAGACCTATATCAATATCATGAAGCAGAGTTCAGTGACAGCATGGAAGAAGACTTGAAGAAGTAGTTACCATAATAAGCACTGGAACGGATTGAAGATATTTTAGACAGCAGAGTTGGACATAACACTAGAGGAAGACAATACAAATAATATCTTTTGAAGTGGAAAGGTAGATCAAAAGAGGATTCATCATGGATTTCTTAGGCTGAGGTGGACTGTCTTGGTTCTCCCCTAGCCCCAGCAAAGTGAGAGACACTTTTTTAATAACCCTAGATGTCTGATGCAGGAGCATCCCTAGTTCAAAAGCAATCTTGCATGAACCAAAAACATTTGCATTTTAGTTTGTTTATAGTTTAGTTTGTTTCTTTTCATTTTCCAGTTCAGTTCAGGCTGTTCAGTTAGAAGCAGATTCTATATTTTGGTCCAATAGTATTTTCAGATCTTGTGGAACTGGATTTAGCATCTACATTCATTCATCTACATCATATCCAGAATTTAGATATCTACACTTCAATACTGGAAAGATATCACTATCAGAAGTTTGACTATTCTTAGAATAGAGCATCCAGATAATCACATACAATCAACTAAAGGAGAAACTTGCGGAAGCATTTCTTGATCTTTGGAGCCTAATGACACATCATTCAATGATCCTTGGTTCATGGCTGACCTTCCTCAAAGATCTGCACATCATTCCATTCATTTTCTTGAAGTGTTCTATGAATTTAGGTCCTACCTATCTGTGTTCACATTTTACATCTCTTCTTTGGAATTTGTGATCTTCCTTGGCTGACGTGGAGGAATCTATTGATCTGGACTTGATATATATTGATGTAATAGATCTTTAGAAAAGAAGTTAACATAGTTCTCATGATTTAGAAGATTGATAGTTTTTATTTTGTGTGAAGGAGCTTCAAAGATTTATCTTGTGCATGTATGTAATCAGGCCTGTGAGCCCTAATTGTAAGCCTGCATGTTGTTGGCCAATCGCTATTTGAATTCTTTGATATAATGAATGACTAAATCTGCATTTTTTCTATTTCTTTGAGTTATTTCCATTGTGTTTACTCTTGTTGTATGGTCTAGATAGTTCATTTTGTGAGCCCTCCTACCGTGACTACACCACATTCACAATGCTATTTGAGCTATCCTTCAACCTGTAGTAGGATATCTCCTTATTGTAGATGTAGGTCTTACCTTTCTCTTAGGCTTCATCATGTCCACTATAAAAAAATGTAGAGACATCAAATTCAAGCACTTCATTAATCTTCTTCAAGCTTATTTCTTGTTGAAACCAATATGGAACATCACCCTTGGGTCCTTGTTGATCAGTCTGCTCAATGTGAGTATCCTAAGATTCTGTATTCTACTCTACCCTTGGCGGAGAGGTCTCTTTCCTTTCTTCATTTTCCTGTACCTCCTCATGAGGGATCTCCTATTGAGTAGGAGCCTCTTGTGATGCATGCATATTCTGGTCATGGACACCTTGTTGCAATTTATCCTCATGAGGATTCTGAACATTTTGATCTTGTATATCCTGTGGCACCTGATCTTCATGGGATGATCTATTTTACATAGGGGATCACCCTGATCATCCTTGATTACATTTTTTGTTTCCTTTTGTTGATCACTGCCCGGTTGAAGACTTTATTCTTCACCTTTTGATTGGCATGTCTTTCCAAGGTCAGGAGCTTTATTGGCTTCCTTTTTAGTTGCCTCTCTTTCAGGTGTTGGTGTTGGGTCATTACCTTGATCTTCATTCTTATCAGGCACCTCTTTATTCTGATTATCACTCTCAGCAGGTGCTTCTACATTATCTTGATCTTTACCTATATCAAGCATCTCCTGATCACCCTCCTTCTATTCATTGATCTCTACCTCTTCTTGTTCTGGAGGTGTAATTTTATCTTTATCCTAATCCTCATCACCCTGGTAGGTCAAGTCTATTGCGGCAGGGTTGGTGACTTGATTTACTAGATTTCTTAATCCAATCTACCGAGCTATCACCTTAGGGCTTTCTTCTTCAATTTCTTCTATTTCGACCTCCTCCCGATGGGTTTCCTTTTGAACTTGGGGCGTGCCATGAGGAGTCATCTTTGTGTTTGCCACCAAAGTCTCCATCCTTTGAGAAGAAACATCCTTAACCACATCATCATCAGACAAATCCACTATATCATCAAGTGGAAAAGGTGACTCTGTCTTTGCCTTATGCATTTCTTCTCTTTGTTCCTCTACCTTTTCAATCTTGAACTAAATAATATCAGGGATGGGAACTTCATGCTGCAGGTTTTTTAGAATACCTTGCCCACCTTCACCCCTCAATAAAATAGGACTAATATCCATAGTCCCTCTCATTGTAGTCTTTTGTTTCTTTTAGGGAGGTACTTGCTGCACTTTTCTCTTTTTCCTTTTGATCAGCAAGTCATCATCTAGGGTCTCTCCATCCTCTCTATGATAATAGGAGCAGGCTTGGTGATAGTTTTCTTTTGTTTAGCAAGGGTATGGGGTGATGCTGTAGCTAATGTAGAGGCCGCATCCCGCTTTGGTTGGGATCACTTGTTATGGGGAAAGTTGGATAATATTAAAATGAATCATAAACCCAATAACTCAATGGAATATACAAATAATAAAGATTAAAACAAATAAACAAACTTATAGAGCTTTGTTACCTCATGGCTTCCATTGTTTTCCTAGTCTCAATCGATCTTTTGTGATGAATGTAGCCATCAGGAAGCTTGCTTCCTTGCTTTGTTTCCTCAAGATGATGATGGAGAAATGGCTAGGATACTTGTATCAAAGACGAGCTTCAATACAATGTAGGATGGATGAATGAATAATGTGAGAGTGGGGATGCTAAGGGCACGCTATGGATTCTGCAGAGTAACCTTACTTGAAAGCTTCTTGATGTGAAAATGGAAGAATAGAGGGGTATTTATAGACTTGTGTGAGAGAAGATCAACGGTGTAGAAGAAATAAGAAGATCAATGGTAGAGGATGTTTGAGAGAATATGCACAAATAGAAAGAAGACATGTGTCATTCAAAAAAAAGTTGCTTTGTTTGAGTTAACTGCTTTCTTGATGAGGATGAGCTTTGATTTCATAAATTAGAATATATTTTTCTAATTTAAGAGTTTGTTGATAAAAACAAGGTTGCTTTAAATTAGTTAACTCAGCTTTTGCTTTTGTATGACAAGGAAGATTTATTTTTAGAAGATTTTGAAGAATTTTTAGAAGATAAGAAAGTGAATTAAATAAATAAATTTTTTTAATTGTTTGTGCAATATTTAGGGGAATAAATAAAATATTTGATTATATTTTATTTTTGGAGACTAAGATTTAATTTAAATAAATTTGCATTTTATTTAAATTTGGGAGAATGAATGATTTAATTAAATAATTAAAATTATTTAATTGTTTAGAAGAATGAAGTTGATATTGATGAAGTTAATCAAATAAATGTAATTTATTCAATTAATGTGAGGAAAATGAATCAAATAAATAAATTGATTTATTTATTGATAGAGGAATATATTAAGATGAAATAAATATTTAAAATATTTATTTAGACAGAGTCATGTCACTTTTAGGTGTATAAATTTTGCCCCTCTTTGATGCAATGTGTTTTATCACGTTGTTTCAAAGAATAAGAAATTTTGACAATGATACATGCCCCAGTTTGCGCCCAGTACAAGTTTAACAATGACAAGATGCCCCCTCGGGAGATTGGACGGGAAGAAGGATGAAGGTGTGAGCTATACAATCTCATGAAGAACAAGGTGAAAAATAGGTTAGATTGAAGAAAACATGACATGGTTTAGAGAAACAGGGAGAAACAGGCATGGGAAGTAGTCATAGTTGTCAAATAGTCAGCTATGGTTCACTTGCTATATATAGGAGTTGGGTCCACAAGTCCTATTCATTTGCACACTTGTCCTTAGTTGATTTGTCCTTGGGAGCTTAGGAGAGCAGAGGAGGTAGAGCAGTCGATAGAGATATGGATATTTTGCATGAGGAGCATTGTTTTGAACAAGTTTGACAGTTTGATTGGTCACCCAAGGCAGGACCACCGGTATGTAGTTCGACAAAACTCACTTAAAGTAATTTATTAGGGCAATAAATGCTAGAGAAAAATAGTTAGGATAGATGCGCCGAATTGTAGTTTGGTGCATATGCTCCTCAAAATAGTGCATATACCAGGAAACCACGCATTTGATTGATCTTTTGGTGCATATGATGAATCTGTGCATATAGGACAAGAATCGGCACATCCACTACAAAACCGTGCGTGTGACACAAGAAGCAGTGCATATGCCAGAATGGCGCATATACATCAAGGAATGTCACATTCACAGTGAAGCAGCACATCTAATATGATTTGGCACATTAGCTACCTAGTTTAGCACTTTTGCACTAGGAGAGTCAGCTAACTTAATGAAATTAACCCAATTGGTACCTTGATCGATGAGTCAATTGATAAGCGATCTCCGAGATTGCCGAGAATCTAGTCAAGAGATGATATGCTATTTTGATTAATTTTGATATGTTAAGTCAGTGATAAGATAGTTTGATTGCTTTGAGTAGGTTTGTTTGGATATGGGATTTTGCTTGATGCTATGCTTTGTTTGGTTACAGGAGGACATTCATGATATTCTGATGTCATGGGAGAAGTTCCCTTTACTGCTATTGTAGCTGTATATGCTTACGGAGATGGACCGCGAGGCTCTTGGTGCTATGGGTCTGGATTATGTTTCTTTCATACTTGAAGTTCGTGCAAACCTTGATCTATTGACTTGTTGTGTGGTTACACAACACACCCCATTTTGCCTTTGCAAAACAGGGACCCAACTTTGCTAGCTTGTTCTCTTGCTTTTGTGCTCTGGATGGTAATGGTAAAAGCAACATCAGTCAGTATGTATATGCCTAATCTCAGGTGTATTTGTGATCTTGAAGTCTAAACCCAAATTCCAAAGTTTGAATCTTTCCTCAGGAAGCCTACCATGTGAAAGAGTGTAAAATTCTAGGTAGGTTTGCCTTTTACATCACCCTGAAATTCGGCCAAATAAGAAAGTTATGGCAGGTCAAAGTTCTCGTCAAACCTGATATTTGGGAGGGGGATCATATTTCTCAATATCACCCAATATTATAATATCACCTGATCTTATAATATCACCCAGTCTTATAATATCACCTGATATTCATAAAATCACCCCCCCTCTGACGAATATCACCCTAGCGCTAATATGACCATGACGTCATTTTTTCACTTTTTAATGAGGCTCGTCCATGATGGTGTCATCATCATCATATCCCAATTAATCAAAAAGGGTCATCTATTCTCTAGCAAGTCATATTCACTAATATGACTGATCTTTCCTAACATGACAGTGATGTCATTATAACACAATGCTACAACAAGATCACCCTGATAGTGACATCATCCAAATCTTTTGGAGGGGTCACTTTAGTTTTGACGGGTCATATTTTTTAAGCCTCCAGATTTCTTTCGACATGACCATGATGTCATCCTTTCACATTTTAATGAAGCCTGTCCATGATGATTACATCATCATCATACCTTGATCTATGAAGAAGGTCACATTAACTAATATGCATGCCCGGACCTGACAGGATTCAAAATTATAATGAATGTTCAAGATAGGTCCGCCTGGTGCATCCATATGCAAGCCAACGGTATACAAAGCATCAGATTTGAGGAGAAAGTTAAATGCATAAAATTCCTTGTACATTTTAGCACTTGCATGAACATAATATAACCTAATATATGCAAGGATGAAATATAACCTGATATATACAAAGCGATGAGCACCCGATATACAAAGGAAAAGGCAGGAAAATAAAGTGATAAATTTTGAATCTGTTTTAAAGACCCGATAGCATGATTTTGGTCAATGATGGTTGACCTGACTCATTTTAACACTGTATATGCATTTAATATGTGTTTTTTAATAGATTTAGAGCCTGATATTCTTGTTTGTAATTTCTAAGCCTGATTTAAACGTTTATTTTCTTGCTGGTTATTAAATGAAGCTAAGGCTTAATTCTTGTCTATTTATTGTAGGATGTTGGAGTTGTTTGGGGATGTGGCTGAAAATTGCAGAGTTGCACACAGGGGAAACATGAACCAGAGCTGAAGAGGATATTGTCAAATATGTTGATTGCCAGCTAGAAGGTGGACCAGGTCGAAGATGCTAGAATATTCTCTACCAGCTGTGAATTTGCCAACTAGTAGACACATGCTGTTCATCTGGACCATTGGTTGTTTTGAGAGGATCTAGATCATTGGAACAATGTAATTATTTTCTGGCCTTTGTTCTATAAAGGGGACATGATTTGTCATAACAAGGGGGAGACCGAGAGAGAATATCTGGCAAAATAAGGCCAATTACTGTAGAATTAAGAAAAGATCAGATTACTGAGACTGATGAGGACCAAATTGTTGAAATGTCAAGGTTCTTTCTTCATATCACTATAAATGTACTTGTTTTTAAGCATACTGAATGGAGATGAAGCTTCAGATTACGTCCTAATTGTAAACTTTACATAATCTTCAAGTTGGTTTCTAGATATGTAATGGTGAATGTTGTGTTCAAATGGAAGTGCTTTCATTTTATTGCATGTTGTTGTCAACTTTTCCTTTGAAGATTTGCACTAGATCATGTGGATTTGTGGAATGTCCTAGTGAAGTATGATTCTATTTTTCTTCTCTTCATTGTTGTATCGAAACATGTATGTGGATTAGTGATCTCAGTCAAGTAATTTTGGGAATCTCATTCTCTAAACCTTTTTCCCATTTTAATTTCATTGAAATCACTTCCATAACTACAAATCATGATAAATAACAAGCAAAACAAAGAAATATGCTGACGTCTCATAGATAATTGAAAATCCTTAGCATATTTGAGCTAAATGCATGTAGTGTTGAGAATATCATGCAAAGAATTACAAATAATGGTAAAAACCATGCAAATATCAACATGTAGGCACATTATTTGAGTGAATTCATAGTGCAAAGGTAGAATTGTTGGATATTTATGCAGAGCAGACATAAAGGACAAGATATTTGGAGAAATATTGAAGAACTTTGCAGAAACTACTGAAAAACTTAAGGCCCCTGAATGATTAACAGCAACACACATCAACCACTGAATAACGCCAGTAGATTAATAACTAATCCACGGAGACTTGGGATCATGAATTCTTTGAATTCATCGTATCTTTCAAGATGAGTAAAGGTTGTTGTGTAACTTTTATTCTATGTTTGTTTATGACTAACATTAGCACCAACATAAATTGGCACTAGAAGGAGGGCTGAATGGAAAAGAACACCATTGCTTCTATCATCATTCATCTTGTGCAGGCTCCTCGCTCCTAATACAACATAAATTAGCACTAGAAGGAGGGCCTGAATAAGAAATTTCTAGATTTCTACAAATATTCCATAAATATTTCATCATTTGAGCTTAATGTCTGCAAATATCTCTTATCTGAGAGGTTTTGGGTGCATCTTTGCAAAGATCTAGCTTAAAGCTTCAAAGATTCATTTGATGTTCTGACCTGTCAAGTTTTATTCTGAGATATGATAGATCTCATTTAAAATTCAAAATCCTAAAAAAAATAGAAAGCAGGATCTCATGTCAATGGATGGCTATGAAGGCAATTATCAAGTTAACATTCCTTTATTTTAGGAAACATTGAATAGACAGCTTTATCCTCAAAGTTTTTCTAACTTTGGTTTATCCAGCTGTTGCAGGATACACAAGACTATGGAGCATAGTGAAATTGATTGTCTAACGTTTCTCACAAAGTTGGATTTATATTTGAAGGGACTGATATTTTTTATAGATGTGTTCAGGGCTGAAGTCTGGCAGGAAAATGAAGAAATTATGGAGCAACAAGCAGATACAACACCAAAAATTATTAGTTGTCCAGACAATGAAGTGGATCACTTTAAAGATTTTAAATTATATTTGTCTAGAAATATATAGGTTAGTTAAATATTAGTTTTATCCACTGATGATGTCCTGATTGACAGCTGGTGTAGATTACATAATGAAGAACATTCAGAAAGGGATTGTGATGCTTGCTTGGTCATGTTGGAGAAAATTCAAATTCTGGAACAAGAAGAAGAGGCAACACCTGTAATCAAGAGTTGTTTAGAAAATACACTAGCTAAATCAGTTCCAGAGGATAAAGATGAGGAAACATCCTTCCTTGAGTCATTTTATGGTGAGATGGATGAGAATTCTCTACTTTATGATAAGGGTGAGGTAGAGTGTAGGTATGAAATTTTTGATAAACATAGAAAAGAAGCCACTTGTCAAGATAAAGTATCTGATTATGATCCTAATACTTTTGATAAGGATAGTGAAACATCTTTCCTTGAGTTATTTTATGGTAAAGAGAAATGTAAATAGGTGGTGGAACAATTTAAACACACTGTTGCTGATGAGGTTCTTACTATAGCAATTAATGGAGTCATAGAAAAGAAAATAAATCCTAATTTTATAGCTGACTTCTTTAAGTTGAATGATCAAATGCAAGAATGTTACATGTCAATGGAACCAGACTCCTTACTGGATGGAAAATGTGAGTTATTTAATGAACAATTCATGAAAGTTAAAAATGCAGAAAACTTTGGAGTTATTGTGCATGATCAGACACCAATCCAATGTCATTTTGAAAATGAAATAGGGGAGTATCTTTATCAGTCGAATGTTAATTCACCTTTACAGTCAAATGATTTAGAAATGATAAATATCTATATATCAAGTTATGATGATAAAGATACTCATTTAAATATTGATATGCAGAGAATTGAGGATAAACCATACATTCAGAATGAAGGAACAAAGCTGGATGAAGATGAAAAAATAATCCATCAAGAGTCATACATCCTTCAATTTAAAGTGAGACTAGGCATTGAGCCAAACAATGAAAGTGCAAATGGAAGACCAACTGACAAGAAACAAGCATGTCCAACAGAGCCAGAAATACACTAGGTTGTATTTTTCCTTTCCACAGTAAATAATGTTGAATATTATTTTGATTATGGAAAGTCAAAAGATAAGACATGCATATTGATTAATCATGAACATGATGAGCTTCCTCAGTTGTTGATAATCAGAGATTATTTTGTTAAACATAATGAATTTAGAATACAAGAATATTTTTTAGAATACAAAGATGAATTTGCCAGGATCAGAACCATAACTAATGCCCTGATGTTCCTACACAATCTAAGGAGGTATGCAAATACAGTTGTCTTTGGGTCTTTTCCTGGGTTTTATTTGCCTTATAGGGTTTGTATATAGTTTGGTAGAGTAGTTGTTTTTGTTTAGTTTCTTTGCTTTCTTGTTTTGTTTTCTATTGTTTCCCTTTGGTAGTTAGCTGTTTGTACAGTTTGCTTTGTGTGTTTTTCTTTGGTTTGCATTGTTAGGTTTTTGTTTTGGTCAAGCAAAACTAGTGCACCTTATTACTTAAGAACACTGCAGAAATTGTTAGAATTCAAGAGTTGGACATAAGTTTTTACATAGGTTGTAACTCATGTTAGTATAGGTACTCTTGATCAGGTCTGGGGTATCATATTCATTAGTATTACTTTTTCTTGAGTCAAGGAGATCCTCACAATGACACACCTAATAGCCTTGGGTTTGTTGAACATATCAGTGTAGGTGTTAAGTGAAAAATCTAAAGGTTGCCCTTGCTACCATTGCAATTCCCAACCTAAAGCAGCAAGTGACTGCACCTTGTAAAATGTGCCAACATGATGATATCTTATAAATGCAAATAAAAAAAGAAGAGAGAAATATATTGAATATTTAAAGAGAAAATTAGGCCATCTAAGTAACTTTACCGGGGCTATAGATGCCTGACTGGTAGTGAGGCTCTACTTAGGGGAATTGCAACGATAATCTTGCTGGGGCTATAGACACCTGCTGGCAGCAAGGCTCTATCCGGTTGGCTATGAGGGATGAACCAAACTATGTAGCTTAACACCAGTCACTGATTTATTCAACTCACTTTCAAGATGAGTATATGAATCACACGCACACACTTGATCCCTTATCAATTCGTTGTTATATTAATGAACATGATACTAGTTAGAAAGGATTAGGATGCTCATGCTTAATAGGAGTGGGAACATTATGTTTTAACTTATCCTCACCTCTTGAATTATTTGAATTTTGGTTGTTTTCTTTGGTGGCAAGTTGTTGTGTGGTTACACAACATGCCTCATTTTGCCTTAGCAAAACAGGGACCCAACTTTGTTGGCTTGTTCCCTTGCTTTTGTGCTTTGGGTGGTAATGGTAAAAGCAGCATCAGTCAGTATGTATATGCCTAATCTTAGGTGTATTTGTGATCTTGAAGTCTGAACCCAAATTCCAAAGTCTAAATCTTTCCTCAGGAAGCCTGCCATGTGAAAGAGTGTAAAATTCTAGGTAGGTTTGCCTTTTACATCACCTCAAAATTTAGCCAAATAAGAAAGTTATGGCAGGTCAAAGTTCTGGTCAAACCTGATATTTGGGAGGGGGATCATATTTCTCAATATCACCCGATATTCATAAGATCACCCCCCCCGTTTGAGGAATATCACCCCAGCGCTAACACGATGATGGCGTCATATCAGCCGGATGAACAAAAGAAATTAACATGATGGTGACATCATCAGTCGGCTTGACATTCGAAGGTCATATATTCCAAACATCCATCACTTATTATAATATCACCCGATATTCATAAGATCACCCCCCTTTGACGAGTATCACCCTAGCGCTAATATGACCATGACGTCATTTTTTCACTTTTTAATGAGGCCCGTCCATGATGGTGTCATCATCATCATATCCCATTTAATCAAAGAGGGTCATCTATTCTCTAGCAGGGTCATATTCGCTAATATGACTGATCTTTCCTAACATGATGGTGACATCATTCTAACACAATGCTACAACAAGATCACCCTGACGGTGACATCATCCAGATCTTTTGGACGGGTCACTTTAGTTTTGACAGGTCATATTTTTTAAACCTCCCGATTTCTTTCGACATGACCATGATGTCATCCTTTCACATTTTAATGAAGCCCGTCCATGATGATGACATCATCATCATACCCTGATCTATGAAGAAGGTCACATTAACTAATATACATGCCCAGACCTGACAAGATTCAAAATTATAATGAATGTTCAAGATAGGTCTGTCAGGTGCATCGATATGCAAGCCGATGGTATACAAAGCGCCAGATTTGAGGAGAAAGTTAAATGCATAAAATTCCTTGTCCATTTTAGTGCTTGCATGATCATAATATAACCCGATATATGCAAGGATGAAATATAACCCGATATATACAGAGTGATGAGCACCCGATATACAAAGGAAAAGGCGGGAAAATAAAGCGATAAATTTTGAATCTATTTTAAACACCTGATAGCATGATTTTGGTCAACAATGGTTGACCTAACTCATTTTAACGTTGTATATGCATTTAATATGCATTTTTTTCATAGATTTAGAGCTTGATATTCTTTTTTGTAATTTCTGGGCCTAATTTAAACATTTATTTTCCTGCTGGTTATTAAATGAAGCTAAGGCTTAATTCTTGTCTATTTATTGTAGGATGTTGGAGCTGTTTGGGGATGTGGCTGAAGATTGCAAAGTTGCACACAGGGGCAGTGTGAACCAGAGCTGAAGAGGATATTGTCAAATATGTTGATTGCCAGCTAGAAGGTGGACCAGGTTGAAGATGTTGGAATATTCTCTGCCAGCTGTGAATTTGCCAACTGGTAGACACATGCTGTTCATCTGGATTGTTGGTTGTTTTGAGAGGATCCAAATCATTGGATCAATGTAACTATTTTCTGGCCTTTGTTCTATAAAGGGGACATGATTTGTCATAACAAGGGGGAGACTGAGAGAGAATATCTGGCAAAATAAGGCCAATTACTATAGAATTAAGAAAAGATCGAATTACTGAGACTAATGAGGACTGAATTGTTGAAATGTCAAGGTTCTTTCTTCATATCACTATAAATGTACTTGTTCTTAAGTATACTGAATGGAGATGAAGCTTCAGATTACATCCTAATTGTAAACTCTATGTAATCTTCAAGTTGATTTTTGGATATGTAATGGTGAATGTTGTGTTCAAATGGAAGCACTTTCATTTTATTGCATGTTGTTGTCAACTTTTCCTTTGAAGATTTGCACTGGATCATGTGGACTTGTGGAATGTCCTGGTGAAGTATGATTCTATTTTTCTTCTCTTCATTGTTGTATCAGAACATGTATGTGGATCAGTGATCTCAGTCAAGTAATTTTGGGAATCTCATTCTCTAACCCTTTTCCCATTTTAATTTCATTAAAATCACTTCCATGACTGTAAATCAGATAAATAACAAGCAGAATAGAGAAATATGCTGACATCTGGTAGATAATTGAAAATCCTTAGCATATTTGAGCTAAATGCATGTAGTGTTGAGAATATCATGCAAAAAATTGCAAATAATGGTAAAAATCATACAAATATCAACCTATAGGCACATTATTTGAGTGAATTCATAGTGCAGAGGTAGAATTGTTGGAGATTTATGTAGAGCAGACATAAAGGACAGGATATTTGGAGAAATATTGAAGAACTTTGCAGAAACTACTAAAGAACATAAGGCCCCTGAATGATTAACAGCAACACACATCAACCACTGAATAACGTCAGTAGATTAAGAACTAATCCACAGATACTTGGGATCATGAATTCTTTGAATTCATTGTATCTTTCAAGATGAGTAAAGGTTGTTGTGTAACTTTTATTCTATGTTTGTTTATGACTAACATCATCACCAACATGACTGCGGTGGTGGAGGGATTCCACAGTAAGGACAAGACTTTCCATCTACCGGCTGGGGAGATGGCGATCACTCTAGAGGATATTTATAGGATTATGCATCTTCCTATTTAGGGAGAGTTGGTAGAGTACGAGCCACAGCGTGATGCAGGATTGGTAGAGTACAGACATGTTTTTGATGATCTGAAGCTTGATGAGCAGGTGATTTCATAGTAGGACATACATGACTGTTATGACTACTTCCTAGGGATAGTGGTAGGATTGATCGGTGATGTACTATGCCTCGATAGGAGATCACATAGGTTCCCGATTGGCTGGGGGAGGGTGATGTAGAGGATGATCACTGATGGGACTCGATATGCATGGGGTGTGTGCATGCTTGCACACTTGTATAGGGATATGCACCAGGTTGTGTACCATAGAGGGGCCATCTTGTTAGTAGGTGTGTCTCTTTTGCAGTTTTAGTTATGGCAACACATAGCAATCACATGGCCGATCTGTGTTTTTACGAGACAGCAGGAAGAGCCATACAGTTATGGTTATGTAGGAGTTATTTCCCAGCACAAGCTGGGAAAGCTCAAGTACTGGAGACACGCACTAGATAATGTAGATGTAGTTATTTGGTGCCCATACCTAAACTGTGAGGTATGGGATGATGAGGACGATGAGCTACCATATTGTTTCCAAACTTGGTGGCTCATTGGCAAGATGCGGTACATACTAGAGCGTCAGATTGTCAACGGAGTGTAGAGGTAGTTTGGCAGAGTATAGGGCAGGCCACAGGAGCAGGCTTGATTTGCGAGGACCCATGCAGAGAGGCTAAGGTGGGGTCTAGTGGCATCTTATGAGGAGGCTCTAGCAAACTTTTGGCAGATCCCTTATGCAACTTGGCCAATGAGGAGAGAGATAGTTGATGCAGGGATGACTCTAGATTATGAGGAGTGGTTTGCTGCTCAGCCATTTCCTAGATATTCAAGACTTGGAGAGCTGGTTCCTCGCATAGATGAAGAGGATTTAGACGACGAGGGTGGGGCTAGTAGGAGGAGGAGGAGACAGAGGAGGGGTGGAGGGGGTTGGGGAGAGGAAGATAATGGTGGGGATGGAGGTGAAGGAGGAGGAGGAGGCAGACTAAGACAGAGGAGGAGGTCTGGGGAGGGACCTTCAGGATAGCAGCATGTTGCATAGCTATAGGCTATAGAGCAGGTGCAGGTATAGGCACAACTTTCACAGACACAAGCACAACTAGCACAGGTACATGGTGAGCTTGCCAGAGTGCAGGCTCAAACATAGTACTACAGGGGACTATATCATGGGGCAGTGCCGATAGTCTAGCGTGCACCTAGCTATAGGAGCCAGTTTGTGTCTTCCTAGAGGGTAGGTGGATCCTGATCTGGAGCATCAGTGAGAGGCCCCCAACAATCATGGGGTGACAAAGGAGAGGGCAGTACAGGGAATAGTGCTCCATGGCAGCAAGCCTAGCTGGTTCTTGACATTTGTACCAATTTTTGGCTTTATGTATGCACATTTTTTATGGCTCAGATAGCCTGATATGTAAATATTTGTATTATTTTTCCCTGAGACATGTACCATTATCCTTTTGTACTTTGTATATATTTCATGACATGACTCTGAGAGATGGACAGATATTTTGATATATTATACATTTGGACATGTTTTATGTTTATATGATGATGCAGCTATTGATGTTCTACATGCACTTGTTCTATGTTTATATGCCATGGATACAATCTATCTTATGATGTTTTCACATGTTATGCATATTTTGATTATGTTTTTATGATGTTAATGCAGTCTTAGATGGATTATGATGATCTGATATACAAATGTGAATGTTGTCGATATGATTATGCAGCTGGTGAGATGATCTATATGTACTTGTCTATGTTTTGATTTTGTTGTTGATATGATGTACTGATGTGAATGCATATGGATGACCTGATGCACTTATTATGTATGCAAATGATTTAATCATGTGAATGACTATCTCATGTAATATGATATGCAATTTATGCTATGTTTTTGGTATGTCCGAATGTACTCAATCGACACAGAGATGAACATAGTGACAGGTGGAAGAAAATGAATGGAATGATCACATGCTTTCATTTGTAAACATTGATACTCTACAGGATTTTGTTTATTTGCATGGATGATATGGATTTCTAGATATGAAATGGATGTGGATATTTTGTCATCATTAGAGCACAAGTACTTTGCTTTCATCATTGGGTGCTTTCTGTTTCTTTTCTCTTTTTCAAATGTTGTAAGAAAATACAAGCATCTAGGTATAATTAAACCGAGATGACCTGATATTCCTTACATGGATATTGATATAGCAAGTTGATACAAGCATCTAGTCAAACTTGAATCTAGATGACCTGAGTACCTCTTGCATTTGAACAGACAAGGATTGTTCCTTTTTCATGTTCAGACCTCTGAAGTCCTCGATGATCTTTTGTTGATCATGTCATTAGACAAAAGTCGTCACATTACTAAAGTTTGATCCACAAACAACAGACAAAGAAAAAGATTATGCCCCCATCATAGCTGTGTATGAGGAAAATCGATTAGTCAGATGATAAAATCAAAACTATGATAATAACCAAATCAAAAACCCATAACATAAAGAGATATATCTAAATAAAAGCCATTGCCAATAAATCAAATGAAATAAGAAAGCTTTTACCCAAATTGTGTTGTTCTCTTTGTTCAAATGTGGATTGCTCAATAATGTTGCGAAACCATGTTTGTAACAAGCAAGTGTAGGTGCTTAAAGATCAATGTCAAAAGATCAGAAAGTGCTCAATTGATGCGATGTATACTCAAAGCGCTGTAAAGGATGCCTGAGAATAAGTGATCGAAGAGGATTTGTGAAGGAGATGAGGAGGGTTTATATAGGTTTCAACATAGATCGATCAACGATCCAGATAATTCAGAAGAATCAACAGAGGAGATAAAACAAATAACCATGATGAATGTGCACACGACACGTGTCAATCCATAAGGATATTTTTATTAAGATATGATGAAAACAAGATTGATTGAATAGATAACTCAACTTGTAATTTTGTCTTTTTTAGAGTTCTAAAACTAAGATTGATTGTGCACATGAGTTAACATGATTTTTTTAGAGGAATTGGAAGATAACTAAAATTAAATAAATAAATTTATTTAAATAATTTGTGCATGATGGAGGAACAAAAGATTATAAATAAAGTATTTAATTTTATTTATTTTTAGAGGATTGAGACAATTTAAATAAATTTGCATGATTTATTTAAATTTAGAAGAATAATTTGATTTAATTAAATAATGTAAATTATTTAATTGTAGATAAGAGGATTTTGGATGAATTAATTAAATAATTGAATTTATTTAATTAATGTGGATTTGAAATTTGAAAGAGGATAATGATTTAATTAAATAATTAAAATTATTTAATTTTGGAAGAATAAGGTTGATTTTACTGAAATTAATTAAATAAATATAATTTATTCAATTAATGTTGAATTTTGGAGTTTTGGAAGAATTTGATGAAATTAATTAAATAATTAGATTATTCAATTAATGTTGAAATGCAGATGATGCGACAGATTAGACAAAATGCAAGTGATTCAAAGACATGGTCATTTTAGGATGTCTATATTTTGCCCCTCTTTGATGCAATGTAGTGTACAGCGTTGCCTCAAAGAAATTGATTGTTTGAAGATATGATACAATTTATTGATGCACTATTGTAGTTAGTTGCCCCAACATATGCCCCCTCAAGCAAAAAGACAAGAAAGCGATAGAAGAACTGGGTTGACTCTCGACTAGAAGAGTGTGTAAGAATGTAGCAGAGAAAAAGAGTGGGGTGGGAAGAAAAAAAATGTAGTGGGAGGGACACTATAGATAGGTCCTAAGGGGACCACACTCCTCATTTGCACAATAAGGGTTGCTAAAAATAGAGCTTAGAGCCTCCAAACTTAGTGTGTGAGAGTTGAGAGGAGAAGGAGCTTGCAGCGAGGAGAGATGCCAATCCCAGAACACAGGCATTGGGCAGAGCTGGTGTGGACGTACGAGAGACCAACAGGAGCTCCGATAGCGGTAAGTGTCTGAAAATCTCCTTGTACTTGCCATTTTAGGTCAATTTTAGGGTTTGGTCTAGGTAGGTCTTTAGGTTAACCAAAAGTGGTGTAGGATGTTAGGCCGCATCTAGTAGTCGGTCAAAGTGCTTTTGGCGTGCTGAAGGGCAGTTGGTAGGGTAGGACAACACTTTAGGTCAAATCTCAGTGCTATTAGTTTTTAGGTATCATGTCACAGCATGGTTGGTATAGACCCGCAGTGCTATTGGCATACCAGTATAGTGCAGTGGGTGGGGTAGTTAGGTGCGGTTGGCATGGGAGTAAAAAAAATGAGTCATCTTTGTGAGTGCAGTAAGGCATGGATGGATACATAGTGGAGCGCACTTGTGTAAAACAAGTCACCTTTGGCAGATTGTAGTAAAGTACATTTGCATAAATAGTGGAGTGCTATTGGTAAAATAGTGGAGTGCTATTGGATAAACAAGGTGCTTTTGGTTAAGGTAGAAAAGTGAAGTAGTTAGGGTTAACTGAGGGGTTGACCACCTAGGTTAGAGAAGGGTAGAGTTGGTCCTAGGGTTTGCGTCAGAGGGTAGACGTTGGTGGGGATTTGGAGAAGTGTGAAAAAGGTCTGACAAGTGGTTTTGTGAATGTAGAGGATGATGCCACCACTGATGTCGAGAGAGTGACACCACATTATAGTAGACGAGGTGGTACAGATGATGTGGGAGGAGGATGCATTCTTAGAGTACATGGGATTGCGGCACATGGCACACCTCATACACATTAGGGTGAATATTACCCTAATGACAGCTGTCATGGAGAGATACCACAGTGAGACATGTTTGTTTCACTTTCTGATAGGGGAGGCTACAGTGACACTTGAGGATGTGTATCTCATCCTTAGGATCCAGATTGATGGAGAGTGAGTTGATTTCAACCTAGCGAGGGGCAAGGCGAGCCTGATAGAGGTGTTCTGCATAGATGATCTAAGGATTGATGACGGTGAGATTCAGTGGGTAGACGTTCTGAGACTCTACGACAGGATTAGATGGATAGTATCTTCATTGATTGGCAGCTTCCTGTGCCCAGACAGGTGATCCAAAGGTTTATCTACAGGATGGGGCACTATATTGTCTGGGATGTTTACACATGGCATCCAGTATGCATGGGGCCTGTGTGTGCTTGGGCAGCTGTATCGCAATATGCACGACTATGTATAGAGGAGAGGCTGAAGTCTCTCAATAGGGGTGACTCTACTACAGGTGTGGGTGTGGGAGCACATCCCAGTGATCAGACCTATTACACAACACCGTCGTGAGAGGGGGAGCCTTATGCATTTCTATAAGAGGGGGTTATTATACACAGGCGGCTTGGATCTGTTAGCCACTGGAGACAGCAGATCAATGTGATGGACCTATTCATTTGAAGGTCATGGTTACGATGTGAGGAGTGGGAGGATGAGCATGAGCAACTGATGTACTACCACTAGACTTGATACCTATTTAGGAGACAGATAGATACTATTGAGAGATACCTACCAGAGCAAGTACTTAGATAGTTTGGACTACCACAGGGGTTGCCAGTTGGGGAGGCTACCCACACAAGGACATAGAGGGAGATTGAGGACTAGGATGCCGAGATTCTAGTGGCCACAGCCTCGAAAGAGGTACCAGGACTTGTCCCAGTTAGATGGGACTGGGATTCAGGGCTGACAGACCCAAGTACTTTACCTAAGTATGACAGTTACTGGCAGACACACAAGCCAGTGAGAATGACCACACCAAGTGTGGTAGGAGCAATGGGGGAGGTACTAGTCCCAGGTGTGGAGGCTAGGATGAGACTGCAGGCCAGAGCGGTGAGATAGCAGGTAGGTGGAGAGGCCGGAGGCTAGTAGGTGGATGTAGAGATGGCTGAGGAGGAGGATCTAGTTGTAGAGACCGACCTACAGTGGGCAGAGTGACTATTACAGGAGGAGACAACATGGAGGACACAGCTAGAGCTCCAGATGGTGAGGGTGAGGAGAGACAGGGATGCAGCGAGGGAAAAGGTGAGATAGCCTAAGGCCCTAGCATAGGTGTAGACACAGATAGCAGTAGTGGCACAGGCAGCCCTAATAGTGACCCAGGTAGATTTGACACAGGCACAGGTCACCCTGGTACAGGCACAGGCCACACTCGCACTGGCAGGTGATGATGGGTAGCTAGCCCAGATGACACTAGAGAGGGATGCAACAATATAGCTATAGATGATGGCAGAGGTTACACTACAAAGAGTGAGGCAGGAGAGAGATGAGGTACACCGTACACTGGGTGCCGATCAGAGGACACTATACAGTGAGCTCATCCATGTGTAGGGAGAGCTAGTGTCAGCAGGTAGAGAGGCCGAGTACTACAGGGACTCTACATTGGTGCGGTGCCAGCAGCTCATCAGGCACCTGGTTACAAAGAGAGGAGTAGGTCTAGAGCATTTGGGTCACACAGGATAGGACAGTCAACATCCTTAGTCAGAGGACCCTTTGTGCCACCAGGGGGAGGAGGACCAGTAGGGGGACCTTCACTGAGTACAGACAGAGGACAGGGACCACACTAGAAGGGAAGCTCTACCCACTAGAGCATGTACATTGTACATTGTATCATTATGGACATTGTATATTTTGACTGATGTCTGCGTGCATCCTGATGTATATTTGGTGGGCTCTTGATATCCTTGATGTACTTTATTGATGTGTACATATAGACTATTGATGTAGACACATACAGTTTGTATTTTGATGACTTTCACATGATATATATGGTTACATATGACGCTCACTGATGTTCATGCTTTTGTGTATGCACTTCTTGATGACATGATGTGATGATATGTATATATGATTATTGATTTATGTGATGATGTATATTGCTTATACGATGCTTATAGATGTATGACATGTGATGACATGATGCTTATATATGTATGATGATATAGATGCTATGACTTGCGATATCTAACATGTGGATTTTACAAATATGCACCAGACAGAAGAAAAAGAGAGATGGAAGAGAGAGACTGTTGATCGATCCTTGCTTTGAAAATGATATAAGACCATGGGTAAATGGATGGGTAAATGATGAGCTTGTTGCATTGGTTTCACAATTGTTTATAAAGAGCAATCCTTATTTTTGATATAGGACATGGATAGTTTGCCACCAAGGTATAAAAGACCAAGGTGTAGTGATATCTGAGTGCATGGACGTTGACTCTGCAAGCAAGTGGTTTGAACTTAGATCCCTTAGACATAATATAACCTTGTTGGATATGTGAATGAGCCATAGTCCTGAACACAAAATAGACTTCTATACATGTAAAATACAAGAAGAATATTGATTTGTAAGATGGTAGGTCATAACACACAAGATAAATATAATGCTAAGAAAGATACTAAAGATCATTCCTCAAACATGGCACACAAAAGCAATGACTATGCCCCCAATTCGTACTGCATCACAACATACCAAGATTATAGATAAATCAGGGTAGACTTGAATAGGTAATGGATAAAGGAACAAAAGCTAAACCAAAAAGCAAATTGAGTGACTTACAAAGTAACATACAGCCAACATATTCTCTTGCCAAAGAGGTTGCTCATGATAGATTGGATAGGAAAGATAATAGCCTTATCGTAGGAACTCTGTGTCCATTAAAGGGTGCTATCTACCTATAAAGACAAAGTGTTGCTGCCGGAAATGCCACATGTCGCAGGAGACATGTGTGTTAGTCTCGACAATGGAACACTCTGCAGAAGACAAGCTTGTTGATCTGGTGCTTTGGTTAAGAAGGATTCAACTGATGTTGGCAATCGATACGTAGGACAGTATATGACTCTAGAAGAAAACCACTTTGCTTCAGGTTTGTTAAGAACTTTTACTTTGAAAGGATGTGTTTGCTTGTTGTTTTGCTGCTTGAGTTAGTCAAGTCAAGGTGAATGGACTTTGATAAACAAAAGACTAGAAAGAAGGAATGTCAGTGGATTGGGATGGGTGAAGAATGATGAATCATATGTGCCTAAGTACTGGATACATCCTTTGTACTCTAGACTGCCTACATACCCTGTATTCATAGGATCAATGCACATTATGATGAAAGATGAAAGTGATAATATGTAGTTTTGGGTGAAGTGTTGAAATGGATCGAGGTGTTTGAGCTTAGGTTGGGGAAATGATGAGATCTTATGTACCTAAGTACTAGAAACTTCCTTCATATTCTAGACTGCCTACATACCCATATCCATGGGATCAAGGTACCTTAAGATTGAGATGAGATGATATGTAGTTCTAGTTGGCATGATGTAGGAAAAGTGTTGGGAAGATAACAGCCTTATTGTAGGAGCGATGTGTCTGTTAAAGGGTGCTATATACGGAAAGGAGAATGATTAAAGAGCTTGTTGTGAACCATGAACAAGGAACCACTCCTAGACCTAGGTTAAGGAAAGGGGTGCCCCCATTCTGGTAGAGGAATTTGCATGGGTGACTAATGGAAAAGACATAAAGTTTTGACCTAGGACAAGACAGTTATGACTATTTGACATAGATCAAGATGTGGGATGACGACGATGGATATTGACAAATTTCCAAGCTATTCTAGATAGGGAGATGGAAATGCCAACAAGGTCAATGGTTTTATTATGGATGGATGGATGAAGGTTGTTGTGAAATGGACATGGAATGAACAAGTGGTGTAGGAGTACCTTCTCTGTGGTGCAAGAGTCATGTTTTTACTTTGTTTTTCAATAAGGCTTAAATGAGCCATTTCATGTTGTAATAAGGGTTTTTTGGGCCAATTTGGTCACTAGACCTACGTAGACCATGTTTTGGTCAAATTGATGTAATTATACAAGGAAACCATGTTGTTTTTCTTTTGTTAGGAGAAAGCCAATGACTAACTAATTTTTAAATCAAATTTGTACGGTTGGAGGATGTAAACTGCTATCTCAAGCCTTTTATAGGTGAGCAGTGTGATGTAACGAGGCATGCTGAAAAGAGGAGTGAATGAACGAAGAACTAGATTTTTGGGTGTTGAATATTGTTCTTTCTGAGTATTGTCTATGATTGTTACTGGAAGTATCCATGCAATAAAGTAGTTTTTGTCTGATAATATTCTGGTGTCTTGTAAAGTCATAAGTTTGTGAAGTATTGTTAGTTCTGCAGAGACTAGTCTGAAATCCTGAAACTAGAGTTTGGTAAATAGATGGAGTGTTATTCCTCTGTCCACTGAAAGCATTCCCATTCTTAGTGTGATGGAGGAATACAATATGTATTTTTTGTTTTCTGTTATTTTGGTCTAGACACCCAGGAATCCATGGCGTTCGGCATAAGTTGACTAGGCATCTCTATGTGACTAGTCGTAGAAGTGTTAGGAAAAGTGATGTTGTGGAGTGACCAAATTGCTGGGTGATTAAGTATTTGTAGGGGGTGTCCATACTGTCGAACCTTTGTTTCTATGTATTTGGTTTATTTCTGTGTAACTGCAGAGTAACTGAAGTACCATCGGTACAATTTTTCTATTGTTTCGTCGAATATGCAATTCATCTGTATATCGCTAATGTATGTGAGTATCACTTTGTGACTATCCTGCAATTGTAAGTTGAGATTGTATGTTGTGAATGTACATTGGAAACATACATTTCATATGATACAAAGGATGACTAGCTGGAGTGGTAACATAGAATGCATGTTGGAAGTTCACCTTTTTACAGATACAAGAAGTGACCGATAGTAGCAAGTCAAGGATACTTTGGCCCACCAGAATAGCAAGTCAAGTCTTGCATCATATATTTGGTTGTATTAGCATAATAGGGGGACATAAAAAGGGTTCACTGAAGAGTTATATCACGCCGAAGATAGGTGGTCCCCACCTCATGCATATCGACATTACACATTGAGTTTGTATGTGGTGAGACATACAACGAGTGAGTGGAGATCGAGGGTCCCACCAAATGCATATTGGTTATGCATATTCAGTTTGCATATGGTTAAGCATACAATTTGTCACTGAGGATTGAGGGCCCCACCCCACCAATTGCATACTAACAATGTATACTAGGCTTGTATGTGTCGAAACATACAACAGGTGAATAAAGCGATGTATCTGAATAAAACATCAGTGTATCGATCTGAGTCTGCAAGCGGCTGCTGATAGGAGAGGCTTGTCTGAATACAAAGCAGAGCTGGGTTGTCAGAGAGTGTAGTGGTCGGTGAAAGAAGTTGCCAGGTGGTCGACAAAAGTATGTTTGGCAGTTAGAGTGGATCACCAAGACATATGCCAAAGTTTGTTGATAGAAGGTTGTTACTTCCCCTGTGCACTCTGCATCATATTGGTATCAGAGCCAATATTTGAATAGGAGCTGTGTATGTCAGACAAGGAAGAAGAGATAGAAACCAAGGCTAGTACAATGCCTCCCAAGTCTATGAGCAAAGCAGCCATCTAGAAGATGGTAGAAGAGATGCTCAAAGAAAGACTAAAAGAAGAGAGATCTAAAGGTAAGAATAAAGATGATGGAAGTACTTCTAAGTCAGAAGATGAAGAAGAAGAGGCAGAAGGGAATCCTCAAGGAGAAGGTATGTTTACAAATCAAAAGGCATTCCTAAATGCACTCAAAAATACTCATGGAGATAGTGGCGATCCAAAGATGGATGTTCCTACATTCAATGGGAAACTAGATGGAGATGCTCTCTTGGATTGGATTGAAGCCATAAGTAATTATTTTGATTTCAAGGAGTATAGTGATAGTCAGAAGGTCAAGTTTGCTAAGACCAGATTAAGAGGTTTTGCATTGGTTTGGTGGAACTATACACAATATGAAAGGGAGAAAGTTGGAAAGAATCCTATCACCAAATGGAGTAGAATGGTGGCCATGCTGAGAGACAAGTTCATGCCATGTGATTATGAGTTGCAGACTATTAGAAAGTTTAATCATCTCAGATAGAAGGATATGGATGTGGCTACATATACTGAAGGATTTCACAGATTGAGCATGAGAGCCAATCACAAGGAGGAGGAGAAAGAGATGGTGGCTAGATATCTCGATGGTTTGAGATATAACTGTTAACCCATTTTTTTTCCTCTGTTCAGAGCCAAATGGTCCACCTAGTATTTTCCTTGAAAATCCCTCTTAAAGGCTCCATAAAGCAAAAGTGCCAAATTGCCTAAGAAACCTTACCATTGGAAAGAGCTTGAAAAAATAGGAGGTTTTCTTTTTACATCACCCTAAAATTTGGCCAAATAAAGAAATTATTGATGGTCAAAGTTTTGGTCAACTTACAGTTCAAACATGTATTTGGTGGGCTTGAAAATCTCTATCGGCCTTAGGAAAGGTTGAAAAAATTAAGTTTTATGCATTTTTGAATGTATATCAGGCCAGGGAAATGCATATACATTCAGGGAATCTTCTACAAGTCCTCAGGAATATTCCCCACTTGTATATCGGCGATATGCAAGGAAAGATACAAGAGAAACATACAATGTATAAATATGCATTCATGGCATATTCCTTGAAGATTCCCCATTTGTATGTTTAGTGCTTGTATATTTGCCTTGTATGTTCACACATACAAGCAAATATACATTCGCTAAATGTACAAAGGCAAATGTACATTCGTGGCATATTCCCCAGAATATTCCGTAGTTGTATGTCAGCAGGCTTGTATATTGCTTTGTATGTTCGTAATATACAAGAGGAAATATACAAGGAAAAGATACATTGCGGGAATATTCCTCAAAGATTCCCTATTTGTATGTCTGGAGGTTTGTATATTGCATTGCATATTTGTCATACAAGCCCAATGTACATTTGCTACAGTGCCGCGGGGAATATACAAGAGATTGCTGCAAGGGATATACAAAAGCTTTTATATATCGCCAAGATGCTTGATGTGGGGCCCATGCAGATACAACAAAGAGGTTTTTATGTCTCCTACATACAAGTGATACATTGCGGGAATATTCCTTCAAAGATTCCCTAGTTGTATAAAGGGAGTTTGTATATTTGAGTTTGTATATTCGCATATACAAGGGCGCAAATGTACATTTGCTACAGTGTCGTAGGGAAATATACAAAGGAGTTTGTATATCTCAGAGATACAAATGGTGGGTCCCGTGAAGATACAAAGATTCAAATGCTACAGTGGAATGTATATCGACTTGTATGTTCGCACATACAAGCCGATATACAAGGAAATATATACAATCCGAACCCGAATAGAAGTTTCAATCTATTCTATGTTGTTCTCGGGTCCACCTTGTATAAAAGGTGTTTGCATGTCTCGACATACAAAAGGGCATGTACAAGCCGGATTTCAAATGGATATCATTTCTACCTCATTCAGGCTCCAGGTCCATTTTGTATGTATGAGGCCATTTGTATATTGCGATATACAAAAAAAAATACAAAGAGTGGAGATGCAAGCCGGGCTCGACAGGTAATCAAATATACTTAAAGGCTAGTTGGGGTCCGATTTGTATGTGTATGGCACTTGTATATTGTGATATACAAGTTAATGATGCATTGCATATACAAGGCAAATTTGAATCAAGGATCAGCTTCGGCACATAAGAGTTTGGAGTCTGCCTTGTATATATGGGTGTTTGTATTTTTGCATATACAAAGAAATGTACAAGTAGAGAATATGCAAGCCGGACCTGGCAGAACAATGAAACACAACTCAGTGGTGTTTTGAGGTCCGCAGCTTGTATATTCAAACATATAAAGGTGCAGATACAAAGTTATATGCTAGGCAATTTCAAAGAGGTGGGGCCCGCATATACAAGGGGAAATTGTATGTATATACAATTTCAAACATACAAGGCATATACAGAGCCCAATATACAAGGTGCCATGCATATGCAAAGGAGTTGTAGAATGCATTTCTAAATGCTGATTCAGGCGCCAAGATGCATGTGATATACACACAAATGCAGATGCAGTATATATAGGCGGTTGAGCAAATCTTTGACTGCCTGTATCTTCCCCATTTTAGCAAATTTTGACATGCTGTAAGAGGCAAAAGTGCATGTTTTTTCCTCCTCTTTCATTTGAGCAGGTTTTTGGGGGAATTTTCCAATTTTCAATTTTCAGATCTGAGGATGCATATTTTGGGTGACTCGACGTTTCAGCAACAACTTTCAGCAGATGAAGATATTTTTGGGGCATTCATTGCTGCACAAAGATGATATAGCTCGCATTGATGCTCAGAAATATCTTCCCACCTTCCTCTTCCAGATATTTTCATCTTCTCTACTGTAGATTGATGAGTAAGTTGCTTGCAATAAAGACTTAAAATATCTCCCCATCCGCCCAGTTCCAGATTTTGACGCCATAGCTGTTGGAGCTGGACAGTCATCGAGGGAGATATTTTCATTTCCAACTCATGGAGCAAATTTTGTAACCGACTTAGGATAGTTTTGGAATGCTATATATATGCATTCAAATGTTGTAAATAAGGTTGGAAATTTTTTGGCATTAAGGCTTTTCTGTTTTCAAACAAGGTTTTCATATGATGTAACTATGCCTTTCCATTGAATATATGCAAGTTAATTTTACCTCTTTACTGATTTTTCTAGTTCTGTGTGAATCTACATATGGTTTGTCTATGAATGTTTCATTCCTCTCAATCATATTGCTTCTCACCTTTGCTAGAGTCATCTAACCTGTGTATACCTACTTGTTGTATTTGATTACATTGTGCATCTTCTCAGTGTTGTGGAAGTTTCTTTAAATCTTTCTGGTGTATCACCCCTTTTGTTTTCAAGCTTTTATTTCATTTCCATTACAAGCTTTCTCTCTCCTTTTTCCCCTCAAAATTTAGTAGTTTTAGGTGATAGCTAGACAAGGAAGCCGGCCTTCTCCGGAGGTCTGATCTCATTTAGCAAAGTCCCACACTTAGAGATCATTCCCATGTTATTCCAGTTTGTAGAGGTTTCACAACTATATGCAAGGGCACAAAACTAGGTGATAACAACCTTGGCAGGCCTGGTGGGACTCAAGAGATCAGAGTAACAATCAAATTAATAGCCATTATTGTTGGTTTTGATGTGCAACCAGTAATTGCAGACCTTTAAGAGGTTAAAATTTACACATCTGGTGACTCAGACTGAGGGAAGGACAAGCGGATCAATTCTGCCATTTCATTTTTATGAGAAAGGTACAAACCAGGAGTTCAAGTTCAGGCTCATTCAAATATTTGCAGCTCTCTCCACCCAGAAGACCAAGCAGAGCTACAGCAAGGACTCCAATTTCCAAAAGAGTACAGTCAACTCCACCAGGTTTCAAACTAGTTACTTCTATAGTTCCCACAGTAACTCAAACGAATCTACCTATAGCTTTTCAGATGGTATGAAATTAGCCATTTGTGACTTTTGATGGGGGAGTCCTTTGAATCTAACGGTGCATGATGTGATACCAATGGCAACTTTGAAGAATCTACCCTATTTCATAGGGGAAAATCAGACTACTCCGATCGAGCACATTAGAGACATAGCATCTTTGTGTGGGGTTCATCATGTCACTCAGGAGAATGTAGCCATCAGATTACTAGCCACCTCCTTCAATGGGAAGGCATTACAGTGGTTCAGGAGTCTACTAATGCAGACTATAGGAACTTGGGATGAGCTAGGAGAGAAATTAAACAAGCAATTTCAAGATTTTAACTTTAGATTTCAGAAGACATGGAACATAATCCCTGCCATGGTAAGACCTCCAGCTGAATATGCATTTCTATATTTTTTGAAAGCCCTAAATAGTGATATTTCAATAATGATTCAATCACTAGGAGGTAATAGTTTACTAGATGCGTATGAATTAGCAATTAGGGCAGAGAATAATCTCATTCAGGCCAGAAAAATAGCACCCAGACCACTAGTGCCTATCTTTCCTGAGATTCAAGCTTCTATGCCTCTGCCAATTCCATGTTTTCCCCCTATGCCTACTATTGCAGCATTACCAAATATTGCTAATTCTGAACCTACTGCCTCTAGTTCATCTCAAGAGTTGAAAGATATTAAAAACAGTCAGCAAAAGATTGAGGGTATCCTTCAGACTTTTGGAAATGAACTGGTTAACATAAAGAAGCAACAGCCCCAGAGGCCCTTTTAGCCTTATTAGCAATCTAGCTAGGGGCAGAATCAACCATTTCAAGGTCAAAATCAGCCGTATCAAGCTAATAGACTGCCTCATCAAAGCAACTATCAAGGTACCAGACATAATGTAAATCAAAGGCCTTTTATGCCTTATAATCTGGCACCTATTAACACCGTAAGGGACCTTGTCCCTGCTCAGAACAACCTAGCAGCTGAATATGAGTGGTGCTACCCATGCAAACAGCCACACAGTCAAGCAGCCTGCTTAAATGGAGTCATAAATCAGGCTTTAATGGTGCAAAATGTGTCAGCCTCACAGCCAAGTACACCAAATGATGGGGTTGTGCAACAACAGGAACAATCTCAGAGTGATTCTGCTTTCATGAACTTGCAGGAAGGTGCATTTTGTGGCATAAACAATGATAACACCTCAGTTGCAACAAATACAAGACCAAAGAAAAGGGGTTATGAGGTAGAACAACCAGCAAATAAAGGAAAAGCGTCTGTTGATTTTCCTACACCCCAAATTCCCCATATTCTACAAAGAAATGACCCAACAAAAGCAAGGGAGATGCCTTGTTTGCAACCAGACGTCGCTGCTACAAAATCAAATCAGAAGGTGAGTGCCATTCCACCTTTCAATATTATTGAAAATATGAAAAAGATGAATGTGACAATGTCTATGTGGGATTCTTTAGCCATCCTGGGCTAAAAAGACCTATTGCAATCTGCCTTGTCTAATTTGAAGGTGTCCAAAGATACAACTGTTGACCCAAATAGGGTTGTCCTTACTAATTCCTCTAAAGATAATGGCAAACAGCCTAACAAAAGTACTAAGCCACTCCCATTCTATATATCATTGATAATTGGAGATAAATTAGTTCATAATTGCATGGTGGATAGTGGAGCAAGCAGTTCTGTGATGCCTAAACAAATTGCAGACCAATTAGGGCTCAAGTACCAGCCTCTTGAGAAGGGTGTACTCTAATTAGATGGCATAGCTGTTAGTACTGTGGGTGTAATAAAAGACCTAGGTCTTACTCTACATACCTGTCCCAATGTTTCCATCTGCCAAGAGGTCTTCATTATTGATTTGCCCCCTATTTTGCCATGTGCCTATCAAGAGAATTCATAGCCAAAATAGGAGGATACCTATCCTCTGACCAGTCCCATATGTTTTTTAGGACCAGATATGGCAATAAGGTGACCCTAAGATCTAAATTGCTTTCAAATCATCACATAGAGCCCTATACACCAAGTGTGGTTAATGCAAATCATATTATTTCTAATGATCCTGAACTTGTGGCAGCTCAAGAGTTACAAGCTGAGAGTATAACAGAAATGTTATTAAGGGAATGGTCCTCAGAAGATGTTGTAGATGATCCTAAAGCACATATTCAAGAAAATGGTATGGGGGTCTATATACTTCATGAGCCTGAGACAGCAATTCCAAGTATGGTAAAGAATGCATAACAACAGACAGAGCAGCGAGGAGAAGTATGGAAAATGTATTTTGATGGCTCAAGGAGCAGAAATGGATCCGGTGGTGGTGCAATGCTTGTATCCCCATAGGGTGAAAAATATTTTTCTTCTTTCCATTTTGCCTTTGCATGTACAAACGACACTGCTGAATATGAAGGATTAATTTAGAGTTTGCAGTGGGCAAGAAAGAGGAAAATAGGTTGTTTGCAAGTATTTGGGGACAGTGAACTAATTGTAAATTAGGTAAGAGGACTACATCTTACCAAAAATGATACCTTGAAGTGCTATAAGCATAGGTTAAGGAACATGATTGAGGAGTTTGATGCTTTTAATCTGATTTCCATTCCAAGAAATCAAAACTCCCATGCTGATAGATTGGCTGCAATTGGGGCACAGTTTGACATCCCTGGTGACATTCAAAAGGAGAAGATGCAGCCTCATGTAAAAATAGTTGACAGACCCTCTATCCCTGACAATAATGTTCATTGGCAGGTCTTTGAAAGTGATGAATAGATTTTGAGATTCCTATTAGAGGAAGATGAGTTTTCCATGATGAATCAAGATAAACTCAAACAACAGTATGGCAATGATCAGATTATTCAGCTGAAGATAAACAAGTTGCCCAAGGGATTGGTGACTTTGGAGTCTATTTTTGGCACTGATGATCAGATGAAGAAGACTAAGACCAGTATGCAAATAAAAGAGGAACATTATGAGGAGTTAGAAATTTTTAAGGGAAAACTCCTCAAAATAGGTAAAATCTGTTCAGCTGAAGACAGGAGAGCTTTTATTGCTCTTTGTCAGGAATTTAAGGAGGTATTTGCTTGGGATTATTCAGACCTAAAGGGATTTGATCCTCATATTGCCCAGCACGCCATAGAATTGGAACTAGGTACAAAGCCTATAAGGCAGATGCAGAGGCCCCTAAATCCAAAGCTAGAGCCCCTGATGATTAAAGAATTGACTAAGCTAATTGAGGGAAAGATCATCTTTCCCATCAAGCATACTTCTTGGGTTTCAAACCTTGTCCCTGTGAGGAAGAAGAATGGAGAAATCAGGCTGTGTGTTGATTTCAAGGACCTAAACAGAGCCTCCCTAAAAGACCACTACCCACTTCCATTAATGGAGTAGATTTTACAAGTAGTGGCTGGCTCAGAGAGATTTTCTTTGCATGACAAATTTTTTGGTTATAATCAGGTGTTAGTCAAGGAGGAGAATCAGTTCAAAACTACTTTCACTACCAAGTGGGGCACCATGGCCTACAAGAGGATGCCTTTTGGTCTCTCTAATGCTGGCTCGACCTTTCAAAGAGCCATGGATAAGGAGTTCAAGGGTTTGCTATACAAATTGGTGATGGTGTACTTAGATGATATAACAATTTTTTCTGAGAATGCATCTGAGCATTTATCCCACTTAAGGCAAGTTTTTGAGAGATGCCGAGAGTTTGGAATATCCCTTAATCCAAACAAATGCATTTTTGTTGTCCATGAAGGTAGGCTGTTAGGGCACATTATCTCAAAAGAAGGCATTACTATTGATGCTGAAAGAGTAAGGGCCATTTTGGAGCTACCTTTACCAAGTCATAAGAAGGGATTATGAAGTTTTATTGGCAAAATTAATTTTTTGTGAAGGTTCATCCCTGATATCACAAGCCTTTTGAAACCTTTGACATCCATGTTGAAAAAGAATATAGCCTTTAATTGGACAAAAGAGGCCAAACTCAGTTTTGAGTCGATAAAAGAAGCATTGTCAGTTGCGCCAACCTTGGTACATCCTAACTTTTCTAAAGATTTTATTCTATATGCTTATGGCGGCTTGGATACAATCTCTATGATTTTAGTGCAGAAGCAGAGTTGTGGCTTTGAGCAGCCAATCGCCTTCTTCAGTTAGGGGCTAGAAGAATATGAGCAGAGATACAACTTTGTTGAGAAGCACGTCCTTACAGTGATACGGAGCCTCAAGAAATTTTGGCATCTTTTTTCTAATAACAAGATACATTTGATGGTGGCTCATCCCAATGTGAAGGAGTTCCTATTGAGCAAAGATATAAATGAGAAAAGAGCCAGTTGGATCACCAAGGTCATGGAATATGATGTGGATATCCAAGTAACCAAGCTTGTCAGAGGCAGAGGACTCAGCGAGCAGCTCGCTACTAGCTCCAATAAGGGGGATGAGATACTTTTTACCTTTGAGGATGCACCTCAAGATAATGCAGCAGTAGCGAGCATAGGCTGGGTTACTAATATGACTAAATTTTTGCAAACTGGCAAATGTCTAGCAGGTCTAGATAGAACTAAAAGGCAATACTATAGACTGCAATCGGTTCCATATGTTTTAATAAATGGCATCCTTTTCAGAAAGGACTTTAATGGTGTATTGTTAAGGTGCATTGATAAAGATCAGATTGACAAGGTACTACATGAATTTCATAATGGAGTAGCGGGGGGGTCATTTTGCCTCGAAGACTACCACTTGGAAAGTAATGAGAGCTAGCTATTACTGGCCTAGCTTATTTAAGGATGCCCATGCATGGGCTAGGAAGTGTATAAAATGTGTCATTTTTGTAGGAAAAGAAAGGCTGCCAACCTTACCTTTATGGCCAATTCAAATAGAGCAACCCTTCATGAGATGGGGTGTTGACTTCGTAGGACCCATTAATACACCATCAAGTGCAGGCCACAAATAGATTCTTATAGCTATAGATTTTTTCACAAGATGGACTGAAGCAATAGCTCTAAAGGAATCAAATGAAAATGTTGTTTTAAATTTTTATCATGACTTGATTTCCAAATTTGGAGTGCCTAAGTCAATAATTTCTGACAATGCTTTAGCCTTTGTTGGCCTAAAGATAACTGATTGGGCTGTCAAAAATGGAATCTATCTAAATACTTCTTCTAATTATTACCCATAGGGTAATGGTTTGGCTGAGTCTACCAACAAAAATCTCATAAGGATTATTAAAAGATCAATAGAGGACAACCAGAGGACCTGGCACACTAATTTGAAATATGCCTTATGGGCAAACAAAATAACTCCTAAGAGGTCCATTGGAAGCTCTCCATATATGTTAGTATATGGGAAGGAAGCAAGATTGCCTATCTCTGTAGAACTACCAGCACTAGACATCATGAATCAGCTAGAAATGTTTGAAGAGGAAGATCCCATGGATGTCAGATATGCTCAGCTTATGGAGCTTGAAGAAATCAAAGACAAGGCTATGAAGACTATGGAATATCATCAGCTTCAAACAAAAAGAAATTTCGATCAGAAGGCCACCCCCAGGATCTTTAGAGAAGGTGATATGGTGCTCAAATGGGACGAATTGAAGAGCAGGCCTGGAAAGCACTCCAAATTTGACAACATGTGGAGTGGCCCATTTCTCATTACTGAATGCAAGGAGCACAATGCATTTCAGTTATCAAATATGGATGGACAAAATCTGCCTATCCCAGTCTATGGGATACACCTAAAGAGGTGTTTTGAGGTATGAGTGCCTTGTAAATCAGTAAATTAGGTCTCTATACCTTCAATAAGTGCTGCTACACATTAGTTTAGATCTACTTTTGCTTTCCCTAAATGTTGTCTAGCATAGTTGAAAGAGTTTGCTTTCAACATTTTGTCTTGGTTTGACCTTCCAGGGGTTCTCCATTGCTTCTATCTTGTTTTGCTAAGGTCAGAAATATCCATATTTTAGTCTCTGTGTGACTCTATGCCCAATAGATGTATAGGCCACTGATCCAACTATTTAGCAGGCAAACATCCCATAGAGGTCACCAAATTGTTGACCCATTTTTTTTCCTCTGTTCAGAACCAAATGGTCCACCTGGTATTTTCCTTGCAAATCCATCTTAAAGGCCCCATAAAGAAAAAGTGTCAAATTTCCTAAGAAACCTTACCATTGGAAAGAGCTTGAAAAAATAGGTAGGTTTGCTTTTTACATCACCCTAAAATTCGGCCAAATAAAGAAGTTATTGATGGTCAAAGTTTTGGTTAACTTACAGTTCAAACATGCATTTGGCGGGCTTGAAAATCTCTATCAGCCTTAGGAAAGGTTGAAAAAATGAAGTTTTATGCATTTTTGAATGTATATCGGGCCAGGGAAATGCATATACATTTAGGGAATCTTCCACAGGGCCTCGGGAATATTCCCCGTTTGTATATCGGTGATATGCAAGGAAAGATACAAGAGAAACATACAATGTATACATATGCATTCATGGCATATTCCTCGAAGATTCCCCATTTGTATGTTTAGCACTTGTATATTTGCCTTGTATGTTTGCACATACAAGCAAATATACATTCGCTAAATGTACATTCTTGGCATATTCCCCAGAATATTCTGCAGTTGTATGTCAGCAGGCTTGTATATTGCTTTGTATGTTTGCAATATACAAGAGGAAATATACAAGGAAAAGATACATTGTGGGAATATTCTTCAAAGATTCCCTATTTGTATGTCTGGAGGTTTGTATATTGCGTTGCATATTTGTCATACAAGCCCAATGTACATTTGCTACAGTGCCACGGGGAATATACAAGAGATTACTGCAAGGGATATACAAAAGCTTTTGTATATCGCCAAGATGCTTGATGTGGGGCCCACGCAGATACAACAAAGAGGTTTGTATGTCTCCTACATACAAGTGATATATTATGGGAATATTCCTTTGAAGATTCCCTAGTTGTATAAAGGGAGTTTGTATATTTGAGTTTGTATATTCGCATATACAAGGGCACAAATGTACATTTGCTACAGTGCCACAGGGAAATATACAAAGGAGTTTGTATATCTCAGAGATACAAATGGTGGGTCCTGTGAAGATACAAAGATTCAAATGCTATAGTGGAATGTATATCAACTTGTATGTTCACACATACAAGCCAATATACAAGGAAATATATACAATCCAGACTCGAATAGAAGTTTCAATCTATTCTATGTTGTTCTCGGGTCCGCCTTGTATAAAAGGTGTTTGTATGTCTCGACATACAAAAGGGCATGTACAAGCCAGATTTCAAATGGATATCATTTCTACCTCATTTAGGCTCCGGGTCCATTTTGTATGTATGAGGCCATTTGTATATTGCGATATACAAGAAAAAATACAAAGAGTGGAGATGCAAGCTGGACCCGACAGGTAATCAAATACACTTAAAGGCCAGTTGGGGTCCGATTTGTATTTGTATGGCGCTTGTATATTGCAATATACAAGTCAATGATGCATTGCATATACAAGGCAGATTTGAATCAAGGATCAGCTTTGGCACATAAGAGTTTGGAGTCTGCCTTGTATATATGGGTGTTTGTATATTTGCATATACAAAGAAATGTACAAGTAGAGAATATGCAAGCCAGACCTGGGTGAATTTTTCCAATTTTCAATTTTCAGATCAGAGGATGCATATTTTGGGCGATTCAACGTTTCAGTGACGACTTTTAGCAGATGAAGATATTTTTGGGGCATTCATTGCTGTACAAAGATGATACAACTCGCATTGATGGTCAGAAATATCTTCCCACCTTCCTCTTCCAGATATTTTCATCTTCTCTACTGCAGATCGATGAGTAAGCTACTTGCAATAAAGACTTAAAATATCTCGCCATCCGCCCAGTTCCAGATTTTGATGCCATAGCTGTTGTAGCTGGACAGTCATCGAGGGAGATATTTTCATTTCCAGCTCATGGAGCAAATTTTGTAACTGACTTAGGATAGTTTTGGAATGCTATATATATGCATTCAAATGTTGTAAATAAGGTTGGAAATTTTTTGGCATTAAGGCTTTTCTGTTTCCAAACAGGGTTTTCATATGCTATAACTGTGCCTTTCCATTGAATATATGCAAGTTAATTTTAACTCTTTACTAATTTTTCTAGTTCTGTGTAAATCTGCATATGGTTTGTCTGTGAATGTTTCATTCCTCTCAATCATATTGCTTCTCACCTCTACTAGAGAGTCATCTAACCTGTGTATACCTACTTGCTGTATTTGATTACATTGTGCATCTTCTCAATGTTGTGGAAGTTTCTTTAAATCTTTCTGGTGTATCACCCCTTTTGTTTTCAAGCTTTTATTTCATTTCCATTACAAGCTTTCTCTCTCCTTTTCCCCCTCAAAATTTAGTAGTTTTAGGTGATAGCTAGACAAGGAAGCCGGCCTTCTCTAGAGGTCTAATCTCATTTAGCAAAGTCCCACACTTAGAGATCATTCCCATGTTATTCCAGTTTGCAGAGGTTTCACAACTGTATGCAAGGGTGCAAAACTGGGTGATAACAATAACATACAACATGAATTCAGTATGGTGGTTCCCAAAATAGTGGATGAATGTTTTCAATTAGCCTCTAGGGCAAAGGATAAGTTAAAAAGAAAGAATGATCAAAACACTAAAGGAAGAGGTGGTAGAAATAATAGAGGGAGAGGCAGTTTTGGTAGAGGATTGTCAAGTAGAAATGAAACTTCAATTCAACAAGAGTCTCATTCTGATGTGGAACATAGAGGTGGTTTCAGAGGTTAGAGAAGACCAAATGGCAGAGGTAGAGGTGGTGATGCAGGTAGAGGACCCGAAGTTTTCACTGGAAGATGCTATGGCTGCAATCAAGTAGGACATACTGCGAACAAATGCCCTGAGAAAGCATCTAGTTCCCATGATGGTGGGAGAAGGAATCAGTTGTTGAAAGACAATGATTTCTAGAGTGTGAATTCACCAATTAGTAGTGTTGCACCAATCCTGGAAAGGGAAAGCATGATGATCAAGAGAACCTTGATGAAGATGCCATTGAAGCAAGAACCCCCACAAAGGAAGACTCTTTTTAGAACCCAAGGTATAGCATATGGTGAGCTTTGTAAGATCATTGTTGATTCAGGTTCTACTAAGAATGTAGTGTCTTCTGAAATGGTAGAAAAATGTAAGTTGAAAAGGCTGCCCCATGTTAGTCCTCATAAGATCTCTTGGTTGTATAAGAATCAAAACTACATGGTAGAAGAACAAACTTAGGTAGAGTTTGAAATAGGTGATTATAAGGACAAGGTACTATGTGAGATTATTCCTATGGATGCTTGTCACCTCCTTCTTGTACGTCCATGGTAGTATGATGTGAAGGCACAACATGATGGAGAGAAGAACACATACCTCATCACTAAGAATGGCAAGAAGTTGAGGATGGATCCTTTGCCAGAGAAGATTGGAGAGAAGAGTAATGACACCAATGTCATGTTGGTTAGTGGAAAAGAGTTCTTACACCTCATGAAGGAGAAGGATACCCAAGGGTATGCCTTGATAATGAAGCCTACGGATGAAGCAGGTCAGCAAACCAAAAAGCAGAAGGAGATTCCACTGGAAGTATAGAAATTGCTGGATAAGTATCAAGATCTTGTGGTAGAGGATACTCCTAACTCCTTACCGCCCATGAGAGATATAAGTCATCAAATTGACTTGATTCTAGGTGCCACATTGCCCAATAAGGCTGCCTATAAATTGACACCACAACAAAATGAAGAGGTGATTAGACAAATTCAAGAACTCTTAGAGAAAGGATTGATTAGAAAGAGTCTTAGTCCATGTGCAGTCCCTAGTGTACTTGCTCCAAAGAAAGATGGAAAGTGGAGACTATGTACAGATTCAAGAGCTATTTATAAGATCACAATAAGGTATAGATTCCCTATGCCAAGGATTGAGAATCTTTTGGACTAGCTAGGCGGGTCATGTTATTATTCCAAGATTGATTTGAAATCTAGTTATCATCAGATCAAAATTAGGCAGGGAGATGAATGGAAGACTACCTTCAAAACAAATGAAGGACTCTATGAGTGGCTTGTCATGCCATTCATCCTTAGCAATGCTCCAAGCACATTCATGCATTTGATGAATGAGGTACTTGTTGAATTCATTGGCAAATTTGTAATTGTTTATCTTGATGATATACTTGTTTTCAGCAAGACAAAGGAAGAACATCTGAAGCATCTTGGACAAGTGATGAAGAAGTTACATGAGCACAAGTTGATGATCAATTTGGATAAGTGTGAGTTCATGAAAACTAAACTTGTGTATCTTGGTTTTGTGATTTCCAATGGTTGTTTGAAAATGGACCCCACAAAGGTTGAGGCTATTCTCAATTGGCCTACTCCTAGGACAGTGGGAGATGTTAGAAGTTTCCATGGCTTGGCAACTTTTTATAGGAAGTTCATTAGAGGATTCAGTCACATAAGTGCTCCTATTCTTAACACCATCAAGGGTGGCATGAAGTGTAAATTTCAATGGACAAAGCAAGCTGATGATAGCTTTGAATTGTTGAAGAAGAAAGTGGTTGAATTACCTACATTGGTGCTCCCTAATTTTGACAAAGTTTTTGTTGTGGAATGTGATGCAAGTCAGCAAGCAATAGGTGTTGTTCTCAGTCAAGATGGACATCCAGTGGTATTTTTTTTAGAGAAACTGAATGAGGCTAAACAAAGTTATTCTACCTATGACCTAGAGCTGTATGCAATGGTGCAAGCTCTCAAAAAGTGGAGACACTATTTCTGCCCAAAGAATTCATTGTTTTCACTGATAACCATGCTCTTAGCTTCCTAAGTAGTCAGGAAAAGTTGAATCATAGGCATGTCAAGTGGATGGAACAATTGTAGGCCTATACCTTCACTATCAAGCATAAAAAGGGTGTTGCCAACAAAGTGGCTGATGCTTTAAGTAGAAGGATACTAGTCATACAGGAAGTGCAGATGGAAAGCATGGGAATAGATTGTATGAAGGAGTTATACAAGGAGGATGCAGATTTCAAGGCTGCTTATGAAGTTTGTGCTAATTTAGCTAACACTTTTCATGGTGAATATTTAGATTTTGTGTTACAGGAAGGTCTCTTATTCAAGGGTAGTTTGCTATGTGTTCCTAAATGTTCAATGAGGTACAACATCATCAAAGAGAAGCATAATGGAACCTTAGGAGGACATTTTGGGTTGGATAAGACTTTGGAACAAGTCACTAGAGTCTACTATTGGCCAAAAGTATAGTTAGATGTGAGGAGATATGTTGCAAGTTGTACCATATGTCAGAAAGCCAAAGGTATGTCTTCTAATGCTGGTTTATACCAACCACTCCCTATTCCCAACAGGCCTTGGGAAAGCATCAATACAGATTTTGTACTTGGTATTCCTAAGATAGCAAGGGGTGTGGATAGTTTTTTTGTCATTGTGGATAGATTTAGTAAGATGGCTCATTTTCTGCCATGCAAATGCACAAATGATGCATCTCACATTGTTGGTCTCTTTTTTAGAGAAGTGGTCAGAATTCATGGTTTTCCCCTTTCAATTGTCACTAATAGAGACTCCAAGTTTGTTGGTCACTTTTGGAGGACCTTATGGAGAAAATTGGGCACACAATGTTCTTTCTCATCAGCCTACCATCCCCAAACTGATGGTCAGACTGAGGTTGTTAATAGGTCCTTGGGAAACCTTCTTAGATGCCTTACCAAACAGTATGGGTTGGCATGGGACTTGGTGATCAGTCAAGCTGAATATGCTTATAATGATTAGAGGAATAGAAGTACTGGGAAGAGTCCATTTGAAATTGTTTATGGTTTCCATCCAAGAGGACCACTTGAACTCAAATATCTACAAGGTTGGGATAAGAGGAGTGCTCTTAGAGAAGATTTTGCTGCCACCATGAAAGTAGTCCATGATCAGGTCAAAGTTCAGTTGGAGAAAACAGTCTCCAAATACAAGGATAAAGCAAATCTCAAAAGAAGAGATGTATAGTTCAAGGTGGGAGATTTGGTGATGGCTTATCTCATGAAGGAAAGGTTGCCTAAAGGACAGCCAACCAAGCTTTTGATGAAAAAAATAGGACCATGCAAGGTAGTGCATAAGTTTGGTCTGAATGCTTATGAGATAGAATTACCATCAGGTCTTGGTATTTCTCCCATATTCAATGTTTCAGACCTATTTCCATACAGACCTCCATTGAATGCCGAAGATGGATCAGATGCTGTGATTAAGGATGAAGACTAGATTAGAGATCTACCGCCAAGTAAGCCTTTGCAGTTGGAACACATTTTAGATTCCAAAGTTGTCAAAAAGACAAGGAAGGGTGTGTACAAGGACTACTTGGTCAAGTGGCAGGATCTTCCTGATTTAGAGCCTACATGGATGAGTGAGTCAGACATTCTGAAGCATGGGAAGACACTCCAATAGTTAGCAACTCAAGGGACTTGAGTTTTTCCTGTAGGGGGAGTATGGTGTAGGAGCACCTTCTCTGTGGTGGAGGAGTCATGTTTTTACTTTGTTTTTCAATAAGGTTTTTGAGCCATTTGATGTTGTAATAAGGGTTTTTTGGGTCAATTTAGTCACTAGACCTACGTAGACCATGTTTTGGTCAAATTGATGTAAGTATACAAGGAAAACATGTGGTTTTGCTTGTGTTAGGAGAAAGCCAATGGCTAACTAATTTTCAAATCAGTTTTGCATGGTTGGAGGATGTAAACTACTATCTCAAGCCTTTTATAGGTGAGCAGTGTGATGTAATGAGGCATGCTGAAAAGAGGAGTGAATGAATGAAGAACTAGATTTTTGGGTGTTGAATATTGTTCTTTTTGAGTATTCTCTGTGATTGTTACTAGAAGTATCCATGCAATAAAGTAGTTTCTGTCTGATAATATTCTGGTGTCTTGTAAAGTCATAAGTTTGTGAAGTATTGTTAGTTTTGCAGAGACTAGTCTGAAATCTTGAAACTAGGGTTTGGTAAATAGATGGAGTGTTATTCCTCTATCCACTGAAAGCATTCCCATTCTCAGTGTGATGGAGGAATACAGTATGTATTTTGTGTTTCCTGTTGTTCTAGTCTAGACACCCAGGAATCCATGGAGTTCGGCATAAGTTGACTAGGCATCTCTATGTGACTAGTCGTAGAAGTGTTAGGAAAAGTGTTGTTGTGGAGTGACCAAATTACCAGGTGATTAAGTGTTCACAGGGGGTGTCCATACTATCGAACCTTTGTTTCTATGTATCTGGTTTATTTCTGTGTAACCGCAGAGTAACTGAAGTACCATCGGCATAATTTTTCTATTGTTTTGCCAAATATGCAATTCATGCGTATATCTCTAATGTATGTTGATAACATTTCATGTGTATATCACAAATGTATGTGAGTATCGCTTTGTGAGAATCCTGCAATTGTAAGTCAGGATTGTATATTACGAATGTACATTGGTAACATAGAATGCATGTTGGAAGTTTGCCTTTCTGTGAATACAAGAAGTGACCGGCAGTAGCAGGTCAAGGATACTTTGGCCCACCGGAATAGAATGTCAAGTCTTGCATCATATATTTGGTTGTATCGGCATAACGGGGGGACATGCAAAGGGTTCACCAAAGAGTTAAGTCACGCCGAAGATAGGTGGTCTCCACCTCATGCATATCGACATTGCACATTGAGTTTGTATGTGGCGAGCCATACAATGGGTGACTGGAGATCGAGGGTCCCACCAAATGCATATTGGTTATGCATATTGAGTTTGCATATGGTTAAGCATACAATTTGTTACCGAGGATTGAGGGCCCCACCAATTGCATACTGACAATGTATATTAGGCTTGTATGTGTCGAAACATACAACTAGTGAATAAAGTGATGTATGTGAATAAAACATCAGTGTATCGATCTAAGTCTACAAGCGGCTGCCGATAGGAGAGGCTTGTTTGAATACAAAGCAGAGCTGGGTTGTTAGAGAGAGTGTAGAGGTTAGTGAAAGAAGTTGCCAGGTGGTTGATGGAAGTATGTTTGGCAGATAGAGTGGATCACCAAGACATAGGCCACAGTTCGTCGATAGAAGGTTGTTACTTCCCCTGTGCACTCTGCATCAACAAGACTCAATAGATGATGGATGCTGACTGTACACATAGCACCCATTTGCTAGGTTTTCAGTATGGTACTTATCCAAGGCACCTGTTTGCTAGGTTTTCACCAGAGGATGGACTATTTTTGATTTTTGTTGTTTTTTTTTTTGGATACTCTAAGGATCAGGCATAGAACTTCTTGAGATGAAAACTATTAAGTGGCACATCTAGAGGAATGCCATCAGGTGTGGCTAAAGTATAAGCTCTTGATCCATATTGTACTGTGATAATAAAGGGACCTAACCAGTTAGGCTCAAACTTGCCCTTATTTTTCCGATCTGCTTGATTTCTCTAATTTTCTTTTAAGATAAGCTCACCAACCTGAAACTATCTTTCTTTGATCTTTTTTTTGTAATTACGCCGGAGGTAGTTTTGATAGACATAGAGATGATTAAGTGCAACAAGGCAGCACCTTTCATCTAGTAGTTCTAGCTTAGCTAATCTGGAAGTGCGATACTCCTCTCCAAAAATTAGGTTCTTGAATGGTCTCCCATTATCAGTGACAATGGCTTTGGGGAATGCCATACCAAAAAATGAGGTAGTTAAGGATAAACTTGGCTATTTGCTTACCGGTGATATAAGTCATGGGAATGGCTTCAACCCACTTCGTGAAATACTTAGTGTCAATAATGATAAACTTATGGTCATTGGATGAGGATGGGTGGATTTGTCCTACAAGGTTGAGACCCCAATGAGAAAAAGGCCAAGGAGTCGTCACAGGTTGTAGTTCATGAGTTGGTGCGTGAATTAAATCTCCATGCTGCTGGCATTGTAGACATTTCTTAGCAAACTGTGCAGCATCTTGTTCTATTGTAGGCTAGTAATATCTTGTTCTGAGTATCTTCTTAGCGAGATTAGGACCGGTAGAATGTGCACCACAAACACCTTTGTGTATGTCTTGTAAGGTAGCTTCAGCTTCTTCTGCATTAAGACATCGTAAGAGGATACCATTAAGACTCCGGGGATATAGTGTATCACCCAGAATGGTGTAACGGGAGGATCGATAGATAAAGGTTTTGCATTGGGTGGATGAGAGTTCAACAAGAAAGGTATTATTTTTAAGGTATTCATAGATATCTTCATACCATGGGGAATTGGGACCAACAAGTTTGCAGATGATTTCAGTAACTGGAACATCGATAGCTGGTATCAACAATTGCTCAATCAAAAACTCACATTTATGTGTGTTTGCAGGCATGTTGATAAGTGACCCTACAGAAGCCATAAAATCTAGAGCATTGTTATGCTCTCTTGGAATTTGCTCAAATGTGATGCTAGAAAAGTGTGGTTTGTAGGCATCCACTAGTTGCTTGTAGGGGACCAACTTTTCATCTTTTGTTTGGTACTCATCTGTAACTTGTCAGATGACTAGTTGTGAGTCTCCATATACCTGTAGTTCTATGATGTCCCATTGAACTATTGTATTGAGACCTATGAGGAGTGCTTCATACTCGGTGATGTTGTTGGTACAAGGGAATGCAAGCCGATATGACTTTGGAATATAGTCATTTTGAGGTGTGATAAATAATATGCCGGCCCCTGATCCATGCTTTATGTAGGAACCATCAAAGTACAACTTCCACATTATTGAAGTAGAAAGAGTGAATAGATTCTCATCCAGGAAGTCAGATACCATAGGATATACATCTGTCATGGATGCTTCTGCTAGTTGATTTGCTAGGGCTTGTCCCTTGATTGCTTTATGATCCACATAGTCAATGTCGAACTCACTAAGGATCATGACCCACTTAGCTAGTCTGCCTGTAAGAGCTACTTTTGCTAGTAGATACTTCAATGGATCAATTTTGGCTATAATATTTGTGTGTTGGTTTAGCATGTAATGCCACAACTTTTGGAAAGCAAACACTACTGCTAAACAAGCTCTTTCCATTGGTGAATAACTGAGTTCGTATCCCACCAAGGTTCAACTAATATAATAAATTACATGCTCTTTTCCTGATTCATCATTTTGTGCTAAAAGATCCCCGAGGGCTAAAGTTGTAGTTGAGATGTATAATATCAAAGGTTTATCAGCAACTGGTGGTACCAAAACAGGAGGTGTAGCTGAATACTCTTTGAGCTGATCAAATGTTGCTTGACATTTATAATCCCATCGAAATGAGATATCCTTTCAGAGCAAGTGTTGAAATGGTTGACATTTATCTACTATCTGTGAGATGAAATGCCTAATGGACTACAACCTTCCTTGAAGGCTCCTTAATGCTTTGAGGTTTTTTGGTGGAGGCATCTCCACTATATTCTTGACTTTTGTGGGGTCTACTTTGATACCTCTATGAGATACAATGTATCCCAACAGCTTCCCTGATGTTACACCAAAGACACACTTCTTTGGATTAAGGCGTACTTGGTATTTCTCAAGATTGTCAAAGATCTATCCTAGAACTTGTATGTGATCTGTCCTAGAAGATTTAGCTAGTATGTCATCCACATAGTCCTCCATAAAATGATGAAAGAGATCATGGAATATCACTGTCATTGCTCTTTGATAAGTTGCCCCTACATTCTTTAGACCAAATGGCATGACACACCAACAATAATTACCCCACAGACAAGTAAAAGTTGTTTTATGTTGATCTTCCTCTGCTATCTTTATCTAATTGTAGCTGAAGAATCCATCCATGAGAGAAAGTATTTCATGACCTCCAGTCAAGTCTACTATGAGGTCAATGTTTGGTAATGGAAAGTCATCTTTGGGACATGCTTTGTTAAGATCTCTAAAATCATTACACATGCAGATGTGCCCATTCGGTTTAGACACAGGTAAAATATTTGATACCCAATCTGAATAATCAATGGGTTGGATGAACTTTGCATCTAACAACTTATGTATTTCCACTTTTACCAAGAGAGCTATCTGTGGGTATATCTTCCTCATCTTTTACTTGACTAGTTTAATTGTTGGATCCACTGTGAGATAGTGAACTACTAGCTTAGGGTCTAACCCTAGCATATCAGTGTAGGTCCATGCAAATTTGATGGCTCTTTGTAAGAAGAATTTGATAAGATTATTGTGCTCTATTTTTTATAATGATTCTGCCAAGAATGTGGTCTTTAGATTTTTCTCTGTGCCAAGGTTTATCTCTGTAGAATCGTCCACTAGGAGAGCTGACTCCTCTTGATACTTAGATGGTAGGGGAAGGTCAAATCCTCCATCCTTAGGTGCCACAATTGGGTTTTCACCATTGGATACGTTCTTTGTTTTTACTATTTTATGATTGGGAGGCACCACAGTGTGGTTTTCACATAGAGATTTTTCTTTGTTTTTTACTTTTGTGATTGGAGGATTTGGCATTCTCACCAAAATAAGTTGTTGGCTCTACTTCCATTACAAAACCTGCTTTATGATCACCAAGAGTTATACCATCCCGGAGTCCCATGAACTTAGCTATAGCTTCGTCATTCTGAAATACATCTATAATGGGGGACCCTTGTTGGTCCCAATCAATAAGTTCGGGGTAGACAAGTGTTACAGTCTAGGTGTTTGTGGTGGACATTAAGGATACGGATGATAGCATAAAGATGGAGGATTTGGTGAATAGGTCAGTCATATGTAGGGAAGAGTCATCGATGATATCCTCATTAGATGTCGAAGCTGCAAGAGAAGTTTTAGCCACCTTGTCGAGAATATCCTCGATGTCCAAGGTGCATGGTACCTTCCTACCAAATCCTAGCCCCTTCTTGTCTAGTTTCTTCATCACAATAATGGGTTCCATTATTCCTTGATTTTGTTTTTGAAGGCCACCTTTTCCTTTATAGCCCATGTTTTTGACTATCCTTAACCCATTACCATATTGCTTGATTGGTATTGTGACTGGTTCTTTCTCCTTGTAGAGCCAAGAAGAGATGTCTTCAATAGTTTCCTCTGCCAATAATTTTCCCTCTTGGAATTGGGTTAAAGATGTTGGGGGAGGAATAGCTACTTTTTTAGTTACTTTGGTAATGGGCGGTTGACCATAAGATTTAGGGGATAAAGGTATCCACCCTACACAACAAGATTTTGAGATATCATATGTTCCAAAGCCTATATCATAGATGTGAGCTTTGATTTCAGGAAGAGGATTAGGTTCACTTGCAGAGGCTTTTGTCAGATTTTTAGGGTTGACATATAGTGGGGATTCAAGGGCTTTGTCATTTTTAGGCACTTGGTTGCAATTCTTATAACTGCCTTGCAAGACATGGCAGAATTCAAAAGGATTGGGGTCTCCTGGGATAGTGATCTCTGTACCATTGAATGGGAACTTTAGAGACTGATGGTACATTGAGGGAACAACTTTCATTACATGGAGCCATGGTCGGCCTAGGATAATGTTTTATGGTAGCTCAATGTCAAGGACTTGGCACCTAGTTTCAAGCATGATGGGGCCCAGTTGTATAGGCAAGTGGATAACACCTTCTGAATGATGTTCAACATCATCATACCCCTTGATTGTAATACTTTGATCCATGTTGACATGATCTTCAGAGTATCCCAATTGCTTAAGTAACTGTAGAGAATAGATGTTGAGACCAGCACCACCATCTATGAGTATGTGTTTGATTTTGCATTTATGAATGAGAACCTCAATATGAAGGGCATCATTGTGATATGGATCATGGGATGGGAGGTCTTTCTCAGAGAAGACCACAATGTAGGGCAAAGCAATGTTACCTACTATAACTTGGAAATCCGTGACCGCTATGTTGTTAGGAACTAAAGACTCTTGGAGGGCTTTTTCTAGCACCACTTTATGTGTGGGTGATGACCGTAGGAGGTCCAAGATAGAGATCTATGCTGGCATTTTCCCTAGATGTTTGACAAGATTATAATTGGATTGAGTTGGGAGACTGGGTGTAGAACCACAAATAGTGACACGACCATGATGAGTTGTAATAGCGCAATCGATAGAGTTGCCTTTGATTGTGAGGGTAGACACCTGACTCTCTTCAAGATGACCCACAATGGAGTCATAGGAAGTGGAAGCATTATTAACACCTTTACCTTTATCTAGAGGAGGACCTTGGCCATGGTTAGGGAATGGTTCCTTGTACATGTTGAGGTCTTTATTGGTGTGGTGAGATGGCAGTTCATCCTCAAAAGAGATTTGGTTGCCTTCAATGAGATTTTGGATTAGGTGCTTTAGTTTCATGCACGATGTGGTTCTATGCCCTTTGCTCCAATGGAATTCACAATATTCATTTTCTTTGTACCATGCAGTTTTGTAAATAGGTTCACCATATGGGGAAGCATCTAGTAAGGTGAGGAGCCCTTTGTGTAAAAGCTTTTGTAGGATAGACTCTAAGGGCTCTCCCAAGGGAGTGAATTGACGCCACAGAGGATAATCTTGTTGAGGCCGCTCTTTTTTTCATTGTTGTTGGTTTTGATATGGTTGTCTTTGTTGTTGCTGCTGTTGAGGTGGAGCTTGACTCGGTTTGGAAAGTTGAAGTGGTGTTTGCAATGTTTAGACATGTTTAGAATCAACCACACCATCATTGACCACATTTTTATTTTTGTTCCAAAACTTTGGTTTATCATTTGTTTGTTGTTGAGGAGCATTGTCTTTGGTTTCGTTAAAGTTTTTGACCACACCCTTAGCAATGAGGGCCTTCTCAATGTTGATTCCCTTGTATGTAATTTCATCGAAGGTTGTAGTAATAAGAAATTGCAAATGAAAACCCAATTCTTGGTTGAGATTCTGAACAAATATGCTAACAAGCTACTTTTCAGGTATCTTGAATGGGAATTTGCTAGCCATTTGTCTCCATCATTGAAGGAAAGAAATGAAAGTTTCACTATTTTTCTATTTATTGTTGCATAGATCGGTCATGGAGATCTCATGCTCTATGTTGTAGGAGAAATGGGTGGCAAATTTCTCCACTAACTCGTTAAAAGACTTGATACCTGTGGGGAGGTGTGAGAACCATTCTATAGCTTGACCTCCAAGACTGCGAGAAAAGAGACGCATAAGATATGTGTCATTATGTGAGACCTCGAAGAAAGCAAGATAGAATTCCCTGAGATGGTCTTTTGGGTCCCCTTTTCCTTTGTATTTATCAAACTTAGGAATAGTGAAATTGTGAGGAAAAGGGATCATGGGTAATGACCGATCAAAAGGATAAGGACACACCTCTTCTAAAGAGAAGGTCTTCTTGGTGTGTCCAAACGTAAGATCAGATCGATGTTGTTGAACTTCCATGAGTTTTAGCTCCATAGTTGTGCGAGGGGTTGGAAACATCTCTTGTTGTCCTAGCAATGGTTGTTGATGCCCATACGGCAGATTGTAGTGTAAGCCATGAGCATTGGTGTTATAAGGGTTGTATGATTGGTTGGGGTCGTATGTGTTTTGATTTTGAGGAGGTGGGGGTGGTGCAAGATAAGAATGTAGGCTTTGTGATGGTTGTTGATAAGAGAGTAGTGGAGGAAAGCTAAAGTTTGTTGGGTTTGATTACAGATTGAGATAGGTGTGGGTTAGGTTGAGAGTGGAAGATTGTTGTGGTGGAGGAACATAGGTAGATATGTTTTGCGATGGTTGGGGTTGTATGGGAAATGTGTTGAAAAAGGTAAGTGTAGATGATCGTTGTGGTGGAGGGACATAAGTAGATGTGCTTTGTGGTGGTAGTTGACAAGATATTGGTGTAGAAGAATGTTGAGGAGGAGGGACATAGGAGGTGTGGATGTTTTATGATGGTTGGGGTTGCATGACATTTTGCGGTTGAAGGATATGAAGGGTTGATGATGTTGGGGGTGGTGTTTGTTGAGACCCTTATTGCATGGCTACATAAGTATTTCTCAGATTGTAATTCAGTGGAAAAGCTTCTCGTGATGGGGTAGCCAATGTTCCACTTGTGATTGGTGTAGGCAATTTAGGAGTGTTTTGCATGTTTGATTTTTCTAGAGCAGCTTGTCTTGCTAGTTCTGCTTGACGATGTAGAGTCTCTTGTTGATGTTTGTAGATCTCCATAGGCATTATTAGCGGCAATAATGGTCTCTCTACCATTAGTTTTTGATAAAGGGGATTCTCATATTGGGAAATTGTTTTCCCTTGTGAGATTTGTCTGTGTAAGGGCGTGGTCACTATTGACATGGTTTTGACCACTATTATAATGTCTTGGGTGTTGTTAGGCTCGCTAAGATTTGATAGATCAAAACCTTTGGGTAGTTTGGCTCCTTACTCTGCTAGCAAGAGAAAGAAATGATCTTGGTTCTCGCTAAGGATATTGTCAAAGGTGGCTATGGCTCTAGGATCTTATATGAATTCATCAAGATCTTGTCCATCTTCTTGAGAGGATTGACCTATTTCAAGGTGTCACTCTTCTTGAGATGGGACTTGATCTATGGTTTAACCTTGTGGAATAAAATCCAGAGGCATGCTGGTGGTATAGTGAGGTGTACTTACCAAAGGGACCCTACCTTCTTGAGGATTGCTTGGTTGATCAAGCTGTGGCATGTTTGGAGTGTTGGTTGATTTTGCCACTGGTGTCTTTGGAGTAACCTTCAGGTCATGTTGGATTAGCTTGGTTGAGGCGTACGAGGAGGTGATTTGCACTTCCTTGGGGTGACTTGCTTAGCCTTCATGGTTTACTAGAGTCTAGTGGTTACCATGGGAGACACTAGAACAATATGCTTTGCCTAAGATGCTTGCTGGGCTTTTGCTTGTGTTTTGGAAAAGCCAAACTTTGATGCATAGTTTACTAGACCAAAGGCGTAGGACTATGCCACCAAAAGTGAGCTACTATAATACCAAAGGTGATGGACTAAGCTGCCAAAGGCGAGGTACTGCTATACCAAAGGTGAGCTACTGTTAGACCAAAAGTGAGCTATTGTTATACTAAGGGTGTTGAAGTAGACTTTGCCAGAGGTGAGGTACTGTTATACCAAAGGCGGGCTACTATAATAACAAAGGCAAGCTGATGTCATACCAGAGGTGCTGAAGTAGTGTCTGTGATGTTTATAAGGCAAATTTTGATAGATTTGGTTTTGGTTCTGATTGGTTTTGCTTTGGCAAGAGAAAACACAACAAACAAAGTGGCAAAAAGGACTGACACAATAGATAGTGTATGTTTGAGACTCACAAACAAGCCCAATGTTTCCATAGGTATGAGACAATTGCAAACAATATCAAGAACTTTTTATCCCTAGAGACAAGGTTTCATTGCAGTAGATCAGCTCACAACTTAATACTCCATCGACCAAATGTCATTCCATAAAGGTGTCAAACATTTGTATCTTTGCGAGAGACGATAGGTAGGGATATCTCACCCTCCCCTCAGAAAGATCAAGTAGGTCACAAGAGCTTTATGACCGAGGGAATACTATCTCTTCTCAAGGGAGCCAATGGTGAGTATCTTGAGGGCTTAAATTGATTCCCCTTGCACTAATGATTACTGGAATGTTCAGAGGTAGATCGGGTAGTCACTATCTAGAATGGTTCTTAGTAACTTGAGGGACCAATGCCTTACGAGAAATGTGAAAAGCCACTAAAAGCTTTAACCAATCCTACTAAGAGTATCAAAGACTTCGCTCGATGGGAAAATTATTTCCACAAAGAGCTAGTACACCTCTTTTCAGTTTGACACCACAAGGTAAGGCTGATGTCGGTTAGGACTTGGCTTTCACCTTATCCTTCTTATATAGCTGTTCAAATGAAAACTCCACTTAGGGTCATCCCTTTTGGATGAAGTGCAATCCAAAAGCAAGCCCTTCTAAAGGAATAACTGAAATGCAAGAGCAAGCACGTCAAACAAAGGTTCAATTGTCTTGTTATAAGAAAAATAAGGTGCAACTAGTTTAGGCACACACACGATTATAGTTGTTTAATTGTCCCATATGAAATTGAAGTGTTTGGCATACATTTCCATTGTCCCTTAGAAAATTGAAGTGTTTTTACATTCACATCCATTGTCCCTTAAGAAAGCAATATGTTCCTAAGACTTAGATTACAAAAAAAAAGATTTGTTCAATTATCCCTTAAGAAGGCAATATGTTTCTAAGACTTAGTGCAATAGATTGAGATTTCTTCAATGCTTGTCCTGCATGAACATGTTAGGAAAACCCATTTTCTCTATTTGAGTGATAAGAAGCTGCAACAGATCGATTAGTTCCACAAAAACTCACAAGTTTAGCAAAAATAAATCAATTTGACAAAAAGCATTGTGCTGTGTTACCGAAGGCGACTTACTATATAACCAAGAGCACTGCACTATATTACAAGAGGCGCATTACTGCAGACCAAGATAGCTAAAAATAGCTTTGCTAAAATCAAACATATCTCCAATAAACGCAACAACAAAAAGTCTTCCAATTGGGCATCCATATTTGCTCAATCACTTTCTATTGACTGAAGTGATCAATATGCATCAATTTCATGCAAACAACATGCAAGATTGATGTCCCCAAGGTTATTCTGAATTACTTTGTTTTGTACATGCAAGTGATGCAAACACCGGATTCAACATGCAACTGATACCCATTACCTGAAACACTGAGATGTACCATCCTGCAACTTTCTAGAGTTGGAATGTTCTACAAGTAATATCTTAAAACTGACATGCAAGCATTTGCAATAACATGCAACTGATACCCATTACCTGAAACACCGAGTTGTACCATCCTCCAAGTTTTTGGAGTTGGAGTGTTCTACAAGCAATCTCACAAAACTGACATGTAACTACATGCAAGGTGATATAACTGACATGCAACAACATGTAAGGTCATACAAGTCCATAGGACTGACATGCAACAACATGCAAGCACATGCAAGTGACATGAAACAACATGCAAGTCCATAGGAGAAACATGCAACAACATGCAAGTACATGCAAGCAACGTGCAACAACATGCAAGTACATACAAGCAACATGCAAAAACATGCAAGTCCATGCAAGTTATTCTGACCACATGCAAGCAATATCTAATTCATGTATCTCTAACACTGTAGTTAACTCCAACATTTTATCCATGCAAGGTGTCTCAACATTAACTAGTCATGTACATAAAAAAGCACAACTCCAAGTCTAAATATAAGTCCCCATGAAAAGGGGAGGCCCAAGTCTAGCTCCCACTCACTAGAAGTTATCAAACTCTAAATTTAGACTTATGAGAAGTCAATAAAGTCTACATAGCTCCCATCTCAAAGTGGGCTCCCAAGTTTGATTTTATCCAATTACGAATTAATTGCAAAAGTCAAAGTTAGGAATTAAATAAATAAATTGTGTTGATACCACTTGTTAGGAATTTACAAGTAGATCAAACCAATTCCACATAACCCAAAGGAGATAATAATGTATACAATATACAGATATACCATAATGCAAAGATCAATAGACAATCAACAAACTAACACAAGATATACCCTGGGAAAACTCTCATTGAGGGAAAAAACCCAACCTCCAAAAGCATCTGTACTCAATGTATTATTCAGCAATAAGAAATTACAATACACTCATAGTCTCCATGAACACTTCTAAAACATGAAGCTCCTCTAATGCATCCTCCATGTATCCAAAACATGAATCCACACATCCCATGCCATGCTTTACAATATGAACTCACAAGAGAAAACTCAATACAATGATAGCCTCTCACAAACCTCCAGAATAAGAGCCAACACTAACCACTAACCATGTGTTTACTTTTATAGACTCAAGCTCACACAAATACAACTTGTGGTATTGGATAAAAACAATGTGACTCAAAACCATGAGCACAAAACCAATGACCTCAAAATTAATTATTTTACACAAATAATAAATATTTGCCTTATGTCTCCCAATGTTAAATACAACTTTTACAAGTAGCACCAAATAAATATTTAATGTGGTTAAACACATCAATTAAGATGCACCACAAAAGAATATGTATTTTACATAATTAAATTAATTAATGTTATGCAAGGTGAACAACACCTTTTTCCCAACACATCCACCTCCTAATTCTGATTTGGTATACCAAAAGGATGAGGATAAACTTGGGAAGATATCCCAATCTGAAAGTGACTTGCACTAGCAAGATGTAAAAGAAAATTGTAACAATTGATGAATTATATGTAATCTGTGGAAACTATAATGCAATTTTGAATTTTGGCAAATCTTTCCTTTCTTATTAAGATTGCATGAATGCGAATGGACTTGCATTTATGAATGGATTCAATAGTATGAAAAACTAATTGAATGATTAATCTGCAAACTTCAGGAGAAGTAGATTGCAACATGGTTTAGACAAGAACCAATATGGGAGATAGCCAGGAAGAAGGGAAACCTTCAAGCCACTTAGATTCTAAACTTGACAAGATGCTTTCTATTCTTCATGAGATGAGATAAAGAATTGGAACTCTCAACCATGAGGTCAGGGGTTAGCATGGACCCAGGCGAGAAGCCTATCATAGGGGTGATGGTGAGGAATGTCATGAGGACACCACCCAAAGTGAAAGCGGAGAGAATAACTCTGAAGCAAGACATGAAGAGGATAGAAGAAGTCACTTGGCTCTGGAATCATCCAGAGATATGAAAAAGGTTAGACCTCCCAAATTTGATGGGACTATAAGCGGAGATGTCACAGAGGAATGACTTACAGAAATGGAGAAATACTTTGAAATGAGAAATTATTCTAAAATCACCAAAGTGGTATGGGGAGCATACCATTTGGCAGGTGAAGCATCCACTTGGTGGATGAACAAGAAAATGAGTTAAAATTGAGATCCACAAGTCTAACTTGGGATAGCTTTGTGGAACTCTTTAGGCAAAGATGGTTACCTCAGCTATATTATGACCTGTTGATGGTGATGTTACTCACACACAAACATGAAATAAAAGTTACACAACAACCTTTATTTATCTTGAAAGATACGATGAATTCAAAGAATTCATGATCCCAAGTCTCTGTTGATTAGTTCATAATCTACTGATGTTACTCAGTGGTTGATGTGGGTTGTTGTTTTCCATTTCAAGGGGCCTTACATTGATTAGTAGATTCTATTTTCTGCAACTATGCTACATAGAAAGGTTACTCTACACAATATATTTCTTCAAATAATGTGTCTAGGTTGATATTTGCATGATTTCTACCATTATTTGTAATTCTTTGCATGATATTTTCAACACTACATGAATTTAGCTCAAATATGCTAATGATATTCAGTTATTTATGAGATGTCAGCATATTTCTCTATTCTGCTTATTATTTATCACGATTTACAGTTATGGAGGTGATTTCAATGAAATTAAGAAAAATAAATGACAAAGATAGGGTTTAAAGGATGAGATTCCTAAAATTACTTAACTGAGATCACTGATCCATATACATGTTCCGATATAGTAATGAAGAGAAGAAAACTAGAATCATACTTCACCGGGACATTCCACAAATCTGCATGATCCAATGCAAATCTTCAAAGGAAAAGTTGACAACAACATGCAATAATATGAAAGCGCTTCTATTTGAACATAGCATTCACCATTACATATCCAGAAATCAACTTGAAGATTACGTAAAGTTTACAATCAGGATATAATCTAAAGCTTCATCTCCATTCAGTATGCTTTAGAACAAGTACATTTACAATGATCTGAAGAACCTTGACATTTCAACAAGTCAATCCTCATTAGTCTCAGTAATCTGATCTCCTATATTAAACTGGTTCAGTCCAATTTTTTATGGTTGACCTCTTCCTTTTACAAAGTAAAGGGGCTCAATATATAGCTCTGATTACCCCCAATATGGTTCTGAAACCCTAGTTAATCAACGGTCCATCTTTCAAGTGCAGCATCAAATGGTGGAAACCAAATCCTGCCAAAAATCTCTGAGTAGCATACCCATACTGAGTGTAAGGATTCTGTTTAAAACCCTAACAGTCACCAAAATAACTATTGCTCCTTTTAATAATGTTTCTTTCCACCTGCATTTTATCTCTACATTGAAAGCCTTTACTCCTCCTGCTCCTCTATGATCCACCGCCACTCTGTGATGTCATCGCCATTAAGTTTCACCTGCATATTACTTTGCATCACCATCCTTATCTCTTTTCGCTTCCTTAGAGATCTGATCCACTCTTCGTCATGTCATCGTCATTAAGTTCCACCTTCTTCTACCTGCACACCTGCAAACAGACAAGAATTAAGAATCATCATTTAATAAACTAGCAAGAAGATTAAACATTACATTAAATTAGGCTGAAAGTGCAAACACAGATATCAGGTTATGAATCTATGAAAATTTGCGTATCCGAATGCATATACAACATCAAAAATGGTCGAGTCAACCATCATTGACTAAGAACATGCTATCAAGCTCTAAAATGGATTCGAAATCCTCTTGCTTTGTTTTCCCGCCTTTTTCCTTGTATCTCGCGAATGTATGTCATAAACATACAAGCGCACCGAAAATACAAAGAATTTTCTACTTTTAATTTCACTTCATGTCCGGTGCTTGTATATTTCCCCTTGCATATCAAAAATGTACATCGTAGATATACAAGCATTAAACATACAAAGAATTCTCTGTATTTGATTTCCTTTCGCATCCATTCTTTGTATACTTTGCCAAAGATACATACAAAGACCCTTGTATGTCCATTCAAACTCCAACCCTTTTGTAAACCATAGTTAATCCACTTTGGACTCCACAACATGTATATACTGAAATGCATCCTTTAATATATATTGAGTAATGATGCATCCATTTAACCAGATTTTAATCTCCCCCGAGATCTGCACTGTATGTTCACCGCAATGTATAAATTGCAATGTATGTATCAAAACATACAACTTAACTTTATTTCATAACATTTCAGTTCTGCGCATTGTATCTCTGCCTTGTATGTATCACAATGTATGTATACCACAACATACATGCAAAGTGAAACATACAAGGACTTAACTTTAATTCATAAATATTTCGGTTCCAAGCAATATATATCGCGTTGTATGTCCACTTTGTATATTTCGCACTTTTCAAACATACAATCCAAAAATACATGCAACAGGCCTGACAGACTATGCATTTCAAATTTTAACCTCGTCGGGTCCACCTTGTATGTATAAATAAAACATTAGCCAAAATGCATACAAGCCTAAAAGTATACAAACAACTTTGTATAAGCAACCCGATTTGTATATGCAACTCGATGACTTAGAAAACTCGACAACCCATTTTGTGACTAAAACAAGGACCCGATATACAAAGGACATTGTATATGAGCGACCTTGTTTGTTTTGACCTTGTATATGCAACTTGATATACAAAGGAGCTTGCATATACAATGACCTGACATACAAAGGACATTGTATATGCAACATACAAACCCAATTGTACATTTTACCAAAATACTCATAACTTACAAAATACAGGGAATTTTAAAATGGTTCAAAAAGTAACCCTCACTCATTTTTGACAAGGAGTCTACCCACATTCTGCCCTGGTACTTAATGCAATTTTTTCTTTATTTTCAACAAGGTTTGTTACTTTTCACTTCTTTTTCTCTTTACCACCAAGAAGAACAACACACACACAAGCAAAAGCAACAGCCACAGCAGGGGTCCTCATTTTGTTAAGGAGTAAAATGGGACGTGTTGTGAACATCACAACAACTAGAAACCAAACAAAACAATCAAATTAAAACCATTAAAGGAAACTGAATGAAATAAATTCATAACTTCCAACTATCTTTTCTACAAATCATCATTTAACTTGAGACTCAATGTATTCAATAAGGTGCATGAATTTTCTGATTTAGTTTAAGTGGGTGCACGTGATTAATAATCCTCATCTTGAAAATTAGTTGAACAAACCAGTGACTAACATTAGACTACATAGTTGATGTCATTCCCTCATAGCCAACTGGATAGAGCCTTGCTGCTAGCAGGCGTCCATAGCCCCAACAAGGTTATCATTACAATTCTCCTAAGTAGAACCCCACTGCCAGCGAGCGTCTATAGCCCCAGTAGAGTTACTTAGATGGCTTAATCTAGATTTTCAGTAAAATCTATTTTATTATTTTATATTTTGATAGATATTTCATAAGATATTGCAATTGTAACTTCATGATGCAAGGAATGGTCACTTGCTGAAATTAAGCTGAGAATTGCAATGGTAGCAAGGGTGACCTCTGATTTTTCACCTAATATCTACACTAGTATGTTCAACAAACCCAAGGATTTTAGGTGTGTCATTGTGAGAAACTTCCCTTGAATACTCAACCCAAAGTTATTGAATACAAAATTTCACAAGTCAAACAACTTTCTACATTCATGACAGTCACAACAAGTTATGCATAAATTTCAAATAATTAACCTGAATGATCTGAATTTTTCATTGTTTTTAGTGGTTGTTAGTCTGCTCCTTCATACTCTAAATCAAAATAAAGATCCCAACACACACAAAAACAACAAAGAAAACAAACAAAACAAGCAGATTGTACAAAAAACTAACCTACGAAAGGAAACAATAGAAAGCAAGACAAGAAAACAAAGAAAAGAAACAGAACAACTACTCTACCAAACTATATACAAACCCTACAAGGCAAATAAAATCTAGGAAAAGACCCAAAGACAACTGTATTTGCATACTTCCTTAGATTGTGTAGGAGCATCAGGGCATTAGTTATGGTTCTAATCCTAGCAAATTCATCTTTGTATTCTTAAAAATACTCATTTATTATACATTCATTGTGTTTAACAGAATAATCTCTAATTATCAGCAATTGAGGCAGCTCATCATGTTCATGATTAATACATATGCATGTCTTATCTCTCAAATTTCCATAATCAAAATAATAATCAACATTATTCATTGTGGAAAGGAGAAATACAACTCGGTGTATTTCTGGCTCTATTAGACATGTTTGTTCATTGACAGCTGGTCTTCCATTTATCTCTACACTTTCATTTATTGGTTCAATGCCTTGTCTCACTTCAAATTGAAGGATGTATGGCTCTTGATGGATTATTTCTTCATCTTTATCCAACTTTGTTCCTTCATTCTGGATATTCAGTTTATCCTCAGGTTCAGGAAATGTCTCAATGTTCTCTTCAATTCTTTCCACATCAGCATCTAAATGAGTATCTTCATCATCATAACCTAATATACATAAATTTATCATTTTTAAACCATTCGACTATAAAGGTGAAACAACTTTCAACTGATAGGAATACTCCCCTGTTTTATTTTCAAAATGACATTGGATTGGCATCTGATCATGCACAACAACTCCAAAGCTTTCTGCATCTTCAACTTTCATGAATTGTTCATCAAATATTTCACATTTTCCATCCAGTATGGCATCTCATTCCATTGTCCTGCAACATTCTTGCATTTGATCATTCAATTTAAAGAAGTCAGATAGTAAATCAACATCTATTTTCTTCTCTACAACTTCCTGGGTTACTATCATAGGAACTTCATCAACAACAATGCATTTAAATTGTTCCACCACTTGTTTACACTTCTTTATCAACTCATCTCTATCAAAACTGCTAAATTTAGATTCAGAAACATTATCCTGACAAGTGTTTAATAATTCAATAAATTTGTCTAGTGTATCAGGATCAATTTCATATTTATCTTCCCCCTCATCAAATCTTTCTTGCTGATTGTCTGATGAAGTGAAATAAGAAGCACTTTCTTCTCTAGGATTTTCAAAAGACTCATACTTGCACGCTGCCTCACCCTTATTATAAAGTAGAGAATTCCAATTCTCACCATAAAATGACTCAAGGAAAGATGTTTCACTATCCTTATCAAAAGTATTAGGATCATAATCAAAGACTTTATCCTAACAAGTGGTTTCTTCTCTACAAATTTTGAAAGATTCATACCTGCACTCTACCTCACCTTTATTATAAAGTAGAGACCTCCAATTCACACCATAAAATGACTTAAGGAAAGATGTTTCTTAATCTTTATCTTCTAGATTTGATTCAGCTATTGTATTTTCTAATCAACTCATGATTACGGATGTTGCATCCTCTTGCCGTTCCAGAATTTGAGTCTTCTCCAACATGGCCAACCAATCATTACGATCCCTTTCTGAATGCTCCTCGTCATGTAATCTGCACCAACTTTCAATCAAGACATCATCAGTGGATAAACCTAATATTTGACTACACTATATGTTTCTAGACAAATATAATTCAAAATCCTTAAAGCGGTCCACTTCAGTGTCCAGACAACTAATAACTTCTAGTGTTGTATTTGCTTGTTGCTCCAGAATTTCTTCATTTTCCTGCTAGACTTCAGCCCTGAACACATCTGGGAAAAGAATTAGTCCCCTTAAACATGAATCTATCCTAGTGAGGAAAGTTAAACAATTAATTTCACTGTGCTCCATAGTCTTGTGTACCCTGCAATAACTGGATAAACCAAAGTTAGATAAACTATGAGGATAAAGCTACCTATTCAAAGTTTCCTGAAATAAAGGAATGTTAACTTGACAATTGTCCTCATATGCATCCATCAAAATGAGACTCTATTTTCAATTTTTTAGATTTTTGAAATTTTAATGAGATCTATCATATCTCAGAATAAAACTTGAAGGCTCAGAAAATCAAACAAATCTTTGAGCTAGATCTTTGAAAAGATATAGCCAAAACCTCTTAGATAAGAGATATTTGCAGACATTCAACTCAACTAATGAAATATTTATGCAACATTTGTAGAAATCCATAGATTCCTTGTTCAGGCCCTCCTTCTAGCACCAATTTATGTTGATGGTGATGTTACTCACACACAAACATGAAAAAAAAGTTACACAACAACCTTTATTTATCTTGAAAGATACAATGAATTCAAAGAATTCATGATCCCAAGTCTCCATTGATTAGTTCATAATCTACTGACGTTACTCAGTGGTTGATGTGTGTTGCTATTTTCCATTTCAAGGGGCCTTATGTTGATCAGTAGATTCTATTTTCTACAACTATGCTACATAGAAAGGTTACTCTACATAGTATAATTCTTCAAATAATGTGTCTACAGGTTGATATTTGCATGATTTCTACCATTATTTGTAATTCTTTGAATGATATTTTCAACACTACATGCATTTAGCTCAAATATACTAATGATATTCAGTTATCTACGAGATATCAGCATATTTCTTTGTTCTTATTATTTATCATGATTTGCAGTTATGGAAGTGATTTCAATGAAATTAAGAAAAAGAAATGACAAAGATAGGGTTTAAAGGATGAGATTCCCAAAATTACTTGACTGAGATCACTGATCCACATACATGTTCTGATACAGTAATGAAAAGAAGAAAACTAGAATCATACTACACCAAGACATTCCACAAATCTGCATGATCTAGTGTAAATCTTCAAAGGAAAAGTTAACAACATGCAATAATATGAAAGCGCTTCTATTTGAACATAGCATTCACCATTACATATCCAGAAATCAACTTGAAGATTGCATAAAGTTTACAATTAGGATGTAATCTGAAGCTTCATCTCCATTCAGTATGCTTTAGAACAAGTACATTTACAATGATCTGAAGAAAGAACCTTGACATTTCAACAATTCAATCCTCATTAGTCTCAGTAATCCAATCTCCTATAATAAACTGGTTCGGTCCAATCTTTTATGGTTGACCTCTTCCTTTTACAAAGTAAAGGGGCTTAATATATAGCTCTAATTATCCCCAATACGGTTTCAAAACCCTAGTTAATCAACGGTCCATCTTTCAAGTGCAGCATCAAACGGTGGAAAACAAATCCCACCAAAAATCTCTGAGTAGCATACCCATACTAAGTGTAAAGATTCCCTTTGAAACCCTAATAGTCACCAAAATAACTATTGCTCCTTTTAATAATGTTTCTTTCCACCTGTATTTTTTCTCTGCATTGAAAGCCTTTACTCCTCCTGCTCCTCTATGATCCACCACCACTTTGTGATGTCATCGCCATTAAGTTTCACCTGCATATTACTTCGCATCACCATCCTTATCTCTTTTCACTTCCTTAGAGATCTGATCCGCTCTTCATGATGTCATCGTCATTAAGTTCCACCTTCTACCTGCACGCTTGCAAACAGACAAGAATTAAGTATCATCATTTAATAAACTAGCAGGAAGATTAAACATTACATTAAATCAAGTTGAAAGTGCAAACACAGATATCAAGTTATGAATCTATGAAAATTTGTGTATCTGAATGCATATACAACGTCAAAAATGGTCAGGTCAACCATCATTGACCAAGAACATGCTATCAGGCTCTAAAATGGATTCAAAATCCTCTTGCTTTTCTTTCTCACCTTTTTCCTTGTATCTCGCGAATGTATGTCATAAACATACAAGCGCACCGAAAATACAAAGAATTTTCTACTTTTAATTTCACTTCGCGTAAGGTGCTTGTATATTTCCCCTTGCATATCAAAAATGTACATCGTAGATATACAAGCATTAAACATACAAAGAATTCTCTGTATTTGATTTCCTTTCGCATCCATTCTTTGTATACTTTGCCAAAGATACATACAAAGACCCTTGTATGTCCATTCGGACTCCAACCCTTTTGTAAACCATATTTAATCCACTTTGGACTCCGCGACATGTATATACCGAAATGCATCCTTTAATATACATTGAGTAATGATGCATCCATTTAACCAGATTTTAATCTCCCCTGAGATCCACACTGTATGTTCACCATAATGTATAAATTGCAATGTATGTATTGAAACATACAACTTAACTTTATTTCATAACATTTCAATTCAACGCATTGTATCTCTGCCTTGCATGTATTGCAATGTATGTATACCGCAACATACATACAAAGTGAAACATACAAGGACTTAACTTTAATTCATAAATGTTTCAGTTCCAAGCAATGCATATTGCGTTGTATGTCCACTTTGTATATTTCACACTTTTCAAACATACAATCCAAAAATACATGAAATGGGCCCGACAGACTATGCATTTCAACTTTTAACCTCGTTGGGTGCACCTTGTATGTATAAATAAAACATTAGCCAAAATGCATACAAGCATAAAAGTATACAAACAACTTTGTATATGCAACCCGATTTGTATATTCAACCCAATGACTTAGAAAACTTGACAACCCATTTTGTGACTAACACAAGGACCCGATATACAAAGGACATTGTATATGAGTGACTTTGTATGTTTTGACCTTGTATATGCAACCCGATATACAAAGGACCTTGCATATACAATGACTCGATATACAAAGGACCTTGTATATGCAACATACAAACCCGATTGTACATTTTACCAAAATACTCATAACTTGCAAAATACAGGGAATTTTAAAATGGTTCAAAAAGCAACCCTCACTCATTTTTGACAAGGAATCCACCCATATTCTGCCCTGGTACTTAATGCAATTTTTTCTTTATTTTCAACAAGGTTTGTAACTTTTCACTTCTTTTTCCCTTTACCACCAAGAAGAAAAACACACACACAAGCAAAAGCAACAGCCACAGCAGGGGTCCTCAGTTTGTTGAGTAAAATGGGGCATGTTGTGAACATCACAACATGACCAAAATCTTATAGATTTCCAAAATTTGAGATAGGGTGATTTAACTGTGAACGAGTATTGGGAAAAAGTTCACTTGCCTACTCAAGTATGTTCTACAATATTAGTAGGATGAGAGGTTTCACATTCAAAAGTTTATTATGGGTTTGAATACCTAGATTAGAGGTGAAGTTGGTGTGCATGGTCCCACTTCAATGGACCGGGTTTATGAGAAAGCTATCAAACAGGAACAAAAATTGAAATCTACGTCATCTTATAGGGAAAGGAACCACAAAAAGTATAATTGGTCCCAATCCTCCCAATCTTTTAAGAAAAAGGTTAAAAAGTAGGACTTTACTAAGAAAAGTGATAAAGGGTCCAAGAACAAGAAAAATGAATCCAAGGGTGAAAAGAAGGGCAATAATAACTCCAAGTAAAATGGAGATAATTTAGGGAAGCCTCATGAAAGGTGAGGACCCGTGGGAGGGTGTTATTCATGTGGTGGTGATCATTATGCCAACTAGTTTCCTAATAAGATGCAGGGAACTCAGCCACACAGAAAACCTTTACCCTTTCAACAGGCAGCATTTCAACAACACATACATGCAACCCTGGATAATAGGCAAGTTGAATATCAAATCACTCCTATTAAAACTATAGGTATTTTATTTGGGTTTCTAATTTCAGATTTGATAGATATTGGTGCAATAGAATGTTTTATTTCCCCTAAAGTTTTAACTAAAATTTCTAGAAAAGTTGGATACATGGCAAATACTTGGTCAGTTGAATATGCAAATCAGACCAAAGCTCAGGTAGAGCAATGCTTGTTTGAGGCTAAGGTTGAACTTTCAAGTTTATCCACTAAAGTGAATCTTTATGTAGCCCCATTAGCCTCATATGATGTTATCCTTGGGTTTAACTGGTTATGGAGACATCAGGCTAAGGTGGATTGTTATGCCAAAACAATAGAATGTCTAGATGACCTCAAGAATAAATTCTTTTTGGAAGGTAACCCAGGAGAGGTTAAACTAAGACAAATCCCTACCCTACAAATGAAAAGAGCTTAAATAAAAGGATGCCAGCTCTTTGTTGTTAAAATGGAAGAAATAAATAGTCTTAAGGAAAGTAATTTCCAGATAATTTGATGTTTTATGAATCTCAGAAACTCCAAGGAGTTGAGAAGAGGGATTCCATAGATTAGGAAAGATCAGATATGGATAGGTACCCTTTTCTTAGAGATTTTGAGGATGTGTTTTTGGATGAGCTACCAAGATTGCCTCCTAAAAGAGCTTTTGATTTCTCTATAGATATAATTCTAGGTTCAGAACCTATATCTAAATTTCCATACAAAATAACCACAACTAAGTTAATGGAGCTAAGGGCTCAATTGCAAGAATTGTTTGATAAAGGATTGATAAGACCTAGTGTGTCACCCTGGGGAGCACCAGTATTTTTTGTGAAAAAGAAAGATGGTACATTGCGGTTATGTATAGATTACCACATGCTAAATATCCATTACCCTGCATTGATGATCTCTTTGATCAAATGTGAGGGGAAACTATGTTTTCTAAGATCAATCTTCAATTCGAGTACCATCAATTATGACTAAAAGATGAGGATATTCACAAAACAACCTTTAGAACAAGGTATGGGCATTATAAATTTACTGTCCTACCCTTTGGATTAACAAACACACCTGCAACATTTATGAACTTAATGAATAGTTTGTTTAGAGACTGCTTTGACAAGTTTTTCCTTATTTTTCTTGATGATATCCTAATCTAGTCTAAGAGTGAGGAAGAACACCTTCAACATTTAAGGATTGCTCTTTAGAGGTTAATAGAGCTTAAATTGTATGACAAGCTCTCTAAGTGTACTTTGTTTCAAAAGGAAGTAAAATATTTGGGTCATATAATTTCAGCTAAGGGAATAGATGTGGACCCGACCAAGAAATGTGCATGAGGTCTGAAGTTTAATGGGCCTAGTAGGTTATTATAGAAAATTTGTAGCAAAATTTTCAAAAATTGCTTATCCTATTACTTCCTTGCAAAGAAAAGGAAAAAGATTTGATTGATCAAACAAGTACCAGGAGGCATTTGACCAACTGAAGGAAAGGTTGACTACAACACCTATCTTGAAGGTACTTGACCCGGAAGGCCATTTTGTAGTCATTACTGATGCCTGAGGGGAAGGCTTAGGTGGTGTACTTGTCTAGGATGGATAGGATATTGCATATGAATCTAGGAAACTAAAAACTTATGAACAAAACTATGTCGCTCATGATTTGGAATTGGCAACAGTAATTTATGCACTGCAAATGTGGAGATACTACTTGCTTGGGAAACCCTTTGAACTAAAAATAGACCATCAAGGACTCAAATATCTATTCACTCAACCGTACCTAAATGCTCACCAAAGAAGGTGGTTAGAATTAATCTTAGATTATGATTTTGAGATTAAATACATTCAAGACAAGGAAAACTGAGTGGAAGATGCCGTAAGCAAGAGAAGGCATATCTCATCAATGATCTCCATACATTTTGATTTTAAGAATCAGGTATTACAAAAGTCTAAGGGAGATGAGTATTATGAGCAGGTAAAATAGGCTCTTTTGGAGAATCCTTAGGATCCAAAATATGATGGATTTTATCTTGAACTAGATGGGTTATTGAGGTATAAAGGAAGGATGTATGTTCTGAACTCTGAGGAGTTAAGGAATATTATGTGGAAAGAGGTCCATTCTGTACCTTATTCAGGACATCTTAGAATAACAAAGTTACTAGCTGATGTGAAGCCCTTATATTTTTGAAAGGAAATGAAGAGGGATGCTGCAAGGTTTATAGCTTGATGTCTAGAATGCCAGAGGGTTAAGGTGGATCACCATCACCCGGCATGACTTTTATACCCTGATGAAAGTCTAGAATGGAAGTGGAAAATCATTAGCATGGATTTTGTGCAAGGACTTCCTATGTCAAGGAACATACACAATGCTATTCTGGTTGTGGTGGATAGACTCACCAAGGTGGCATTTTTTATACCTAGGAATTTGATAGATGGGGAACCAGTCATAGCCTACAAAGTTGTGCAAGAAGTTTTCAAATTGCATGGTATTCCGGAGAAGATTATCTCAGATAGGGATACCTGTATGACATCAAGATTTTGGCAAACCTTCCTCACTTGGAACACAGTTGAATATAAGATTTGCATATCATCCCGAGACTGATGACCAAACTGAAAGGGTAAACCAAGTGTTGGAAGATATATTGAGAATGTATTGCATGGATCAGCAATACAAATGGGAAGATTATCTTCCTCTTATGGAATTTTCCTATAACAATTCCTATCATTCCATGATTAATATGGTTCCATTTGAAGCATTATATAGAAGAAAGTGTCGAACTCCTATAAGTTGGGATAAGCTAGAAGATAGGATTAGCCTTGGTCTAGAAATGTTGTTAGAAATGGAAGATCAAGTCCATCTAATTAAGAAAAGGCTAGCTGAAGCCAATGATAGGAAGAAAAGTTAAGTGAATGCTAAACACATCATAAGGCACTTCTCAGTGGGAGAAAATGTCCTAAGGGTCAAACCATAAAAGAGCTCCATTAAGTTTGGAAAGTCATCCAAACTAGCTCCTAGATATGTGGGTCCCTTCGAAGTTCTCGAAGAGGTCAATCCAATTGCATATAGGATTGTTCTACCACCAACTCTTGCCATGATACATAATGTTTTCCATGTTTTCTATTTAAAAAAGTTTGTTTTAGGAGATAATCATGTTCCTATTCTTGATTGGAATGCCATACAGGTGAAAGACCCAGGGGTGGTAGTGATCGAGCCCATCAAGGTGCTCGAAACACGTAAGCTATGCTTATGTAATAAAGAGATAACTCAATGCAAGTCCAATGGGACCAGTATGCAAAAGAGAATGCCACCTAGGAGAATTATGAGGATATTTATAAAAGATTTCCCCATCTCTTTTAAAACTTTTTACTATGATGAGTAAACACTTTTTCTTTATGTTGGTTTGATCTTTGGAGACACTAAATCATCGGGGATGATGATTATTACAAGGGGAGATATGTTACATCCCCAACTTTTGATTAAGTTTAATCTTAATTTTATGTGGTAAAAAGGATAAATAATCAATCTTAGATAAATGATTTGATGTTTGTGGAAAATTTCAAGTGAATCATTGATTATATGGATTGCAACTAATGTTTAGATTAGACATGAGATTACATGTTGTGAAGATTATCTTATTATAATGTTTTATTATTTAATGATAATACACTGATCATGGTTCTATGGTTGTGAGTTTAACCAAGAAAAGAATTTTCCTTCAAGAGTGGAAGGAGAGTATCACCTAGGAGAAGGAATAGATGTTGTGGAAAAGGCTAGGTTGCCATCTGAGTATCAAAATTATTCTTGTTTCCTTGTTTAAGTTAAACTCAATTGGACTATAGTAGTCATGTCTATTTACATTTTATTGACACCACTTAACTTGATTGACTTAATGATGTTCTTAGAACATTAGTATAACCTAGTGAAAATGTTGTCGGTGTCAGAGATTTCCTATGTTATTGCTTAATATTATATTATTTTTTTTTATTAATGTTAATTATTTCCTTTAAGTCTAAAATAGCAACATGGAGGAGTGAGTCTCAACCCCAAGTCATATCTTGATATCATCACCAATATGATTGATGATATCATCTTGATGATATTCTGAATATTTTAATACCCTTATAATATCATATAGATATCTATGATATCTTTTAAGTTATAAATGATATCCATTTATAGTCGAATTGAATATTGTCAAGTTGATAAGTGTTACTCATTCGTGGGAACGTGCCCATAATCCATGAAGAGTGGAAGAGTGGGTAGTTCCACAATGATAACACAATATTTGTTATGCCTTGTGAAGAGCCCGTGAAGGCAGTTTGGAGTGGAGTGGATTGTTATCCACTATGGGAAGGGAGAAATGGTTTTTCTTTTCTCAACCTTATGGAAGAGGAAGTAGAGGGTTTTCTTGGACATAGTGGAAAAAGCTCTCAAGGAAAAGGGAGGAGATTATAGTGAGGTCTGTGGAAGACCAAAGAATGTCTTATATAGAGGGTTCTACATCAAATTCAAAAACTTTATAAGGTATATGTTTTATATATGTAAGATCTTATCAGTATACAATGATACCTCTATGTATTAATGGCTATGATAGTTCTTAAGACACTGTTGATTTAAACTAATCTTTATTAGGTTGAAAGGCCGATAGTTTATCATACATTGCTTAGTAGTAGAAACTAATCCTTGTTGGGTAGAAGGTCGATAGTATACTAAACACTACTATGGCAGTCTAGTAAAAACAAACCCATTGGGTCGTAAGACCGAGGGTATATAATGACTACTATGTTGACACATTTAGAGGCCATGATGTTGGCCAAGGTGGTATATAATGAATATTGTGTTGATATACTTGGAGGTCACTATGTTAGCCAATTTATTTGAGACTAAGCTATTTAAAACACTTGATATTGTTGTTAGTAAATGACTATGAATGCTAGTGAAGAACAAGAAGTAGTCATGATAATTACTATCTTGCATTACAAGGCATACAATATATTATTATTGATTATGATTGTGTTGTAGCACAATATGGAATGATTGCTACCTATGTTCAACCATAAATCTTGTGTATATATCTTAGGTCTGCAAACTTGAGTGACAAGGTATTAATGTATGAGTCCCACATAGTGGACTATATTATATGTGGCTTAAGAAGAAACCAATCTCTACAAGATGCTTCTTGAAATGGTTGTGAAAGAATAGCTAGAAAATAGAAACCTTTGTTATTATATTGTATGAAGTGCATAATAAGTTTTGAATAGTAGGAAGGTAAAGTCCGAATGATAATTAACCGGGATTGGTTAAAGAGTTGATATATCAAATAAGTGTATATTATTTGAATATTTCTTCTACTTACAACAATAATGTTTTGGAAAAGAGATATAGGGTGAAATAACCCTTCTTGAACATTTAGACTTTAAGTCTATTTTATATAGTTCATTATTGATATTATCAAATATAATGGAAAGATGTGATATTCAATGTAGATTTGTCAAGAATATTTGATATAAGATGGTCATAGAACCTTAGATCAGAAAAGGTCTTAATAACTGAAACCATGAACCTTTAAACTCTTTTAAAAAGAAAGAGCAGGAATAGAGTGACATGGAGTCACAGGTTCCCTGTCGCATAGGCAAAAAGATAATTAATGAATGCACTCCTAGATTCAGAGTCACAAGTCCAAGTTAGTTGGACTAATGGTGAATTGAACCTATCTTTACTGTGACCTAGAGGGGTCAAACTATGAACACTATAGGATGACACAAATTATAAGTTGAGTCAAGGTGTGTGAACATTCGACTTTGTTCATTGCAAAACATTTATGTATACAAATCTTTGGCCAAAGTAATGCATATGTCTCTTCATGCATTAATCGGTTCACTGTGCTCCAGATGACATAATGCTTCCAGTAGTGTCATACATAGTTAGAGTGGATCTATAGTTGTATGACCTCGAAGTATTATGAAGGACATAACACTAGATACTCAAATGGAAAACCTAATGGTTCCTCATATCTATTCCCTTCGTGAAGGGTAGGACCACTTCCAAGATGGAAGTTGAGCGGGGAACCACTGGTTTGTGGTTGGAGGAAAAGCACTTTGGTGATGTTCTCCTTCCCAAGCAAAAGACAAGTCTAGACTTATGAAGACAAATGTCAAAGTTCTGGATGTAGTACATTATTTTATATGACTTGATAGTCAAACATTATGTGTAAATGTATCATTGATGCTATGAGCAAAATATTGTAAATGTATAGTGAAAGGAATTCACTAGTATGTTATCTTTGGAATTGTTGTAAATTTCAGTTTTGAAATATCCAAAAAGATATGCATATTAATTTTTGTTTATGAAGTTGATTATTACTTTGCCTAAATATTATTATGTTAATCATGACCTTGTACTTAATGGTAATTAAGTTGGTTAATTTTGGGTAATGAGAGTTGGCTTGTTACACAAACTGAAGTGGAATGCATGCATGAAAACATTATAGGGTCACCTAGGGGTCACCCATTTTTCTAGTAGGGTCACTGAGGGGTTGCCTAGGGGAGATATATGGGTGACCTAGAAAGGAGAGGTCCTGGGAGTGATTTGAAGGGCTAAGAATTTTCTTGTGAGGCTATAGATGCCATCTAGCCCTTGAAACTAGCCAAATTTGTGCATATGAGTGGATCTCCCTGTTTACTAGGAAATATCTCCCTTGGGAGATCTAGGATCTCTTTAGGGAGATTTGAAATTCAAAGGGGGTGACCTAGAAAGGAGGAAATGGGTATTGAACTTGATGGTTGGAGATGGTCTAGGAGGTCAATTAAGGGCCTCTAGAAGGTTGAAATGGTTTAAAGGGACTTAGGGAAGGTGAATTTCCCATGTTACGATGCTAGTAGGCCATGTTGATAGGGACAAAAAGTGAAAAAAGATGAATTATCAGCAAAGGGGAAGTGAAGAACGAACATGACCTTGAAGGGTTAACTAGGAGGTAGGAGAAGAACAAATGAAGTGAAGGAAGTCTGTCCATATGTCACCAAGAAGAATATTTTTGAGAGGTCATATTTACATGCTTAGGATTATAGCTCATCATCAAATCATCATGTAGGCTCATGCATTTTTCTATTGTTTACATATTTGCCCCCTTGAGGATAGTAGTCTACATGAAAGGTAGGTACAATTCTTGAACTAGGCCTTACCTGTTGTTGATTTCCCACAATTGTACCTACAATAATAAGCATTAGTTCTACATTTAAAATGTTTAAAATGAGTATTGAAATTGGAATGAGTGAAGGTATCATTGTTTACATTGTAAGTATACCTAAGTTGGTTTGCTTCTCCATGGGAACCTGCAAGGATGGAAACATGCAAAATGAGGGTGCACGAAGAATAAAAAAGAAACAAACACCCTAAGATGCATCAAATTAAGCTACACTAAGAGAACATGAGAGACAATAAATTTGAGAAAAAGAGGTCAAACAACAAAAGAAAAAGTTTGATTCTAACTGTAATCTTTTTTTAGTGATGTATTTGACACTTTATTTTTCCCTAATTTTGACACTAACCTCATCATTTTATTATAATTTTTCAAAGGATATATGCTTTTTTGTGGAATTTTGCAAGTTTTACAATGTTTTTTATATTTTCTATGTTTATAGAGATATGACATGACTCTTTATGTGTAATAGGATATGTGCATTTGATGGAATGCTACTCATGAGAAGTCATGGTTCGCTAATGCTTATGAGGCCCTAGCTTCAGGAGATCATGCTATCCTGAAGAGAGAAAGATTAGATAGGGTATCCAAAGTTCTGGTGGTTCATCCCTCATCTCATATTTGTTGTGACATTTTGACTTATTTGGATGCATACAAGAACACCTTTAGGTTCCCTGAGGTCTTCAAGGAGTGCACTACTAATTTGTTTGATGTGTATCATATCTTTAGAGTTCCTGTGAAAGGGCAATAACTTATCCTACCTAAGAGTAAGTCAGATAGAGAGAAATAGTTGGGTAGCATGGGATTAAGTCACCCAGGAGATCAAACAGGGGTACAACTTATATCTTGACTAGATTATCAAGGGATAAGGGATGTTTGAGACTTAGGTGGCATTAAGCACCAATCATTTAGCATGTGGAGTAGGGTACATTATTTTCATGGGGACTTGATATCCTTTCTATGGTTTATCAAGATTTTTATCGCATCATGAGGTGAGGGGCACTTACATTCAACCACCCCGCTCTAGTTATGTCGATCTTTGAACACATTAGACCATTCTAGAGGAATATATCACTCCCAGATCCTAGATTATTGAGGGCTACATGATGGGTTCATCTTGGTTACTTTGATGCTAGTACACATATAATGGCTACTCTCACCAATGAAAAAGTATTCTTGATCCCTACATTGACAAGGAGGGTTTATGGCCTTTTGACATCTAGATTTGAGACTTTTATAGAGGTGTGATTCACTTGTCAGATAGACATAGTTCAATTGAGGCACACCACATCAATTTATTCCTTCAATAGCTAGGAAATGATATTCTAGAGGACTTGCCCACAATTCCTATTTTCTATAGGTCTATTTAGGAGATGGGTGACGTCGAGCAGAGGGTGGCTATTTACACTCCATTGAAGCTTAGAGTTCCAATTGCTAGAGTGGCTCATGATGTGAGACATAGACAAAGGCAAATGAGAGGGTCTCAATATTAGAGGTTGATAATCATGGAGGAGATTGAGGACCATACTTATGAGGACTACGATCCTGAGAGAGAAGATAATGATGAGGAGCATGTCGAGGGGGTAGCACTAGAGGTGACTCCTCCTAGACACAATATGGCTCATTCTCTATCTAATTAAGACATGAAACTTCATGATTCTACATGTGGAAGATTGGTGATCCTCATAAGGATATCTTTCCATACTTTCTTTCATCAGTTCACCTCTTTCATGGGCTTGGTCTTTAATTAACACACCATCCTTTTCTTTCTCCCTAGGTAGTGCCAAGTAGTGGAGGGATCTTTTTGGTAATGCTTCGGTATAATTAGTGGTCTTTGCTATAGGTTATTCATAGGAGTGTTGAACACATTCAAAAACTAAGAGGGGAGGTGAATCAGTCTTATCTTAAACTTTAAAACAATTCTATTTGCAGCTTTAACATCAAATCATATTAACTAAAAGAACAATAGAAAGTAAAGCATGCACCACACAAGGACACCAAATTTTTTATGTGGAAAACCCAATGAGGGAAAAACCATAGTGAGGGTTAACTAACAATATATGAAGCTCATTGCTTATAAAAATTACAATTTTGTTTTACAGCTGACTTCCTAATGAAGCTCACTGCTCCTTAATGGACTTGTAGACTAAGGTGCACAACCTTAGGGTGAGATACAAGGAATTTCTAAAGAGAATCATTGTATGATAGAAAGATACATAAAAATTACAATGAGAACATGAACATGAACTGTTGTAAAGGAGACATCTAACATATATTGATGTTGCAGTCCCTTTTTTACACAATTACTCCATCATACTAACTTTACACACTTCATACTTAACATACTCCTCAATCTATCCTCAATACTCTCACAAATGATTTTGTTCTTCTATAAATACTCTCTGCAACAACTCAAAACCCAAATTAGGTCTGCTCCAAGATGACCTTTAGATGAAACATATGATACTACATAGGTCAGCACTAAACATATACATTATGAAGAGAAAATAAGTTGTAGATCACTACAGATGGCATAACAAGGCTCAAATACATCATAACACATCCTTCAAAGTAAAATTAACTAATCAGGATCAACCACAAATGAAGGAAACCAGACTGTCAGCCCAAACAACATCAACACTGCCAATTGTTCATCTTTACACCACCAGGGAGAAACCAAAAACATCATGCAGATCAAGGTGTGAGAAACATATTTTATCAACAGTATCCTTACAACCTTCTTCTAAAGTATTTGATCATTATATGTTATCGTAAGAAGAGAAACATATTGAACTGATGAAAACAAAGCATCCCAGAATGACTATGACACATCAATACATAGGATATCACATTGTGGTTTACCAAAACATCTAAAACACATATGGATGCACCCATACACCACTCTAAATATATCCCCAAGTTTACTCGGCCATATCTATCACTCTAGAGGAATGCAGAGCATTCTAAGATGCTTAACATATTTATAAAACAATCTAGAGAATAGACACATATAACTCTTGTTTTAGAAAATTTTATGAAATGAAATTCTAGGAATAAGTTCTTTGCTAACTACCAAATTTAACTCTAGAACTGGACAACTAGATCATGCAATGCAGAGGAATGTGTACCAAAAAATAGGGTCACAGACTTAGGAAAATATGTGGTTTTTACCTTAGATAGCTTCTCTCAACAACACAAGTATAAATTTGACCACAATCCATCAAGTACTATGCTTCCAAACATCTCAGCATCTGCTAGGTCTTCCAGACTAACTTGCATTAAACATGTTGACCCCATGTCTTAACTGTGTCAAACCATCTCTCTCAAATCTTCCACTGTCCATCAACTACATCAAACTATCTCTAATCGTTTCTCAACCTCTTCAACTTCTATACAAGATCTCTATACAATAATGACCTTAAGTTGACACATATTGAGTTAATGTCAATGAAAACACATATTGCCAACAATCTCCCCCTTTATCATTGATGGAAAAATGCATTTATCTGCAAATATTCTCTCCCAACTAATAAGGCAATCATCAACACATTCTCCTCCTTTGACATCAAGGACAAAGGGCATACTATATTCTACTTAAAACAACCTAAAAACTATATGAACTCCCCCTTACTGTATGGTTTCTACAAACAACACTCCCTTGAGATGGAGATGCCCCAAAAAATGATGCTATATAAATAGTATTTTAACCAAGAATGACACTACAAGCCTCTGTAAGTCTATACAAAGCCAAAATTTTCTTATCTACAATACTCTTACAACTCACTTAGAATGTAGAATGCATTTGTAGATTACCTTGATTTGGGCAAGAGTAGATACCCAGTTTGCTTTTGCTGAGGGAAGAATGTGATTTTGACATTCAAATTGCATGCATAAATCCTCAACCTCATCTACACTATTTGGAGCCTTCATTTTCTGATCAATCTTTTCTTCTTCAACTAGCAACCCGGATAACAAAGCAAGTCTCAGGTTGACTACTTCCCTTAGCTGACAAAATTGTTTCTCTATTTGTTCTCTTTGATCTTGAAGCAATGATAACTGCACATGAAGCTTTTATATTTGAGCTCTTATTGATCCATCCTTATCCTTTGATTGATCATATATCCCAGCCACTTGCGTAATCTATGACTCAATGGAGTCAACCTGATCTTTGATGTTCTTAGTGGAATTTGGCCATTTCAAACAAAACAGATATTAAGAAGTGACTTCATCCATACTGTAGACACCTAAAAATGTCTTCACCATCTAATCGACCTCTAACATCACCAAATGCATCAATTTCCCTTCTAATCAATTAATTAAAATTTTATTTAATTAATTATCCCTTTCCAACACCTGGTTTCCCATCATTTCATCTTTTAGAATTGAATTAATTTAATTAATTCAATAGTCTAACTTAGCCAATTAATTAAATAAATGTGCAAATATTTATTTGATTAATTCCCCCTTTCCCCTAAACCTAATTAATTAGATAAATCATGTTTATCCAATTAATTTAACCTACTAATCAACCTATCCCTACCCTAGTCAATTAAATATCAATTATTTAATTACCTAGCCTAGCCTACTTCACCCTAGACCTAGGATTAATTAAATAAAACATTATTTAATTAATCTTAACCCCTCATTAACCCATTCCCTAATTTTTTTCAGCCATATTAATTAGGCTAATTACCCTGATTAAAATGGTCAAACCTAGCTTAACACCTTTCCCCACATCCTCCAAATAAAAAATTGAAATATATGCCACATAAATCATTTTTTATACACATATGTCAAACATCTCATTAATAACCTCTTACACCCCTTACACATGTCATAACTCATTTATTTCCACTCTTCCCTAAATCAAATTTTAATTCATTTTCTCTTCCCCATGTGAATTTTAAATTCACATCTAATCCATCTCACCCAACCTCATTTAATTCACCCCTTTCCCAAGATGAATTTAAAATTCATCTTTATTCACAACCCTCCATTTTTGGAGATTAAATTAGGCCCTCCACATCACATGCATTCACAACCATTGATCTCTGAAATCAATCTCCACCCTTGGATCAAATCCTCTCCCAAAAAGCCTTTAAATACACCATCTCTCAAGCCATTTTAACATCCACAATTTGAGCAAAGTTATCATGCCAAAATCTCTCCTGTTGAGCTAGTTTATTAGTGAAATGTAGGTTTTTGAGAGCATTTCACATTGTCCATGGTCATCTTGGGTAAAGATAGAGTGTTTGGGTGCAACACTCTCCACCCTATCTAGGGTTTGTGGATCACATTGGAAGGTATAACACTTGTTTTCATTGCATTTGTTTATGTTTTACTTTCATTTTGATTTCCATAAACTACATTGGCATGCCCAGTGGGACCCACAAGGTCCAAACTAACATTTTCTTTGAGTTTTTGGTGTTTGAAGGTGTGTTTTTGTAGGTCCTAGTGCTAAATATCCTCTGTTTGGTGCCATTTTCCCATGCATTGGCACCATTTCTACTAATAGTGGCATTATTTTTGACTGTTTCAGTACTATTTCTGCATGACAAGCCCACTCACTATTGACTCAAATCTTTTAATGTTTTTCTTGTTTTCTGTTGTTTTTAGCATCTTTTTCTCTCAGTTTTTGTAGGAAATATGAAGGGACAAGGGGAAATATATGGAAAATTTTCTTTAAGACTCATTCAATACTTTAGTTTCTAACCCTTGTTTAGTTGGTTTGATAAAATGTTATTCGATGCATTATTTGTGGTATTTTAGTGTTATTGGGCTAAGAAATAACCACTAACCTTGTGTACACAAGCATTTTTGCAACTAAACCCTATCTTTTTGAAGCCTTGACCATCACTACATCATTTTGGCACTATCTGACCTCAGGTCAGTGCTATCTACTATAGCAATCAGGTAAACAAAGGTAAATAGTATTTTAGTGCTAATTTAGCATTCTATGGTGCTTTTCTATATTCTAACGCCATTTTAGTTCTCTGTGGTGCTTTGTAAAATTTTAGCATTCTTTTGTAGTTTTGTGGTGTCTTCCTATATTTCTGCGCTATTTTGTACTTTAGCAATGCTATCTATCTGTAGAAGTTAGATCATTTTGTTAGTAGCCTGTGGTTCTGTTTGCAGTTTCTTTGGTGCCATTTCAAAGTTTCGTAGCACTTATTTGTTTGTTTTAGTGCTATTTTTTGTACTGAGTTTGGGATCTATGCAGGTTGCTGACTGTGTTTTACAGGTTAAAATTGCTTGTCCAAGACCATAATCTGAAAACTACTAACATCTTTACAGGGGTTTATTATCTTAGAAAACATTTTATCTTGGTTCACCTAAAATGAGCCTTTGCTTTCTTATCTTAGAAAACATTTGGGTTTGGTGCATTAAAATAAATCTTGTTTGCAAACAATATTAGGCACACTTCATTTTGGGCTTTAAAAAAGAACATTAGCAATTGTTTTCCGTGTCTTGTGCACTTGCATGTTTTTGTTACCCAAGGGATAGAATCAAAGTATCCTCTCCCCTCATCTTCAAAAGGATCTTGGGTGAAGAGAAATGGTTCTACTCTCTTTTTCTTTTTAGGAAGTGGGCCTACTCTTGAGACACATCCTCAAGGAGAACTCATTTGTGACCCCAAGCGGTACTTTCATTCAATCTGCTATATAAATTAGGATAAGGCAAAAGCCAAGTCTAAATCGGTATAAGTGCTTACCATATGGTTCTAGCTTGAAAGGAAGTCGTACCTAGTGTATATGAAACTCCTAATAGAGCTAGTCAAAACTATAAGTGGTTTACCAGATGCTCATAGCATGCGAATCCCCTGAATGGTCCCCCTCTAAACTGATGGAGTCAGGTTGCCATTGATGTCAAAAAGGTATCCTCAGTTTGTTTGATGTCATCAGGACTTGGTTGATCAGGTTTGGCCTTCAATGTGTTTCTTATGTTCCTTGGTAAGTGAAGTCATGAGGTGATTTGTTTAGGGTTGTCAAGTGTTGACAAATGTTCATCATTCATGTTGATCAGGTTTGGCCTTCAATGTGTTTTCTTATGTTCTTTGGTAAGTGAAGTCACAAGGTGATTTGTTTAGGGTTGTCAAGTGTTGACAAATGTTCATCATTCATGTTTGGACAAATGTTCATCATTCATGTGTGCTCATCTTTGTTTGGATAGAGTTTGCTTAGAAGTTGTGATTCATTTCATACTTGATGAAGTGCATATCATGTTTGGTTATGCAGTGTAGAGATACATACTTGTTAAAGGATCAGGAGGAGCAAAGAGTTCACATCATCCTGTGTAGAGTTTATATCATCTTATATATTATTGATTACATCATCTTGTATGTTGTTATACCTCATGCTATGGTAGTTTTATTTGATGTTTTGGTGAGTGGTTTTGAAGGTATACCATGAAGTGCATATTGTCTTGATCTACAGAGTTCATGTTGCTTGGAGTTGATTTGAGGAGTTGAATTGTTACTTCATAACATGAGTTTAGTGTTGATATTGCTTTGATGAAGGTGTCTTTCTTTAATGATGATCCAGGACATCAAGAAAATAGATCACAACATCAAGAATGATATTTTAATCAAGAGAATATATGATTGGAATTAAAAATTCTCAGTTGTATTCACTGTGATTGGTCTGCCATTCTTGGAATACAGAGGTACCAAAGTTTTGCAGAGAGTTAGTTTTGATGCTCATGGTGGTTAAATGATCGGAGTTCAAATAGTTCATCTTAAGTGTTTCTTAAGTGTTTCTTGATACACATCATAATAAAAAGCACTTTGTTTTAAAAGGATATTGACTTGTTACACAGGTCACGGGCCACTTAAGTGGCAGCCTAAAGGGGTAAAGTGTCATTGGACCACCGGCCCCTTTAAACTTGTTAACCTGCTACATTGAGGAGCTCGAGCGGGAGATGCATCAAATGTTTTGTTTAAAAAAAATTGTCAGTGCCAAAAGTAAATCATGGTTTCCATTTAAAAGTCATGGATTTGTGCGGAGATAAAAGGGGAGCTCGATGGAAGTTTATTTGTTGGTGGAGAGTTTTAAAGAGTTTTAGTTTTTATTGCCAAAAGACTTTAAGTGGGGTTCAGATTTTCATGGGCTTAAGTTTAGAAGATTTTTTTTGAAAGATGTGTGAATTATCTATAAATGGCCCTGTTTCTAAAGTTTAGAAACTTTCTCTAAAATTTCTATTTTATTTGTTTTTTAATGCATGAAATAGAATATGGAAAGTATATAAGTTTTTGTAAGGAGTTTTTAAAGGAGATGGTGGATTTTTTTTAAAGCAATTTTTTTTGGGAAATTATTTCTAAAATTTTCTTCCAAGCCATTGAAGAAATAAGTGAAGATTTTTTATATGAAGGGTTATTTTTTGCAGAGATATGTTTTGGAATATGGAAGGTTTGGAGATGTTTTTTTTTTGTAGATTGAAGAATACAAAGGATATTGTTTTTACAAATGAAGATAAATTTGGAGACAAAAGAATATCAAGGATATTTGTTTTTGAAATTGAATATCTTTTTTAAAGAAGTTTTATACAGGAGCAAAATGATTTTTTGAAGATTTTTTATTGTACAATTTGAGGAGTTTTTGAAAAAAAAATTTCTTACAGGAATATCAAGAGATGAATTTTTTAAGGAACAAAATGTTTTTATTAATTATTTTGTGAGCAGGGCATTGGGTGAAGTTTTTAGTTTTGAAGATAATATTTACAAAGAAGAGAATATAAAAAATTCATTTCAAGACATTGAAGAAAATATCAGAGATTTTATTTTCTCCTACAAGGCAATTTTTTTATTGAAGACAAAATGTTCAGATTGAAATGAATATGAAAGGTCAATGAATTTTTGAAGAGGATATTTGGAGAGGAAAGGAATATGAAAAGATTTTCAAGTACATTGACGGTGTGTGATGTGGATTAATATGGAGTGTTGAAGATATTTTAAATATGAATCATTGTATGTGAGATTGTTTTTGTGCAGAAATGGATCAAACATAGTATGAGGACATCATGCAATAAACTTACAGATTGAACCATGAAGATAAAATGCAGGTGAATATGCATTAGGTGAATCAAATTTGCAGAGATAAGAGTGTTGTAAAGATGTGTAAAAGGAATTGTTTTGTATGGTCTTAACTTGAAAATCAAATAGGAGGTATAATGGTGTATGATGAAACACAGGTTACATAATGGTGCAAATCAGATTGAATAGCAATCAATTCTTGTACATAGAATTTTAATGATGGTAATTGTCTATGCCAGTGAGGCACAGTATGCCAGTGAGGTTTATAGGTCAATGAGACCTTAACATTTGTCAGTGAGACACATATTGTAGCTAGTGAGGCTTCTTTGTAGCTAGTGAGGCATGTTTTATCAGTTAAGCTAGTGAGGCACTTTTGGATTGGTTTTTCTACCCCTGGAGGGTTTTCCACTCGGGCAATTCTTGTGTCTTGATTCATATTAATCTTCTTTCTCTGTGTGTATGTTTTACTAATGAGTTTATTGGTTTTCATTCTCAGTTATGTGCATATGTGTTTAACAAAGTTATGTGCATATCAATGATAGCTTTCTCTCCTTGTGCTTTGCAAGATAAAGTTTTAAAAAAGATTTGTAAATTCACACAACACTGATTCACCCCCCTCTTAGTGTTGTCCTTGACTCCTACATAAACACCATTTGTTTTAGAGGCCAAAAAACTTCTACTTGTTGGCGCAGGGGGTCAGAAGATAGACCTCTAAAGTTGTCCCACACTCTTGCAACTCAAAGTAGAAATAACAAATTTCTTGAGATCTTTGGGTCTTTAGAAATTTGAAGCTGTCACCAAGCTTCTAAGTTATCTTCTTTAAGTAAGTACAGCTGGAGAAATCCAAGTGGGAACTCAACAAGTATTGTCCTTGCTTCGTCTTAGGTTGTACATGCTTGATAAATTTTCACATCTTTCACAAACAAAACCTTTGGCCATTGTGTTCTCTTTGTTTGGAGTGTCTTCAATACTTGCTAAGAAACAACATCATTAAACCACCATTACAACATTTGACAAACATTTGACCTCCACAAAATCTAAATTTGACATCAAAACCCACATTTTCCAAAGCATCGACAACCACTGCCTTGTTTTGGTGCCATTTCACAAATCCCTGGTACCATTTCTCATTGTTTTGGTGCCATATACTTGAGAATTGGTGCTATTTATAGATCAACTTGCACACAGCCCTAGAAAATTGTTTTGGGACCTCCTAAACCTACACATGAAATATCCATATTCACCTTGCTAAAATACATCAAAACCATAACCATTTTGACCCAAAATTTTCATCCATATTCCCATTTAGACCTTAGAGAATAACCATTTTCACTATTGGATCCTTCATCATTCTATTGAACCCAACCATAATCCATTCACTTCCATAGCTTTTCATCCCTCTTGATTTTTTTTAACTTTTGGACCTTAATCCATCATCCTATAAATTCAATCCCAATTTCCTCCACCCATCCTACATGAAAAACATCCAAAAATCTCATAACCAAAACATCAATCAAAAACATCAAACAATACCAAAGATCAGATCCCAAATCAACCTTTTGAGCTAAAAATTGAATCTAGATTTTATCCTTTCGCATCCTATTTTATTCATTGGTCATTAGTCTACCCTTAAGTAGAATAATCATCCATTTTTGCTTAAGGTCATAAGTCTACCTTGAGTAAGAAGAAACATCCATTTTACAACATCCAAAAATCTAGATCTATTTAAACTCATTCATTGACTTGAACATCCTTTCTAAACATCATAAAAAATCTATCCTCTCAAACATCTACATCACCTAAGGTTTTCCTTAGTTGAGACATCATCCAACCCATCCCCAAATCTCTCTCACCAAATCACCTTTTCAAACCATTCCATCCTCCATCCTTTTGGTCCAAAATTTTTGAAAATTAATATCCTTGACATCTACCATCCTTAGGTTGGCATATTTTTGAGATTTATCTCTCAAAGGTTAAAACCTATAATCAAAACCATACCATAACCTCATCCACCCTTGGATTTAGGTTTTAGGGAGTATACTTTCTTGAACCTAAATCTTTGTCCCATTTGTATCACCACATATCCTTGTGTCCAATAAATTGAACCAATTCTCTAAGGTCTCGACCTTCATCCACCCCCAATCAAATCCACCTCATTGTATACCTATAACAAGGTCCCAATCCAAGAAAAATTAGGAAATGGCCAACCTTGGAAACAACTTTGGTCTAGGAATGCCACAAACTGACCAAAGCAACATGCCCACAAACCAAGAAATGTCTAACATGCCCACAATCCAACAAATACCCTCATATGATGCCAACACAATGTTAAATCCCTTCACCTTTTTACAATCAGCCCAAAACACTGCCAACCAGGTAGAACAAGATGTCCTAATTTTCACGCAAGATCCCGATTCCATGGATATACTCGACAGAGTCTTAAAATTGGATCCCAATACATATCTTGAGTTTCTCCTCAAAAATGGTGCTAATGTACCTCAAAACCCATCCAACTCAAACAATCCCATGACCTCATCACAACCTTCTACATCCCATCCCATCCCCACTATCCCTCAAGCGTCGAACATCACTACATCTAGAAATCCTATATTTCCCACAAATACATCTACTACACCTAACGTCTCATCCACAACCACTTCCGCAACCAATAATACCATTGTTACCTCTACCACCACATAAAATTAACAATGTCTACCCCCACAAATCACCCTCACTATCCGCAATAATCTCGTGCATGCAAGTGCTTCCATGAGTGTGCCTCCACTTAACCCCAACACCATAGCCTTTATGAATCAACTATTCTCTAGGCAACCTCATAACACTTCCAACATCCCCATCAATAATCCATAATCCACTTACACATATGTCATTCCACCCATTACCTCCTCCACTCAAACATCACAACAAAACCCTAATCAAAATCAAATACCACCCTACGTTCTACAAAAATTCCTATCAACAATACCTCTCCCAAATTAACCAAAATCAAAACCCCATTCCACAAAACCAAAACCTCATCCCACAAAACCAACTTTCGCCTCACCTCCAACAACTTCTCCAAAACCAACAAACGTACATTCCACAACCACCCACAACATAGGATTTAATGAGTGTTGTGCAAACCCTAATCCAAAAGGTGGATAGTATGCAACAAGGAAATAAATGCAAGAAATATTGTTTCGAGGATATTTTCCCATACCCATTTGACGGGACATTATACATGCCCCCCTTTCCCAAAAATTTTGAGGCACCAAAATTTGACAAATACAAAGGAAAGGGAGACCCTAGAGAACACCTTAGGGAGTTTTACATTGCTTGTCTAGAAGTCTCATATTATGATACCTATTTGATGAGACTTTTCCCTTGAAGCCTCAGTGGTCAAGCCACCGAATGGTTTGCACACCTTCCTCCTAGCATTAGGACCTTCCCTGAGCTAGCAGAGAAGTTTGTAAATCATTTCTCCTATAATTTTGAATACAAAATATCCATGATAGATCTTTGCAATACCAAACAAAAGAATGGAGAATCCTTCATTGCCTTCTTGCAAAGATGGAGAGGCTTAGCAAGAAAACCCCCTTGGCCAATTCCTAAAAAACAACTAGACACCATGTTTGTGGCTAATCTTAGTCAAGAAATGGGGTTCCACTTACAAATTCATTATGTATCTACCTTTGAGGAGGTCATCGACAAGGGAACAACCATTGAGAGAGCCCTTATTGCCAAGGGCTTGATTAAACTCTATGACAACAAAACCTACAACAACAACAACAACAACAACAACAAAGTTAACATCAACACCCCAAACACAAATAATAACATGCAATCAAACAAGAAACCTCACTTTTAAGGAAAGAACAAGAACACCCTTAATGACAGCATCACTGATGTAAAGGCTATTCAAAATGTACAAAATCAAGCACCACCAAACACATCCACTACCAATAATGTCAATATCCCCAAGGGACCACCCAAACAAAATAACACCCCTAGGAGGAAATTCACACCTCTAGGGGAGCCGATAGAAGATGTTTAAAACAAGATTGTAAAGGGAAACTTGATAACTCTCCCCCTATTAAGCATTATGATGAGAATCAATTCAAACCCACATGGTTTGATGAGAATGCCTACTGCAAATACCATTGTGTCAAGGGGCATAAAACATCTGATTGCATGAGATTGAAACATTGCATACATGATCTAATAGATAAGGGTAGTATCAGTTTCAATGAACCACCAAAATAGTCACCAAATGCCAACCTTGGAGCTTACAAGGATCCTCTACCCAACAATAAAGGAAAAGCATCGTCATCCAACCAAGCTGACAATATCGTTCCACCTCCTGCTTCTTTTGACTCCATTGTGGGTTGAATACAAGAATCTTCCAACCATGTCAACACAATTATCAATCAAGCACAAACACTTGATTGTGCCATCACTACCTGCTGTGGCCATGTCTCCATTCATGGGGCATCCACCAATGATCAACCATCCACATCCGTACCTACCCACCCAACATCCACTCACAAATACAACCTCCTAGAATATCTAGGTAAAACCCCTACACAAATCTCCATCCTTGAGTTGCTCCAAATGTCACCTCATCACAAAGAAGTGCTCAATAAAGCTTTAAGGGAAACCCAAGTCCCCACCAACCTGAATGTTGATCAATTCTAAGCCATGGTGGGCCATATTGCTTCACCCCATTATTTCACCTTTTCCTTGAAGGACCTCGCCTCTGAAAACATACACAATGATGCCCTGCACATTAAAGTTCACATCCACAAGCATATAATAAAAAGAGTCTTAATAGATGGTGGCTCTAGCCTAAACCTGTACACTCTTAAATTGTTAAAACATTTGGGATACTTTGATGTGGTTGTGGACACCAGCGAGTGTATAACCATTAAGGGGTATGATGATACTGAGAGACTATCTGAAGGCACCACCAAACTCCCTATCCAAGTGGGGTAGAAAATCTTGGAGACCAAATGTTAGGTACTTGATCTTGACCTCCCTTACAACTTTCTCCTTGGCCAACCATGGATCCATGCCATGCAAACTGTACCATCCACATTTCACCAATGCTTAAAATTCCCTCACAATGGCACATAAGTGACTATCTATGTCGATCCCTGACCCTTCCAATATTGCAGTTTCTTGGAAGGACATGATCTCACCTTCTGTCCTTACAACAATGCTATCAAGAAGCCCACCTCCCAAACCAATCCTACATCATCTACCTCATATGTTGACCCTTCCAACATCGCCACCACTTCATCCCAAACATCTCCATTACCTGAGGTCAAGATCAAGCTAAGTGACATGGGGTGTGGTAAATACGACCTACATAGTACCTTTTGTGTAGAAACATTGCCCACTCCTAAAACATTTGGTTCTCCCAAGGAAGAAGAGGTCTCGACGGTAGTTATTAAATGAAAACCATCTTCCACCTTTGAGAAGAAGTACCTCCTTGATCAGGATGTTCTCGAAGACATATCATCATGGTTATACAAAGAGGAAGAAGCAGAACAAGAAGCCTCTACCATCCCAGCTGAAATTTAAGGCAAAGGTCTAGAGATTGTCAAGTATATGGGCTATAGGAGACAAGGGAGTATTGGCCTTCACAAGCAAGGGATTGTGGAGCCGATTCAATCAATGAGGAACCCTTGTTCTTAAGGGTTAGGATCAAAAAACAAGAGTCTATCCACACTAATGGTGAATGTATCTTAGGTGAGGTTGCTAAGGTCTCCCCTGTGGTTGATAACATTAACAAAGTGAACCATTAAGATTCCTTTAGTGATTTTGTTGAATTCTTCAAAACTTCCATATGTACCATATATACCACAACCACCCTAGCATCTGCCTCTAATGCCCTACCTCTTATATACCCCAAGCTTATAGATTGGGACCAACAAGGACCTCCCATCCTTGATGTGGCATAGAATGATGAGGCAATAGAAGAAATGATGGGGGTCAGAGAACACTTCCCCCTTGGAGACCACAAAGCTGGGTACATCATGGAATTTGACACATCTACCTATTTCAGTGAAACCACCCATTCTCTAAATCACAAAAACATAAGAATAAAAACAACACCCCCTAGTGAAAACCACTCCATGGCACTTTTGGGTGAAGAAAAAGTCAAAATAAAGGACGTATCACCTAGCAAAAACCTCCATGAGGCACTAGGCGATGGGAGAATGGGCCTTCCCAAAATAGAGCAAGTATATCCAAACATATCATCTATCTGAGTGAAACCATCGCAAGAAATGAACCTTGGAACAAAGGAAGCACAAAAAATAACCTTCAAAGCATAATCTCTCACAATAGTGGAATAGGTAACTTCCTAGCCTTCTTCAAGCAAAGAAGCTGTAACTTTGTATGGACTTATGCTAATATGCCAGGACTGGATCCCGCCTTGGTTGTTCATCACCTTGTGGTACGTCCTGATGTGAAACCAGTCAAACAAAAGTTAAGGAAGATGAATCCTCAGATTGCACTCCTAGTCAAAGTAGAACTTAAGAAGCTCCTGGACGTGGGGTTTATTTGGTCGATAGATTACCCTAAGTGGGTGTCTAATATTGTACCCATAGCTAAAGTCACTGGGGGCATCCAATACTATATAGATTTCAAAGACCTTAACAAGGCTTGCCCTAAAGATGACTTCTCGCTAAACAACATTGATATCATAGTGGATCTCATAGCAGGGCATGAGATGTTGTCTCTAATGGACAGTTTCTCAAGATACAATCAAATCAGAATCACAGAAGAGGATCAACATAAAAAATCCTTCATATGCCCATGGGGGATACACTGTTGGGTTGTAATGCCTTTTGGCCTGAAGAATACAGGTGCAACTTATCAATGGGCAATGACTGTCATTTTCCATGACCTCTTCCACCACATAATGGAAGACTATGTAGATGATCTGCTGGGAAAATCTAAAACCAGAGAGGAGCACCTAGATGTGTTAGCCAATATCTTTGATAGGTTGGAACAATACAATGTGCGGCTCAATCCAAAGAAGTGTGTCTTTGGGGTCACATCTAGGAAACTCTTAGGATACATAGTATCAAGGAGAGGAATCAAAGTGGACCCTGCCAAAGTCAAAGCTATAATAGAGATGCCTCCTCTAAAGACACTCAAGTAGTTGTCAAGTCTATAGGGGAAGCTTCAATCTATTCGACGGTTCATAGAACAACTTACAGATAAGTGCTAGCCTTTCTAGCATCTCCCCTACAAGAACATAGCCTTTGTGTGGGACAATCAGTGCCAAGGAGCTTTTGAATAGTTGAAGTACCTCGGTAACCCACCTATCCTTATGCCACCTTGGAATAGAGGAAGCACAAAAAATAACCTTCAAATCAGAATCTCTCACAATAGTGGAATAGGAAAACTTTCTAGCCTTCTTCAAGCAAAGAAGCTGCAACTTCCCATGGACTTATGCTAATATGCCAGGACTGGATCCAGCCTTGGTTGTTCATCACCTTGTGGTACATCCTGATGCAAAATTGGTCAAACAAAAGTTAAGGAAGATGAATCCTTAGATTGTGCTCCTAGACGTGGGGTTTATCGATAGATTACCTCAAGTGAGTGTCTAATATTGTACCCATAGCTAAAGTCACTAGGGGCATCCAGTGCAATATAGATTTTAGAGACCTTAGAAAGGCTTGCCCTAAAGATGACTTCTCGCTACCCAACATCGATATCATAGTGGATCTCATAGTAGGGCATGAGATGTTGTCTCTAATGGACGGTTTGTCGGGATACAATCAAATCAGAATCACATAAGAGGATCAACATAAAACATCCTTCATATGCCCATGGGGGATATACTATTGGGTTGTAATGCCTTTTGGCCTGAAGAATGCAGGTGCAACTTATCAATGGGCAATGACAGTCATTTTCCATGACCTCTTCCACCACATAATGGAAGACTACAAAGATGATCTACTGGGAAAATCTAAAACCAGAGAGGAGCACCTAGACATGTTAGCCAAGATATTTGATAGGTTGGAACAATACAATGTGTGGCTCAATCCAAAGTGTGTCTTTGGGGTCACATCTAGGAAACTCTTAGGATACATAGTATCAAGGAGAGGAATCAAAGTGGACCCTGCCAAATTCAAAGCTATAATAGAGATGCCTCCTTCGAAGACACTCAAGCAGTTGTGAAGTCTATAGGTGAAGCTTCAATCTATTTGATGGTTCATAGAACAACTTACAAATAAGTGCTAGCCTTTCTAGCATCTCCTTCGCAAGAACACAGCCTTTGTGTGGGACAATCAGTGCCAGGGAGCTTTTGAATAGTTGAAGAAGTACCTCGCTAACCCACCTATCCTTATGCCACCAAAACAAACGGAACCCCTCCTCTTGTATATTTCAACAACAAAAATAGCCATAGGGGCCTTATTGGTACAACATGATGAATAAGGGAAAGAAAGAGAAATATACTATATCAGCCGCACCTTGGTGACCTATAAGATGAACTATACTCCCATTGAGTGAGCATGCCTAGTTGTCATCTTTACGTCACAAAAGTTGAGACACTACATGCTTAAACTCACAAGACTAAGCTCATTTCCAAGATCAATCCACTAAAATATCTCCTAAATAGGGCCACCCTTATAGGAATAATGGCTAAGTGGGTAATGATCTTAAGTGAGTTTGATATTGAATACACAAAAAGAAAATCCATTGAAGGACATGCCATCGCTGATCAATTAGTTGAGGCACCCATCCCAACAAAGTAACCCACACTTGCAGAGTTTCTTGATGAGTCTATATTGACTGTAGCACCAATAGCATAAGATGTATTTTGATGGATCTTATACGCATCGAGGCTTGGGGGCAGGCATTTTGTTTGTTACCTGTCAAGGAGACACCATCCCAAAATCATATAAGATTACATTTCCATGTACAAACAATGTAGCAAAATATGAATCTCTTATCACATGACTCCACATGGTAATTCAGTGGAGGATTGAGAAGCTGATGTTCTATGGAGATTCCCAACTGGTCATCTGAGAGGTGAGCAATGAATACAAGACTAAGGATGATAAGATCTTGACCTACAAGAGAATGGTGGATAATTTTAAAGATTATTTTGATGACATCCATTTTGAATAGATTCCAAGGTTAAATAATAAAGTAGTGGATGCAATGGCGATGATAGGATCCCTAGTGGACATGAAGAAAGACAACAAGAAGTGCGAGTTCCTAATCAAAGAACTCCCATCCTGGCTTATGATGTTCCACAATCAGAACTAGTGTGTGAAATTGTTGGTCCCCTATCCCCCTAGTATCAAGAGACATAGATATACCTCCATGACAACATCATACCCCCAACCTTTCATCCTCACAACAAAAAAGATTCATCCACCAAGCCACCTACTTCACTCTTATAGGAGACACCCTCTACAAAAGGAGTCTCTATGGTATGCTTTTACAATGTCTAGACTCTAGGGAAGCCGAAGTGGCCTTACAAGAGGTATGTGAAGGCATTTGCGGGGCACACTTGAGTGGACCTACCCTAGCCAAGAAGATCTTAAGAATGGGATACTACTGGCCGACCATGGAGAGAGATGCTCACAAGTTCATGAAGAAATGATTGCCTTGTCAGTAGAATGGGGATCTCATCCATGCACCATCACAAGAGTTGTAGGCAATAACAACTCCATGGATTTTTTCACAATGGGGACTCAACCTTGTAGGTAAGATTCACCCTCCATCATCCAATGGTCATAAAATCATTATCATCACCACCAAATACTTTACCAAGTGGGTTGAAGCAATTCCACTCACTTTCACCACAAGCATCCAAATAGACAAATTCATTCTTCACTATATCATATGCCAATATGGCATCCCCCATTCCATCATTACTAATAACAGGAAATTGTTTAAGAACCAATAAGTCCACACTTTGTGTGAGAAATTCCAAATCCAACACCATTTCTCCACCCAATATTATCCCCAAGGTAACGGTTAAGCTGAAGCTTTATACAAAACCATCCTAGGCATTCTGAAGAAGACGGTTAATAAAATTGGTTGTGACTGGCACTTCCAACTCAATCCTGCCCTATGGGCCTACCCCACGAGTATCTGCACACCTACATGAGCCACCCCATATTCCCTAGTATTTAGTTCTGAAATCCATCTTACCTATTGAGGTCAAGCTCCAATCACATAGAGTGTCTTTATAGAACATAATCACTGATGAAGAGTATCGAGTTGCAAGGCTACATGAGTTAGAACTATTGATGAGAAATACCAAAATCACCTACGAAGAAGCTATAACAAGAAAATCAAGAACCACAAGTTTGAAGTAGGCGACCTTGTCCTCACAGAAAACTAGAAGAATCTACAAGAACACACTAAGAAAGGAAAATTTGAGCCCAATTGGTTGGGACCTTATGTTATCACAACCAACTATGGATTAGGGGCATATCAACTTGTAACACTTGAGGGGTAGCCTCTGGATGAGCCCATGAATATTTTGCATTTGAAAAGGTTCTATGCATAACCGATCAAGTGTCCTAAAGCAAAAAAACAAAAAAATAAAAAAAATGAAAAAATTGAAAAATCAAGAAAAACCTGAGTGCAATAAAGTTGTCCAATGGTGAAAATCACTTCGGTGATGCCTTAGATAAGTACAATGGTGAAAACCTATTTCAGGTTCCATGTGTAGTGGCCAATTCCACCATCTGATAAGTTCTCTCTCCATCATGACACTCCACACCAAACACTTCCCATGGCTTGGAATCATGAAACATCAATCACCCACCCTGCATCATCCCACCCAAAGATAATACGTGGAACAAGGATCCTTGTAAGCTTCTTCTATACAGCAAAAATTAGAAAATCCAAAAACAATAGAAAATCAGAGAATCCAAAAATAAGAGAAAATCCAAAAAATCCCAAAAACATTAGAAAATCCACATGTTGAATCCATAAAGCATGCAAGGACAAGATCCAAATGGTACAAAATGATTGAAGTACTTCACTTGATTCAAACTGAGGAAATGGGGCAAACACAAATCAATAAAATCATTAAATATCATCTTGACACTATCGGAACCCTCAAATAGCCCAATCTATGATGTCAGCACTAGTGACCATATGGTTGTCTTAATGCAGCTATGCGATATTCATACAATTTGTAATTACTATTCTACAATAAGTAGTAATGTTGGTCAGTGAGCATTAATGCAAAAATAATTCTATGATGCAACTTACCCAATTCAGCATTAATTCACTATAGATTAGGTATTATGAATGGAAAGCTGGTCATACGCATCCCTCTAGGCAATTGCAAAATCTCAAAAAATCCAAAAACATTCAGAAAAACCCAAAAATATAAAAAACATTTAAAAAATAGAAAAATAGAAAAACACTCACATCCTCATCATGCACAACATCTTTAACATCATCAACTCATGCATCATACTCACACTATCATCATATCCATCCCAAACCATTCCTACATCATCAAGTCTTTTCAGAACTACATATTCATCTCATCCGCATATTGAAAGTGCCTTGATCATGTGGACACAGGGTATGTAGGCAGTTTGGAATATGAAGGAAGTATCCAGTACTCAGGTACATAAGATGCACCCATCTAACCCGTTTGGATGGTCCCTATTTACTGAGCTTTTTAGATTCAACAAATAATGCACACACTAAGTGACGAGACTAGAATGTCTCATCTAAATTCATCTCTATTTTCTCTTAAAATTAGCATTAAAAGTGGATTTAAATGTAGTTTTACAGACTGTTAGCTTATTTAAAATCAAATATAGATATATATTGGTTTGTTTCTTAGAAGTCTATTGCAATTTAATTGCTAACATTTTCTAATGTTTATTGAAAAAAATAGAATGCAATGTGTTTTAAAAAGATGCACAATTAGTCTTGAAGTATTCCAGCCTCTTTCAGCCAACCTTGAAGCATTCTAAAATCACTTCTAGAGCCAATTTTGAAAGTATTCCAGCTTGATTTCAGCCAAAGGTATTTCAATTCATTTGGATTAAACCATAGATTTGATATTCTCTCAACCTTTTATTTTCTAAAAAAGTTGAAGATAAATTGTTTTGGGAAAATAATAAAAGAGCAAAAATAAAGTCTGTTTCCCTTAAAAGGATGTGGATGTGTTGTCACTTTGTAATGAGGGAATAAAGGATGTTGTTCCTTTAGCATAGGATTAGTAGAGAGAATAAAGGAATTTATTTCCTATATAGAGAGAATAAAGGATTTTTTTTCTTTTAGCATAGGAGTAGGAGAAATATGTGTAGTGAATAAAGGGAGTTGTTCCTTTATCATAGGAATGGGAAAGCCAAGTGTATTTATGCTTTCCACTAGTTTAGGGAGTTGGGTGAAGATCTTCAATGTATAAATAAACCTCTCAACTCTAAATAAAGGAGTTGTTATTTTGGAAAATTTTTGGAATAAGAAAGCTACAACAATTTTAGAAGTAAATTTGTAATATTTTGTTGAAGAAATAAGATATATGGAGCATTGAGCACAAAATTGGGTGAATGATCTTGGTCCAATTCCAAGGGAGGAGCAAGTAAGTTTCTCATCTTGAGGAAAAGGACAGCATTTGGTACTTATTTTATTGTTTGCATTATTTTAGTTTTATGCATTTCTATTTATTTTAAATGTATTAAATTAGATTTTAGTGCAAGATCTATTTTATTTCTATATTTTTAATTCATGGAAACATGTTTTAAATTTATAGTTTTAATTTATGCAAGTGTGTTTTCATTAGATTAATTTAATTTTTCTTTTCTATTTTTTTGAAAGAACTGTTTGCCAAAAAATCTTTAAGTTCCTAATGCATATAGCCTTTGGATACGACCCCGAATTCATAAATTAAATGAAGAGGATTGCAAGGATCCTTGTCACTAAGCATACACCCAAAACATCATATCTCATGCAAAAAATCATCAATCAACATACCAACTATAATCATCACACATGGCCTGACTATCCTTTTGCCCACCTTTTTATTTTCTCCAACAAAAAAATCCAAAATGATTCACATCCTAGGATATATCATTCCTACAAGACAAAATCCCTCATCCTATCAACACTCATCTTGGCAAGAGAATACAATGGCTACCTGTGTCATTTTTTTGGTCTTTTTGATTATTGATTTTTATCTTCTTGTCTTGTTCTAGGTCATTTCCAAATCTACCTTGATTTGATTATGTCATGGTAAGTGGCAGACAACACCTAGAATAGACATGGTCATCATTTCTGTATGGTGTGCTTGTGGGTTGATTTCATTACTCCAAGAATAGTATTCATATCTTGAAGCTAGGGTTGGTTCTAGCATGGTGCTTCCCATTTTGCATATACAGGTATTCATACCTTCTATGTACTAGGTGCACTTATGTTATGAGTCCCCTTCTCTCAGCTAGGCAAGGTTATACTACCTTGGGCATGCATGAAATCAACCTATTGTTTGTGATTCTAGTCCATGCAATCATGGGATAAATATCATCACTTAGGTCCCTTCATACCTTTGTGAAAAGTATGCTACTTTGCTATAATAAACCTAGAAATGCTCTCAATAGTTTAATGCAAGTACTATATCTAGCTCACATCATCTTTCAACACTCATCCAACCATATTATCTGGGCCTAGAATTTTAATCCCCCACCCACCCACTCTAACCCCCCCAATCAACATCCCCTCATCTCACTAATCCCATAACCCAGTCAAGCAACCTAACACATCTAAACCAACCCCCCCTCAATGATGTGTCCAATAACCTAGCACTCCCTAAACCATCCCAAAAAACCCCCTTTCCTTCCAACCCATCACCATTCCCCTCCCTAACCTACCCCACCCCTCTTTACCCACCACCTAGCCCCATCACCTAGGGTTTTGAAAGAACATAACATGTGTCATGAATTGATCACTTCATAAATCATTGCATTAGGTCATTAGATGCACTATCATAATCACCTAATCATCATTTAACCATTTTATCACCATTTCACTTTGCATACCTAATATATGTTTATTAAGTTGAGCATATATTTCCATTTCATTTTGCATCCATAATAAGTGTTTATTAATATGAGCATTTATTTGCATTTCACATTCATTTTAATCCATCACCATAACATGCATCAACATTAACACATTAGCATAAGAAAAACATAGCATCATCACATTACATACATATAACATCACCCATCCATGAAAACATGACATCATCAAATCATAACATATATCCAAAATGAAATCATAGCAGAAGACATGAGGGAAACAACTCACCAAGTACCACCTACACAGATCATGATATCATAATAAAACATCCACCCATAAGCTAATAGAATCATAAAAGATATCAAAAACATTAGAAAAATCCTTACAATAATTAATATCTAAATTAAATTACCATTAATAAGGGCTTGCTAACAAGCCCGCCAAGTACCATCAATGTAATCATTGATCATATCATCACATAATGCAACATAAACAAAACCATCTATCACATCATCATCAGAAAACATAACATCATATCATCTACATCATCAGTATAGCCATCACATGACATAAATTGTCACATATATCATAAATGCATCCATAACATGAACCATTATATAAACATGATCATGATCCATATTACATCACATCACATAATAAACCCATAACACCATAATATGCATAACCATCCATATATATACCATCATCATGTATCATCATCATAAATATAATCATACATCATCACAAAATAATGTATATCATCACAATAAATATACAAGTCATGATACAAAAATATACATCAGATATGTCAGCCCTGGGTTGATGATCCCCTACCTGAATCACTGGGTGACCCAGGGTGTGGCTACTACTGCTACTGTGGTGGTGGTTGTGGTGGCTGTTGAGGTACCTGTGGTTGGGTACCATAGGCTACTGCACAAACTAAATAGATCTGGATCTGCGTGACCCAGACATCTGTGACCCACTCTGCTGGCTATAACTAGGAAGCCACTAACCCTCAGGTATGGTTGAACAATAAGCTGCATGGTAATACTCAGCTCGCCAGCTCTAATCTAGGAGATGACCATGTACTTGTGAGAATTATCCCTACAACTGTGTGATTTGAGCCTGCATCTATGACAATACTAGCCCCATCCCACTCCCTAAAACCATCCCCTGCAATCTAGCTACTTGCATCTCTACCTGTTGGGCCTGTGACATAGTTGTATCCTGCTCTGTCATGAGGGCAACCACTTGACTCTAAGCATGTACCATCTGCTCTTGTAGCACTCTCACCTACCCATCCACCCATCTAATAACATAACTGCTCCCTAAAGTTGTACTAGCTCCTGCTACTGCCTCCCCACAGTCTCCTATAGGCTGGTCACCTATGCATGTAGGGTCTGTACCTCCTCCTCCTCATCTCCTCGAGAGTGTTGGTGTGATATGTGGCCTCTCATAACTACTCCTGATCCTGTACCTAATCTCCCTACCTCTGTACAAATAGTCAGAGACGACATCAATCCTTTGAATCCTCCATGTGTTTGCTAAGCTAGTACCTATTGCATGGGTACCTCCTGCTGTCCATGTGGTGCCTGTTGTCTAGGCCTCACTACCCATTGCTTCCTCTGCCCTGGCTAGATGAGGCCCTACACCTGCTGCTATTGTGGCAGCTGTTGGCCTTCCTCCTATTCCTATGGTTGTGGCTCTAAGGGTGGTGCCAGTAGTCACTGTCTCACTCATCTCCTCCCTCTGTGTCGCCCTGCCTATGCCTAGGCTACTACTTCCAACACTCCCATCAGATCCCCCTCCCCCCTCCTCTATCACCAACTCCTCCTCAATGACATCTCCCTCATCCTCCACAATCAAATCTGGCTCCTTTGTTGGGTCTGTCAAACAGACTGGTCTCCAAGTGGTCCACCACTGATCAAATACAGGTGTGGTCCCTGTGTTTGCTACCATACTCCTCCAATCCCATTGCTATGGATGCAAGGCTGCAAAGTCTACTAATGCCACCTATGGATCTACAGATGGTAGCCATCTCACATTTTGTGGTGTCCTTGCAAACACTTCCATCTCCTAAGGCATATCCTGTCATACCCCAAACTGTCACATCACCCACGATAGCAGATACCTATCGATCATGTGCTGACTATGGCCCATCAAATAATGCAGATGAATAACATAAGGTAGGTGTATGTCACCATCTAGCCATGGCTTGAACCCAATTTATGGCCACCAGATAACTTGAGTCAGATCATCCAGTGTCTTCTGCCAATAATGTAACTGTCCAATGTGAGAATACTCAATAGGCTACCGATATAAAAACACATAGGCCTCAAACTGTCGATGGTAATATCCTCCATCTAGCCTAGTGATCACGATATGCTCAAATGCTCACATGTGCAGTAGTGTGACCCTAGCTGATAGTACAAAATCATAATGATACACACATGTGTGCATCTCATGATATAGCTGTGCCAACATCACTGGCCCCCAAGCATAGACTATCCCCTACCGAACCATCCCCTCTATCATTAGTCCCCACCCAACTGTAAAACCTCTAACTAGTTGATCCGGCATCACTACTCCTCCAATCAATACACAAAGAAACAAGATGAAGTGATCTACACTCACTGCCAAAGTCTCCTCATACCTCATCTCTCGCCTATCTTCTGATAACTCTAGATGACTTAGAGCAAAGGCTCTATGTAGGGCTGGTCGCCCTCTTCGCGTGTCATAGACTAATCGATGTCCATGAATCAGTAGCTTGAGGATGCAATAAAAATCCTCAAGTGTGATGGCAATCTCTCCTATCAAAGTGAAAAGGATAGGTCTTTGGTCGAAATCACTCCACGACCACTGTCATCATCGCCCGATGTGCTCGTAGCACGGGCATATCCGCTACTGTCAATAATCCCAAGTCTACTAATCAGGCCTGAGTTGGTCCATCAAATCTAACAAACAAGGCCATCACAGTGGGAACACATTGCTCCTGCGAGACTATTAACCCTCCAAGAACCTACATTCACCAAGTGTTTGTCAAAATCCTACTATTTCTTCTAGAATCAACCCTTCTACACTAAGTTTTTCTTCTTTTGGGGCCTAATCAAATTTGGTTCCACTCATTTTCCCCATCGTGCCAATCCCTCAAATCTTGTTGCCCTTACCATAGATGGAGCCACTTTACAAGACGGCGCCACTACCTAGCCATTCTATGCCACTATGACGCGACCCATCAATCTCAAACCCAAAGGTGCCATTTTAGGAAATGGTGCCACCTTGCCTTTTGGAACCAACCCATAGGATGGTGCCACTTCATAGGATGGTGTCGATTCTTGGGATGGCACCACAACTCAGCATGGCACCAATCTGGATGATGGTGCTACTTCCCAACTTGGCACCATGATAGATGATAGTGCCATGAAAAGCCCTTTTGGTGCCACTATGCCAAAACCCTAGCTCGTGCATTTTTGTACCAAACCAGACAAAGGCATCAAAACTTTATGTTTTGGTGTTGATTCCCCCCTTTTTTCCCTCAGTGAATGGTGTCGATCTAGTGGATGGTGCCAATCTGAGCCATTTTGGTGCCAATTAGTTTCCTGATTGCTCCCAAACCCTAAAACCCATTTCCTGAAATCATTAATGTGGTACAATGAAAAAATGACAAAGTTAGGGTTTTGGCCTACCTGGTCACCAGCCTCTGATGCTCTCTTGTAGGACCAGACTCACTCGGACAAGTGCTCGAATCGTAGGAAGAGCGGGTTGTGGTTTGCCATTTTCTCCTTCTCTTTCATCCAAGTGGCTCAATGAGTGTAAATATGGCACTTTAGGGCCCACTTTTCTATCTATAGTCAACCATGTCATCCTCCAACACATGTTTTCCTCCCCACAGTGTAGATCATAACCTTTTTTGCCCATTTTTCTTCCTACCAACCTGTTTTTCCATCCTCTACCCATTTTTCACCTTTGTTTCTTCCTTTCTAGAGCTCACCCGAAAAACAAAAATTCACCCAACCTCTTGAGGGGGCATCCCTCATCCATTTCATCCCTTCCTGGGGCAGTTGGGGCAAATTCTTTGACTTGATGCCACTTCCCTGTTAGGTCACGACGCCACGTCAAAGAGGGGCAAATGTAGACACCTAAAAATGTCTTCACCATCTAACCGACCTCTGACATCACCAAATGCATCAATTTCCCTTCTAATCAATTCATTAAATTTTTATTTAATTAATTATCCCTTTCCAACACCTAGTTTCCCATGATTTCATCCTTTAAAATTGAATTAATTTAATTAAATCAATAGTCTAACTTAGCCAATTAATTAAATAAATGTGCAAATATTTATTTGATTAATTCCCCCTTTCCCCTAAACCCAATTAATTAGATAAATCATGTTTATCCAATTAATTTATCCTACTAATCAACCTATCCCTACCCTAGTTAATTAAATATCAATTATTTAATTACCTAGCCTAACCTACTTGACCCTAGACCTAGGATTAATTAAATAAAACATTATTTAATTAATCTTAACCCCTCATTAATCCATTCCCTAATTTTTTTCAGCCATATTAATTAGGCTAATTACCCTAATTAAAATGGTCAAACCTAGCTTAACACCCTTCCCCACATCCTCCAAATAAAAAATTGAAATATATGCCACATAAATCAATTTTTTATACACATATGTCAAACATCTCATTATTAAACTCTTACACCCCTTACACATGTCATAACTCATTTATTTCCACTCTTCCCCAAATAAAATTTTAATTCATTTTTTCTTCCCCATGTGAATTTTAAATTCACATCTAATCCATGTCACCCAACCTCATTTAATTCACCCCTTTCCCAAGATGAATTTAAAATTCATGTTTATTCACAACCCTCTTTTTTTGGAGATTAAATCTAGGCCCTCCACATCACATGTATTCACAACCATTGATCTCCCAAATCAATCTCCAGCTTTGGATCAAATCCTCTCCCAAAAAGCCTATAAATACACCATCTCTCAAGCCATTTTAACATCCACAATTTGAGAAAATTTATCATGCCAAAATCTCTCCTCTTGAGCTAGTTTATTAGTGAGTTGCATAGGTTTTTGAGAGCATTTCACATTGTCTATGGTCATCTTGGGTAAAGCTAGAGTGTTTGGGTGCAACACTCTCCACCCTATCTAGGGTTTGTGGATCACATTGGAAGGTATAACACTTGTTTTCATTGCATTTTTTTATATTTTACTTTCATTTTGATTTCCATAAACTAAACATACATTCCTTAAACATCTTCATATTTTCTTGCAGTTTGTTGTGTGCATTGGCACACTGGTCAGATGCATCAGCCATTCTTTTGCCATTTATCTTCCTCAAGGCATCTTGTTCTGCCTTTTTCTCAATGTGAGAGGAATGATCTTTGAAAGAATGCATCAAAAGATTCAATTTTTGTTCTAGAGGCAAAGAAGATTCAATGTTTACATTAGGTAAACTCTCCTAAATAATCTTTACTGCATCATCAACTAATCTAGTTTTCTTCAAATGTTCCTGTAGAAACTCCTTCCTTGCATAAGCATGTAGAATATCACCATTCTATAATTTATGAAGAGGAGAATATTTGATAAGTCAACTTGTCTCTCATGAGTAGGAATTTGTAGGAGCTAGGGTGTCACCATAGGTTGAAACTACATCTACAACCCTAGTAGGTCCTTGAATGAATCTAAAGATGAAGAATCTTGACCTATATTCATAGAAGCATCTTTCTTCTCAACTATCTTCTCTATTGTATACTGAATTTTCTTAGGACTATCCTCTTTCTTTTACTCATCATTTCCTGGATTCTCTGGAGGAGGAATGTTATGTTCTTCACCAGGATTAGCATTCCCTAGAGGAGGTACACCCACTTCACCTTGATCTCCTGCATCTTGTACATATGTATTTTCCAGAGGAGTAGTCTCCTCATTCTACTTATCATTTTTCTCTATCTCATCACCACTTGTCACATTACCCTCAAAAGATGATAAATCTATGTCTTGGGTAGACACATTAGGTATATCCAGAGGAACTTGTTCCTCAATAATCATTTCATCCCTCTTCATTTCTTCAATAATCTTGGATATCTTTTCTTCTCTCTTTTTCCATCCTTTCTATCTCTTCTTTATCTTTGCCCACTAGAGTATTTATCCTATATTTGGTTCTGAATTCTTGTGCCTGTCTTTGAGATACTTTAACCCTTTCTTCATGAGAAATAGATGAACCAATTTTCTCTAATTCTTGTTGCCTTATTTTATCTTCCTCTACAATAGCTTCATTCCTCTTATTATTGAGTATATCTGTAAGACGTGCAGGAAGTTGATCAATAATCTCATTTAGAGCCAAATTAAAGCTCATCATATACATAATTATAGCTTTCTCAATTGTAACCCTGTTAATAGGAGGCATCTCATCATAAAAATATGCAACCTATTTTAGTACATCATGTTGTGAAATTGCATTAAGAGTAGCCTCAAGATGTAGAGGCTGGTGTTTAGGTACTTCTAGAGGAGCCTTCTTTGTTTCCTTTTCTTTTTATTTACCTTTTCCTTTAGATGTTTCTTCCTCTTCTCCTTATCTTGTTCCCTTCCTCAATACAAAATTTTCCTTTTCTTCTTCTTCATCCTCTTCATCATCATCATCCACATTCACCAAATTAACCTTTCCCTTTTTACTAGCTTCTTAGGTCTTGGTTTCTTCTTCTTTGCAGTCTTAGTTTTCACCAATGCATTAGTAGCAGCCCTTCCTCTACTAGGAGGAGTTTGAGTAGGTCCAATAGGTTTAGGAGAAGTAGTAGTGACAGAGGTAGACCTACTTGTTCTTCGAGGAGATGGTGCGGCACAAGTGGTTTTGATTCTTCCGTAGGATCCTCAAGAGTATCAAACATCTTTTTCAACTTTGTTTTCATCTTCACCACCATTTCCTCTACCTCCTTCTTGATTCTCTTGTTGGTTATCTCATAATATGTACCAAACCTCTCAGCAGTGGGATCCCTAGGTTTGCTGAGTAGGATTTCAGCATATGTAGTCCAATCAGGTCCAGAGACCTCATAGGACAATGTAGTTATCCAAACAATCCTTGGTTCAACTGTTTCCATCTATCAATTGTCCTTATCCACCATAAAAGTATTCTATCCCTCATTTTCCTTTCATTTTTGAATGTTTTAAAGAATCCCCAAAACATTGTGTCACATTGTTTGGTATCCGAAAACCTATGCATGTGATCCCTAATCTAATGTGCAATAGGAATATCCCTTCTCTAGACCACATTATTCAAACCAAGCAATTCCTTCATGAAATAGAACATAAGATAAATAATTAGAGATCCATACTAGAATTTGTAGCATGTCTCCTTGGTTCTCTACAAATTGTCCAACAATTGCTATCGCAAGAGCTCACAAAGATCATAATCCCTTCCTTCCTTTACCATCTAATGAAAAGTGTAAATGGTAGTGGAGGTAGCAGACCCTTCTCTATTTCTATAATAAACCTTGTATGTAATTCCCATAATGGCATATCGAACCCCTAAGTCAGTGATGTCATCCATAGTTAGGGTTCTTTTGTCAAATTTTTCTCTCGTAATCTTCATAATCTCTCCATTCTTCACAGCCTTTAGTGCTAGCATAGGTCCGATAGAGCACAACCCAAACACAACTTTGATAGCTTCCTTGGTGATCAGGTAGGGTTGATCAAGGCAAAAAATATCTTCATGAATCTGGCTCAAAATGATTCTGACCCATTCATCTTCATAGCAAAAGTTGGGGAAACCCTTCCATATGTCTAATCATTTTGCCTCTACATTTGCATACTCCAGTTTGGGCTGAAAGTCATCACCCAATAGATGATTGCTTTTGAATTGTTCCAACTTCAGATGATTGTACTCATCTAGCTATGAGTGAATATAGATGTGGACATCCTCTGTATGCAACACATTGATAGGAATATGGGAAAATGCTCCATCCTTGTTAGTCTCAATAGATTTGTATGAATGTTTCTTGAATTTTAGCCTTGGCCTTTCCACAATGTCAATAACCATAGGTTTTGCCATGATAACTCTTTCCAAAAACTAGGGTTTCACAAGAAAATTTGAAAAATACCTGTGAATACTACCATTAGGGTTTGCATGCAAGATTCATTGAAATCTTTCTTCTCTTCCTTAGCACTTGCATATACTTGATATCATTCAAATGAGATCAATTCTGATCAAGTAGGTGATTAAATATGCTTCACATATACCCTAGTTGCTCCTCATTAAATGCATTTCTTTGTTTTTGACACAAGCAACTTTTTACTATCCTGAGATAACATAGGGATCCATGACCATTCAACAAACTTTTGTAGAGAGTATATTTTCTCCATAACTTTGAGCAAATGTCATAATATCACTAGACACACATATCCATATCACCATTAACCATTATGCTGAAGATTTCAACATCTTATGCTTTATAGGCGTTTGAAAAGATTTGCAATTGTAACTCCCCTTGAGCCAATACTTTCTTTTAGTTACTGGAAGATCCATCTGCACTAGACAAAGGTACAAATTCATTCTTTACTTCACTTTCTTCCTTCTTCTTCCATATATTGTTCATTTCCTTATTTTTCTAATCAATGTCAATCTTCTTCTGGGGAGCAGAAGATCTTACATTCTTTCCCTTGTAGAACCTTGCAATGTGTCCTAATTTATTGCAATTGTAGTAGGTGATACTATATTACGGAGGATAATCACCTCTTCTCACATTAGATCTACAATAAGCATCCCTATGACCAAACTTGTTGCATGTGTAGCAGTAACCATAGAAGGGTTGAGAAGCCATAGCATTATTCTTATTCATGAAACTATTCATCACTTTACTTCTACATTCATTAGCCTTATGACCAACTTTATTGCAAGCATAACACTGACCATGAAATGATTGAGAGTTCATAGCATTATACCTTGGAGGCCTAAATGAATTATGACTCATCTTGCTTCTACATTCAACAACCTTATGACCAATCTTATTACAAGTATAGAAATTACCATTGAAAGATTGAGAGTACTTGGTAGGAGTAGTTTGTTTAGGAGCAGGCTTTCTGAAGTTCTTCTTGTTCTAGACTTCTATGGATTTGTTATTCCTTTCTTCTATCTTCTTGGATTTTTTTCATTCTGATTCTTGCCTTCAACCATATTTGTTTTAGAGCTTTCTCTTATTCCAAAACCAAGACCACCCTTGTCCTTATGTAGTTTCTAATAATCGGGTATCTCATTAAAAAGATCACTACCACATTTGAGTTTTAATCTTTTGTCTATCTACTCTTTTGCTTCTTCCAATTCTTTTCTCAAATTGACAAATTCTTCCTCAAGTTTTGAACATTCAGTTGCTTTATCATTGATCTTGGTATTTAAGAAATCTTCAATCCTCTTGCATTCTACAACTTTGACTTTCAAATTAGAGATCACATCTTCTACTTTCTTGAATTTAATTTTACATCCTTTATCTCCTTCTATTTGAGATTTCACTTTGTCAATTTCTTCTTTTGATTCTCTAGCTTGTGTCTTCCATTTGACAGTTGTCTCCTTCAATTTTTGAAGCATGACCTCATATTTTAGATTAGTTTTCTAGCTTCATCTAGATCTTCAAGAGTTGACCGGAGTTCTCCTTCAAAGTCTACCTCACAATCACTTGTATTAATGTCCCAACCTTTAGGTTCCATTGAATCTAAATCTGGTTCTGGAGAAAACATATCATTAGACATTGCTTCGTATTACATGTGTTCAAGTGTATGATCTACCTTAGTTGTTAGGCTTCTTAAAGGAACTTGGCTCTAATACCAATTGTTGAACACATTTGGAGACTAAGAGGGGGGTAAATTAGTCTTATCTTAAACTTTAAAATAATTCCATTTGCAACTTAAACAGCAAATCATATTAACTAAAAGAAGAGTAGAAAGGAAAGCATGCACTACATAAGGACACAAAGATTTTTACGTGGAAAACTGAAAGAGGGAAAAACCACGATGAGAGTTAACTCATAATATATGAAGCTCACTTCTTATAAAAATTATAATTTTGTTTTTAGGCTCACTGCCTAAGGAAGCTCACTACTCCCTAATGGATTTGTAGACTAAGGTGCAAAATTTTAGGGCAAGATACAAGGAGCTGCTGAAGAGACTCATTGTATGATAGTAGGATATATGAAAATTACAATGAAAACATGAACATGAACTATTGTAAAGGAGGCATCTAACATACAGTGATGTTGCAGTCCCTTTTTTGCACAATTACTCCATCATACTGACTTCACACACTTCATACTTAACATACTCCTTAATCTATTCTCAACACTCTCACAAATGATTTTGTTCTTCTATAAATATTCTCCACAACAACTCAAAACCCTAATTAGGTTAGCTCCAAGATGACCTTTAGATGAAATGTATGATACTACATAGGTCAGCTCCAAACATATACATTATGAAAAGAAAATAAGTTTTGGATCACTACACATGGCATAAAAGGGACAAAATACATCACAACACATCCTTCAAAGCAAAATTAACTAATTAGGATCAATTGCAAATGAAGGAAACCAGATTGTCAGCCCAAACACCACTAGGGAGAAACCAAAAATATCATGTGGACCAAGATGTGAGAAATATATTTTATCAACAATATCCTTACAACCTTCTCCTGAAGTATCTAATTATTATATGCTTTTGCAAGAAGAGAAACATATTGAACTGATGAAAATAGAGCATGCCAGATTGACTGTGACACATCAACACATAGAATATTGAATTGAGATTTACCACAACATTTGAAACACATTTAGATGCACCCATACATCACTTTAAACACATCCCCAAGTCTGTACAACCATATCTATCACTCCAGAAGAATGCAAAGCATTTTGAGATGCTTAACATATTTATACAGAAATCCAGAGAACAATGACATATAACTCTTGCTATAGAAATGTTTATGACATGAAATTCTAGAAATAACTTCTTTGCTAACTGCCAAACTTAACTCCAAAACCACACAACTAGATTATGCAATGTGGAGGAATGTAGACCAAACAACACAGTCACAGACTTAGGAAAATATGCAATTTTTACCTTCGACAACTTCTCTTAACAACACAAGTATAAATCTGACCACAATCTATCAAGTATTATGCTTCCAGACATCTCAACATCTACTAGGTCTTCCAGACTAACTTGCTCTAAACATGTTGACCCCATGTCTTAACTGTGTCAAACCATCTCTCTCAAATCTTCCACTGTCCATCAACTACATCGAACTATCTCTAATCATTTCTCAACCTCTTCAACTTATATACAAGATCTCTATACAATCATGACCTTAAGTTGACATATATTGAGTTGACATCAATGACAACACATATTTCCCACAAGGAGAAACTAACTGTTGCTACCCATTTACCCACTATGGTCGACCGTCATAGTTTTTAGGAGGTTATTGCTTCGAGATCCAGGATTAATATACTTTAGGATGAGAATGTTATTTTTCAAGAGATGGCTCACTTAGGGATCCATAGGCTTGGCTCCTAGACCATTACAATTGGTCCCTCTGATTCACGGGCTTCTAATAGGGTTCCTTACTCTCATAGAACTCAAAGAGGTTTGAGCACCTGTAGGAGGCCTAGGAGTAGGATCCCCAAAGGCTCCATTGGTTAGAGTCATACTTAAAGTTCTACGCGTATTTCTAGTTTGCCCCTTTTCATGGGGAGATATGTGTATATTGAGAGCATTTTGTCCTTGGCTCTAAGTATTTATTTATGTAATGACTTGTACTTGAACTTTTGATAATATCAAAGGAATTGTTCTTATGATCACAACTGTCATTTTACTCATCTCTTGTGCATGTGGATAATTTAGAACCTTTATTACTTTATCTCTAAAACTTTGACAAGGATACAAAATGATTATGTGATGTTTTTTGTCCCTTTTTATGCTTTCTGTATGAATATGAAGGTGTGAATGGATGCAAGATGCAACACAATTTCTACTTCCTACTTTTTTAATTTTTAATTTTTGGCATGTATGCATGTGGAACAAACAATGTGATTGCTCTTAAGTAGGATTTTTGACTTAGGGTATTGTGAGTTGACTTTGTATACATAGACTTGTTGATCTTTGGGATAGGATTAGTGACTCAAGTGGGAGCGAGGAGGATATGGGATGCTTCTAATTTTGGGCTTTGCAAAAGGCTAGACATTGATCCTTATCTAGACAAAACACTTTGACAAGATTTCAACTTAGACAAGAAATCAAATTTATTAGCACCTTCTAGATTTAGATAATAGATGGCCAACAAGATAGACCTAGGGTAAAGAAAAGGCTCTAGAATAGAAGATGGTCCTAAAGATAGCTAGACTCTTGGTTTTTCTTAGCTAGTGTGTGTGTGCGCTTTGTACCTTTCTTTTTATTTTATTCGATAGATGTCACTCTCATAGCTTCAAGCTTAGATTTATCTCCATTCGAGAGTATAGACATCAACAATCTTCTATTTCTCACTTTTTTCTTGTATCTCTCTTTTTTTTGTATTTTGTAATGCCTCACTTGAATCTCTCATTTTTTTATGTTTTTGATGTCTTTTTATTTTTTAGTGCTTTGGTATTTTGTTGTTCTGATGTTCTTTCCAATGATTTCCCTCTCTCCTACTTTTTTTTGTTCACTCGTATTTTTTTGATTACTTCTTGTAGATTTATGATCCCCCTAGTGTTTTTGGCTAGGAAAGATAAGAGGCCAAGCACCACCAAAAGTTTTCACTATCCAGTCAGACTTCCATTCTACTAAAGAGGAATGGGTAAGGTCTACTTGCAACCTTCTATTGAGTAATGTAGGTTTGAAGATTGACTTTGCTTAGACTTAACAACATGGTTCACTAAGATCAAGGATTAGTGTGAAGCTAAGAGTTAGACTTTAATTAGAATCATTGGGAAATTTGATAGGGGAATAGTGTTATGTGGTAAACATGATCATAAGGGATCTCAAAGACTCAAAGGGGTCAATCTATACTTAAGCAACCTTAGACTCCTTACTAGGATGAAAATAAAACAAGAGCATGTGACTCACAAAATGCATGGTGGAACAAAATGAAAAATGCAAATTTTTGGATTTTTTATGATTTTTTTAATAATTGTTATGGGTTATTTGATTTTTTTGGAGTTTTCTATTTTTATGAGTTTTTGGGTTTTCAGACATAATATTTCTTGATGTGGAAGGCATTA